>OX371179.1:34178434-34718434 GCA_947310635.1 Leptodirus hochenwartii | reverse complement strand
CATTATAATCGAGCACATTTTGACATAATTACCCATTATAACACAGCAACGTTGCCGCAGTTTCTGTCTAATACACTACTAGAGTTTTTGTGGGTTCACAGTTTTTATCCTTCTTGCTAAAGTTTTTTGTTGCGAAAAGGTGCAGGGCCGTAGTTAACGTTTTTATTACGTTCTGTGATAGGTCAGCAACCGTTTTACTTTCCTCTAACGAGTTCTAAATTATACATGTATATTATCATAACGAAGTGCAGTGATTATAAAACTTGTGCATACTCTTGTTAATGGAAGGTATAAAATATATTGGTACGCTTACATACAAGTAACTAATTAAAACTTAAGAATGAATATTCTCGAAAATTTGGACCTGGATACGGAGATTCACTTGAGCAAAAATATATATTGAATATCGTGATGCGAATTTAGGATTGAAGTAGAGTTGGGTTTATTTATAGATCAGATTATAGGTAAACAAAGATTTTAAATCAGAAATTATCCGAGGAATTTCACAAACCATTCAATGTGGTTTTATTTAAATAAAACAACGAAGAAATATCAGAGTAAACTCACTAATACAAAATTTAACACAAATAAATAATCTTACTTATTTTGATACATTCGTCAATTCATAATTGTGTTTTGAAATATTTATCTTGGCCATGATTATTCATGTATAAAATTTAGGAGAATTCCGATTCTCATTCCATCATTTCTCATCGTTTCAAGCCTCATTATAATTCATACATTCTACACTTTATGATAATATTGGAGCTATATATTATGAAGATCAAATTCGTTGAAGCGTATTGGACCCTACGCTTTCCACGAGTAAATATTTATTTGTCCGGAGGAATAATCAATCTTGACGGGTGGAAGACAGACCTATTATCTGCGTACACAACGTGGAAATGAGGGACGATGGAAGATGCTAAACGAATGCTTTTTTCTTTATCTTTGAACATGTTCCGTCAATTATCGCATACTATAACAGTGTAAACATTGAGGGAGTGGATGTTTGACAAACAATTGCGGATTTACATTGTCTGAGGATGATGGTTTTTGCGGATTTCCTTGCGTAAAGAGAGGCAATTTAATATTATGTGAATTTCAATAACAGGAAATGTTTAAGTACAATGTACTGAATATTTCATTTAAAGTTTGAATTGGCTTATTAGTGTGGACTTATGATCATATTCGCCTAGGATTAAATATTTATATTTATATTTACCAAAGATATATAATACAATGCCGGAAAACATTAAATTACTTTTGAATATGGCCATGTTTATAAAATATATAAAAAAAAAATTTGTTGAAAAATGAGATTCAGAGATTGTTTGGTTTAATTAAAAATTAAAATGTATAGTGAAAAAAGAAAATTGAATTTTGAAGACACTTTTCCCCGCATATAATTATTAAAATGGTGTATAAATATTGATATTGTTGACTTCAGATTTAAAAATATATAGAAAAGTTATCATGTAATTCAATTTGCAGAATCTAAACATCTGGTTCATTTAAACGTTTGTTCTTTTCATTTTTATAACTAACAATTGGTATTGAAGAATAATTCAAATTTAATAAATATGAGTAAGATTTCGATGTGGTTTTAATTATAACGGTCCTTTTTGAAGCAGTGATTTATCAGGACATAAAAATACTATATTAAGTAAAATCTAATATTGATAATAAAATTTGGGAGACTACCAAAACACCTGTTTCTAATGTGAATAATCGATTTTGGGTGTTTCTTAGTTTTTTACATCCATAATAATAATTTTGAATATTAAAGTCGGAATATATTTTGTCGCTTATAAAAGAGAATATTCGGTACTGGAGCTGAGAAGAAAATCGCCATACTTATATACATAAAAAAACAAAATACGATGGATTTTTTACATAAATATAATGTGCTAAAATCGCATGATGAAGATTGAGAAATATTTTTCTTCATCGAACTAATAATGTTTTAAAAGATATCGAACAAAGTAGTAATCTCGACAACTTTCGCATAACACGAATTACAAGAATTTTATAAGTTTCGCTGGCATTATACCCGACAACCGCAATAATTTACCGAAGCACTTCCTTCCTTTCATTTTCTATACGACCGGCATGCAGGCAGCATTCCTTAAATTTATTAATATTGCCAAAAATATAGCAGCCATGTGCGCTATGGATAATTTTCGAAGAGTCTATATCTACCATAAGCAGCAATCGCCCAAACGGTTCCGCGGTTAGTCCGTTCTTTTAGACTGCCGTTGCGATGTCTGCGCGGAAAGCTTTCCCCGGGGATTTTCGGGAATCGTTTCATAACCTACGTAGGAGATGTTTCGTCGTCACTTCAACTGCATTTACACAATTTTAAAGGGACTAGATTAACAAACAAGACTCGAACACTGCGAAATCCAATGTTAGTATAAAAAATTAAAATTGATCTTCATTGTCTTCATAAATCTGTCACTTAAAGATCCAGAATGAAATAGAGATTTGCTTTGTAAAACGATGTACGTCCTTACGTACGTTATTACCTCGAAAAAAATGTTTTTAACATTTAAAAATATCCAAAAATCAAAGTATGTGGCTTTATTAAAAAACTATCAATTTGTTCATTCACAACTCTTAAGTTATAAGACTTGAAGATAATGTAAACGCAGTCACATCTATATCTGGAACATAAGTCTTCTTATCGTTCCATTTTCCACGTACATTAACGCACATGAAAATATCTATTAACCGATCCGAAAATGGGCTCGTATATTTATCGGACGGGCAGCAAATTCTGAAGAATTGGCACAAATGCGGGTATGCAACGACGACGATGCCCTAAGCGATTACATAGTAAATTGATTGTTTCAAAGCAGAGAAGAAAAACTATATTACGATTTGCGAAGCACCAGGAAACTATAAATTATATTTAAGCGGATGATAACATATAAAAATAATTGCAGAAAATGTTACGGCCGAAAATAATTATTGCAGATGACAATATGTACAATAATCTGAATCTCTTAGCAAATTGTGTATAAAAATATATTACATCCGGTAAGATTATAATCAATGCGGGCAGCTAAAAAAACAAAATAAAGTTATGTCCTTAAATTAATATTAAATTAACAAAGAACGCACGGGGATTATAGAATTATAATGACGAAGCGAATGACAATGATGAAATTGTCTAATAAGAAGGAGTACCGAGGTATATTAAACAATGTTATAGGATAATTGATTTATAAATATGTTAGAAATTATATTAAAATATATCAATTTTCTTATCTATTTCAGAAATTGGTGCATTGTAATCCAGCTATCAAACTGTGTTGAAAATGCTTATATTAGTATATATATTCGCTATTTTTATGAAGATGATGTTTTTATGATGATTTAAGATGATTTTATGATGTTCACGAGTTTTTTCGTATACTAATTCACTTTTTACTACCTAATAACGCTGAATTTTACGAAGATGAATTTTCCGTTATACAAACATATATAACGCATGGCAAGTTTTAAATTAAACATTCAAACGATTTGAACTTCAAAATAGATCAAATTCATCGTAAAATGTCTAGAATGAAAATTAAAAATAGATATATAGTAGTTTTGTGTATCCCTGGGAGTTTAGTTAGTTAAAGAGTCCGCAATCCTAAAGATTGGTTGGAAACAGCACGCCATGCCGATCTATCCTGAGCTAATCCCTTCATCTCCCTATAGCTATTCATCTCAACGTCTTCAACTATCTGACTCACATACTCCAATCTAGGCCTACCTACCCCTCTCTTTCCCTCCACTCTACCTTCTATGATCAATTGCATAATCCCCCCATGCCTAAGGATATGCCCTACTAATCTGTCTCTCCTACGCTGTAACACTCTCCAAATACTTCTCTTCTCCCCTACTAACTCTAGTACAGCTTCATTTGTTACTTTATCTTCCCAACCAATCCTCATCATCCTCCTATAACACCACATTTCGAATGCTTGTAATCTACGCTTCTCTTCCTTTCCTATAGTCCACGCCTCATACCCGTACAGTGCTACACTCCAAACATATACCTTCAGTAATCTTTTTCTAATACCCAAGTCAATATTTGATCTTAAAATCTGTTCCTTTTCTACGAATGCCTTCCTACCCTGTGCTATCCTACACTTTATATCTACCTTGCTTCGATTATCTTTTGTGATTCTACTGCCTAAATAACAAAAATCTGACACTTCTTCGATTCTATTATCTCCTATTGTGATCCTCATTTTTCTACTGCATTCATTTTTGTCACACCTCATCACTTTAGTTTTACCTATATTTATTTTCATGTTAAAATCCCTAGTCAATACTGCCTGCATACCATTCAATACCCTTTCTAAATTCTTTTCGCTTTCTTCCAATATAGCTATATCGTCGGCGAATCTCAACATATATATTTTCTCTCCCTGTACATTCACACCTACACTATACTCTTCTTTTACTTTGTTTATTGCATCTTCTATATATAGATTAAATAATAACGGTGAAAGTGTACATCCCTGCCGAACTCCCTTCCCTATTTTTGCTACCTCTTCTTCCCCCTCAATTCTAACTAAGGCAGTTTGGTGTTTATATAAATTAAAAATTATTCTCCTATCCTTATAATCTATACCCGTTTCTTTTAAAATTCTAAACATTATGTCCCAATCTACATTATCAAATGCCTTTTCTAAATCTACAAAAGCTATGCAAGTTACCTTTCCTACCCTCATTCTTTTTTCTACTACTGTTCTTAGTGCTAAAATCGCCTCCCTCGTCCCTCTGTTTTTCCTAAAACCAAATTGATCTTCTCCTAGCCTTTCCTCTACTTTATTTTCTAATCTCCTATAAATAATCTTTAACAATATCTTCGATGCATGTGATAGTAGACTAATGGTCCTATAGTTCTCACACAAATTAGCTCCTATTTTCTTCGGCATTGTTACTATTCTACTACGCTGAAAATCCTGTGGTACTTCTCCCTTCTTGGGAGTTTAATTGTTCATATATTGTCAATTTGTAGTAACGACAAATACAAACAAATTTTATCTGGTTAATTAAACAGTTACCAATTCTAGAGATTGGAACATCATATTTATATGTCTTTTATTAATTCCCTATGGCTGTCCATCCTACACATCTTGCACTTATATACTCTAAGCTTAGTATACTTGTTCCTTTCTTTCCTTCTACTCTACCTTCTCTAATACAATACCCACATGTCTACGAATATGATCTACTAATCTACCTCTCTTTCGCTATGATATTTTTCAAATGCTTTGACATGTATCATATTCTAATAGACTTGTAAATTGCAGTGATAAACTTTATTCAGTGATAATTAAAATAACACTTTTTCGTAGGTTTCTTACCTGACAATAAATATATGCACCACGCATATTTTTTACGATTTTTAGTCTATAAAACGTCTAAACGTTCACATATTAATAGCTTCTATTAAGAGAGATTAACGATTTCTATATTACTAATACGATTTTAATATAAATTCTATTCGTGTATAACGCTATTGGCCAGGAATTCGTCATGGACGTATAATCGACAAATTCTTATATAATGAGGATCCTGCGTGGTCTATGAGGATAATGGTGCGTCACATTGGTATGCAGGTACCTCGCAGATATCGCGAGCTCGTGGCCACGATCATCTTTTCATCGAGAAAGTAATCCACCGCCATCGAAGAATCTCTAATATTGACACCACCGCCAATTGATCGCACACTAAATATTGTGCATGCGAAATATTTCGTGATCATTTTTAAAATTTCGAGTTGTAATATTAAAATCGTATTTTATTTCGAGATGTTCATTTATAAGAAGAATGTCGAAAAAAATTGATTCCATGTATCGAATTGCTTAGTTGGTCAAATGTGAAATATGTACATTAATTTGGAATATTCGTAAAAATGATACTCGAAGATATATAAATATTTGTTTTATTTTTATAGAATGTATTTTAGAATACGCAATTTTTAAAAAAATAGTTAACAAAATTCAACGATATTGCGATATTTTAAGCGAGTCGTGTTATGTAAGTTAACTGAAGAATTTGTTGAATTTTTATGTATATATGCATAAATATAATAAAAGCGCTTATAATAAAACGTAGGAAGAATATATAACTAACGTATAAAATAATACAGCCACTTCCACGAATTTAATATACACCGTGTGTTACGGAATTGTGAATTAGCATGTAAAATGAAACGTATGCAAATATTTGCTCTTATTTTCATACTTTTACCAAAGCAATAGAAAAATAATTTGTTCAGAATAAAATTAAAATAAAACACTAAATGCAACATTTGCTTTTGCAAAGTTTAGTGTCGTGTTCTGTTAAAATTAAGATTTTTTTACGGGAAATCAATGAATTTATTTATAGCTTAAACAATCGCTAAATTTAATAATAATAATAAAAATTCGTTTAAAATATACATGAAAATATAGTAATATATAAAAAAATGCGTGAGACTCTCGCGCGGTAGAAGTGAAACTTCTTAGCTCCTAGGAAAAGTTGATTTTATACATTGCTTTTTTTCCATTTGTTAACGATTTTTTTTATTCGATATTAGATCACATATGGAACATACTGTACCTAGCGGATTATTGAAAAATTGTTTATCAAATTCGCGATGAGCAGGTTGAAATAATGTAAATTTTGTGTATGATGCACTAGTGGGTGCATTTCTATTTGTCGATAACTCAGCTGTATCAGATTCATTTCGTTGATCTCTCACACCACGTGTATCTTCACGTGTAGAATCAGTGGCATTCAAATTCTCTATACCACTCACTGTGTCCTCACTTAACGACGGTATCGATTCATCCATTGTATTTGAGGTCGTTGGAAGGTTATGTTGTCCACCGTGTTTCTTTAACGCCCTTTGCCTGGCTCGATACTCTCTACTTCTTTCCAAGGTACTTGTCGGCACTTTTCTTAGCGGTTTATTCGCTTTCTTCCGTTCTCTAAAGGCTCGCACTCTGTATGTACTTGTCTTTTTCTCCGTTTCACTTTTCACACAATGGAAATTGTTAGCTAACAGATTCAGCTGTGTTTGTGTAATATATAATAAAATACGCAAGCGTCTGCTGGTTGCCTTATGCTACATATACGCACAGTACACGCGGCGCATGCGTGTAGCATGTTTCACTTTTCGTGATAAAAGCGTTTCACTTTTCGTGACGTTCAGGCCAATTTGCCCTACCACGCCTATAGAAGTTTCACTTCAAAAATATATATAAATTTGAACAATTAATAGATTATATATATATATTAATAAATAAATAAAATAATTACAAATACTGTTGTTAATGTCATAAAATTGTAAATTACTATATCGATTTCCTCTACCTAAAATCATTTTAGCTGAAAATTATAAAGAACGTTTGAAAACGAAATTAAGCATTTAGTGTTTTTTTTTTAATGAACTTTTGAACTAATATTTCCTCACCGTTTTGCTGTAAAGTGTAAAGGAGAGCCAATATATGCATACGTTCCCTTTTACATGCTAAGTCAATATTTATCAAATTCCAAGCAATTAATGAACTTAATTCAAATTGTATTTTAATTTTTCTTCCCTAATATGTTATATCACAACATAACGGCAAAATCTATAAACTATAAATATGATATCATATATCATATTTATACAAGCATTCGAAATGTGGTGTTATAGGAGGATGATGAGGATTGGTTGGGAAGATAAAGTAACAAATGAAGCTGTACTAGAGTTAGTAGGGGAGAAGAGAAGTATTTGGAGAGTGTTACAGCGTAGGAGAGACAGATTAGTAGGGCATATTCTTAGGCATGGGGGGATTATGCAATTGATCATAGAAGGTAGAATGGAGGGAAAGAGAGGAGTAGGTAGGCCTAGATTGGAGTATGTGAGTCAGATAGTTGAAGACGTTGAGATGATTAGCTATAGGGAGATGAAGGGATTAGCTCAGGATAGATCGGCATGGCGTGCTGTTTCCAACCAATCTTTAGGATTGCGGACTCTTTAACTAATTAACTATATCATAAATATCACCCTAACCAGTGGTGGTTTATTACAAACAATTTTTGTAAATTTACAGCATCGCCTCAGGATGGAACCAAGAATTCAAATTACATTTGATCGTATGACTTGATCCTCTTTCATTAAACACGATTTAATGTACTTCCACGTTAGCAGTGACAATTAGTTAATCCATACGAGTCGATATACCTCACGATGGCCCTTTAATTAACCGAAGTTTCAATAGTTCCCGTTTCGGCTTTACTTATATCCCAAGAGCAGACAGAGCTCTAGCAGCATTATTCCCTTTGCAAACGTATTATCGAATGCAATCGGATTTAACACCACATGATGTAATGGACAGCTAAGGGAAACGTTTATGAATCTACTTAATATTAAAGGTAATAATTTCAGTAGCGAGTATGCGAGATATATTTAGTCGTAGGAAATGAAGTGTCTTGAAGCGTAAGCGAAATTAACAACCAACTAAAAATTAATAACAGCTACTTTGTAGATAAAAGTAGATATGCTACCAGGGAAAATGTTATATCACCTTTGCAAGCATAATTGATTAAATTGTGATGAATGAAGTCAACAGCAAATTACTGAACAAGATATAAGTTAGATATAAGGATATAAGCTTTCTTTGTATTTGTTCTACTTAAAATGCGCGCTTCTAATTTTTTTTTATAAGTAATAGTAGATATAATAATGGATTTTATTACAATAAATTCAAGTGTTCCTTAAAATTATAGAAACATAATCTACCTACATCATTGTAACTTTAAACTATGGCTTACGATTATTTCTGTTATTTTGAACTTCTAATTTAAAAATTCCTTACGGCATTACAAATGTTATCGTATTTACAGTTTTATACGAAGAATCCACAAGTTTCCTTGTTCCTTAGCTATTATTTTATTTTTTATTAGCAGCGCTAATATTTAAAACTGAATAAAATAAAATAGAATATTTCTGAATTAATTCAGATATTCACAAGAATAATACTATGGCCAGAAAATGAACACAAATATACCGGCATATTTGTGAAAATGACTAACGTAATAAACACATGTTTTTACAATGTTCAATGTTGAAAATATGAATGATTTTATAATTGCAATCCCCATTATAAATACCAGTTGCTTTCAGTTGAAAATTTCAGCGTGTTGAAAAACAAGCTACATATGTATTGGAATAACAGTTTAAATTTTGAAATATTTTCGTTTTTACAATGATATAAAATGAATGCTAAATTTAAATATAAATTTAAAATAAGATGTGTAACTAATTCTGATATATCATCATCCGTCAGATTGATTAGTTGGAAATAGCTCGCTATGTTATTTTATTTTATTTTCCGCCACTTCTTCATATCTAACTGACATGCAATATAGTAGCATAGCCTGAGTAAAAATGGGTGTGCCACAGGGTACTGTCCTGGGACCCATACTTTTTCTATTATACAAAAATGACCTACTTCAAACAAATAGTCCCGGTACTGCCATAACATCATTTGTGAACGACACAGTTATATATGTAGAATGAAATAATTGAACTGAAGTACAAGAGCTAGCTTGAGTAAACTCGAGATTTGGCTTGATAAAAATCTACCAATTCAAAATGTGAAAAAAACTAAATGTATGTATTTCTCATGATATATAACAGAAATATTCCCCGAAATGATTATCTAATATTCCACTATTGTAATGAAATTGATACATGCGTACATTGCAATCTTAGGGTGGAAAGAGTAAACTCCATAAATTTTTTTGGAAATCATAATGAATCCTCGTACAAACTGGAATATACACAGTGGTTAAAAATCAGAAAACTTATACCTATTTTCTGTAAATTACCTAATATATTTAACTTCGAAACATTGTTCGTACTATAGTATAGAATATCACCAGCTACTTAATGCTTTAAGTTACGGTATTTGGGTGATATTCTATACTATTATTTAACACCGTAGTGATA
The DNA here is from genome assembly GCA_947310635.1 of Leptodirus hochenwartii. NCBI lineage: Eukaryota > Metazoa > Arthropoda > Insecta > Coleoptera > Leiodidae > Leptodirus > Leptodirus hochenwartii. The sequence continues at coordinate 34,708,440 of OX371179.1, read as the reverse complement.
ATTTTTAAAATTGTAAGTACTATATTATGCTTTTTTTTCTCGATTATAAACTACGTCAATTTGGGTTGTAGCGGAAGCTTTAAGGTACATATAAATAAAATATCCATAATGCAAAAACTCGTAATTGAAATAATCTTGACGGAATCCCTAAGATGTAGTTATTTTTTAGCCGGTTTGCAGTGCTAAATCTCAATGAAATCTATAAACTAAATATATTCAAATATATCAACAAAAATGTAAACATACTTGTGAGATTAAATCACTTAAAATACTAGACTAAAAACTGATAAAAATGCTCAGTTATTCGTTCATTTATTTATACACACCCGAATTTAATGTTCAGTTAGTTTCAGTAAAGCGAATTGAATTGAATCGAATGTTTATTCGGCAGATGCGAAACAATAAACCTGAAAACTCGATTTATCTGTATCAATATTTTTATTTATATAGTACATATTGCACATATACCTTACGTGGAAGTGAATAATATTTTTTATTGATATTGACGAATATTGTTAGCTTATATGTGATTGATTCTTGAAATATTACACATGTGCCCAATAATGACGCTTAGAATTAATTACGTAAACCAAAGCGAGAATATTCTAATCGTATCATTCAGCTTAATTAGACATATGTTCAATCCTAAACTCATGTCAAGTGGACTGTTCTAATATAGCGAAGAGCAAAGTCAAGCAAGTCTTCCTACTCTATAGAAGAAGACCGTCACCAGCAGGGAATGGTTAGGGGGGGGGGGGGGGTCGAAGGGTTTGGGAGAATCTATAGCCAAATATATGGTATACTATTATTGTTTGTTTGTATGTTAAACCTTAGGTAAGCTTATGAAACTATTTTATCAGTGAAGATTCTTTAAATGTTTCAAGGACGATTTCTGATTAATATCTTTTTTTTTTGTCAAATTTCCATGGGGAAAGATACTAATTCAGCAATTTAAAATAAACATGTCTGCAAGCAAAAATAATTCCGAACTCGAAATCTTCATATTATAAATATAACACTTATAAATTAATAAGAAGTACGAGCATAATTTTTACTCGGCTTTTTTCCATTGTTCTAGGTAAGCCAACCATATGTACCTATATAGTTATATATTTATTTTTTTTGTGTGAAAAGAACAAGATGAAGATAAAGGTAATGTCAATGACAATGTATATATAGACATTGAAAGTCCATATAAAAGAGAGAATCAGAGGGGAATCACATTTCCACAAATTTCATAGGCCAGGAAGTGCTGCACTCTGTTGGTGATATATAGATTGTGGTTGTGTTGAAATATTTGATATCTAAGATAAATCCTGCTTGAATGCATCTATTATAATAATCTAGTTGATTCAAATGACGGGCGTACTGTGACGATGTTTTGCAACGACCTATAGGTCACTATGACCTAGTTCGTGAACTATGAACTAGATGGTGCACGGTGTACGTATTGATGTACTTGTACTAGGTCCTGAACCCGTCGTGTACTAAACCGTTCATGAATCACAACGACTCGTAAACGATGCAGTATAGTATACATTACATATACAGTACTAACATTTATTTAGTGATAAAGTGTGTTGGTGAACGGAACGAAATAGGAAACTCGATGCAATATTTATATGTTGGTATCAGATTTCATTTGGAATAATATAATTAATATATTCGCAAGATTAAATATGTTCTTAAATATGTCATGCCATAGCAAATTTTTGCAATAATGCAAAAATAAACATCTAAATCTTATAGTTGTTCTATTTCATACTGAGTGCAATGCAATCACTTAATATCAAATTAAAGCTTTGAAGTTTGAACAATGAACTACAAACTAGGTCCTCAAAGTGACCTACAGTTTGCCATCGCTAAACTAAAGGCGTATTATAAAAGTAATAAAGTTTTTTTCATGTGTTTACAACTATTTAGCACTTAATATTTTACAAATCTTATATTTTAGAGGTTTAACATCACGTGATAAAACATATAATATGTTGAATGGAATAAAATTACGTAAAATCATATTATAACATATATTATTAATTTAGCTAGAAAAAAACTAGCTTTTGTATGGTAAAAACTAGCAGTCGTGTAAAAACTAATGTCACAATACGTAAAGAAATTTATGCTATAGGTGTAATATTAAATATCAAATTACTTTCGATTACTACATAACAATCTGCAATTATTAAATGGAAAGACAATTTAAGAAAATTGTATTGACAAAAATACCCGAGTTTTGTTTTGAGCGCCACCAAATCGCAGACTATTTCCGTATCGAAAACTCATACAAGTTTGGCTGAAGGAAATCATTCAGTGTGAAGCTGTGCGACACATCCACCAGAGCCACCAGTGAGGGCGACACGAATTAATCGTCTTACGCGTGTAGCTTTCACACTCACTTTCCCGGTTACGTAATATGTACGTGAACGTGACGCGTGAACGAGAGAAAGTCTCTGGTATAAATAATATTTATTCGGCCAAACTGATTGGATTGGGGTGGTGTCACTGTGCGTTTCTGGATAAAAGCGATCCCAGCTTTTCGGCTACGAGATTTTATTTTTGAATTCAAAGCCCTCCTCTGTTGACGGTTTAAATAAGATTTGCTATATTCGAAATTAGCGGGGCATGAGTCGTGATATATATATTAAAGGATCAAGTGGTAAATCAGAAGTGTTAAAACTTATCGGATATCAGTAGTGCATGCTTTATTTATTTGGTGCGTTTAATATTGACAAAATCAAAGATTACAATAAATAATCTGGTATTTATGAAATATCTTGTTCTAGCTTGCGGCTGTAAATCGAAATCAACATCGCTGGAAATGATTAAATTTAAATGCAGATAAACGCATACAAACACCAGTCTGCGTCCAATATAATTTCTGTCTCCATTCCGTGCAGTAAATTCAACATAATTCTTGATTATATAGTGGCAGCGCATATACCGGGATTAATATTGTTTTAAAACAACGGTCTGAGGACCGTGAATGAGTAAAAGTAAATTGCATGCGGTCCCAAACTGACGTACAATTATTTGCGAGAAAAAAAAGTATTATAGGCTAAAAGAAGCGTCCATAAGAAATTATCTTTGTCTAAATTCCTAATAAAAATTTGAGAAGAATTCAAAACATTAAATTAATATAGTATTCGTTCTCCAGTTCTTCATTTGCAGTGCATACTGATTGACATTTTAAAACCTGGTCTTGCACATTCAATAACGAATGCCACTTTGTAAATGGATTTGAAGTAATTTTAAGATTTATCATCGTGTAGATAATTCTTATTGAGGATGATTGATTGGTAGGAAGATTAGTTAAAAGCTTATAACTTAAGTTGGAAAATAATGGAAGTAATAAAAATATGTTATTTACATAAATACTAATTGTGAATCACATTTCACAACTGCAATAACACAAAATAAATATTCCGCAAAATATTTAACAAGAAATTTCAAAATGAAATGCACATTTCGAAAATTTCTTTAACAGAACCATGTGTTAATCACTACGATTGCTATAAGGTCGATTTTTATAATAAAGAATAAATACAAAAGTTCTTCATTATGATGAAAATTCAATAAATTGAACAGGTAATGAAAAACCGCATTAACGATGAACTGATATTATGGCAAAAACAAGCCCAGAAGAAATTCCAAATTCAAATCGTTACGATTTTCGAATGAGACCGATATCAGAGCTCCAATCCTTTATCAGTTTTCCCCCTTCTCATTTGATTCCATTACACCGTTGGAGATATAATCGCTAATTTGCAAATCAGTTTGCCAGGACGAGCACTCAGTATTTGCTATTCGTAAAGCTATAGCATAGTCTCCAGCTTTTTCAGAATTAACAGTCCTATGTATATATGTATCGCAAATCCATCCCAATCTAAAGTTCCTTTTTTTCTACGTTCCGCCAGTGAATTTGCGCTTGGAATATGAAAAGCCCAGTGTGTTGGAACGTCGTCGTCAACGTCTTCAGCGAATAGTCCTGGCTTATTTGATTTGCTGCCGGCTGTATTCGTTACAGTAGCAAATGCGCCTTGTACTCGAAGTTTATTGCGAAATCTTTAGACAGTAGCTACTACAGTTGTAAACATATTCAAATCTCGAAACGATAATCACAGCGCGTTATTTTCTAAACTGGAATTTAATAAGTATCTTTTGTGCACGTTCAATGTTCTTAGTCTTAATAGATTGAAGTAAATTCAAGTACTTGAAGATAGAAATGATTAGGCACAAATAATATATAACGAGTGCAAGCTGGAAGAAAAGGGCTTGAGGTTTCCAGTCCGAAGAATGTGAAATTGCATTCGTTTTGTAATGAATAGAACAATGAGCTGAGGAAAGAGGAAACGGCTAACGTAAACTTACCGATATAATAATTATTAAAAAATAAGCAAAAAATGTTTTAGTTTTAGGGTTTATATGAATAGGATCGGCGTTTATGAGAAGTACAAGATGACTCTGAAGAAGAAATGTTAGCTATATCAGCCATTCGGATTGGGAATCTTCTGCGCGTGTTTCACTATATAGGGTGTGTCGGAAATAAACGAGAATTTCGGGTTAAAAAGCGAACTTAGAATTGCATGCAGATTTGTTTTGCATATAACATGCTGAATAAACAAGGATTGATGACTCCGTGTGGTAATGCAAGAACAACAACAAACGGATGCTAGAAATAGTATTTGAAGATAGAAATGTTTAAACTAAGTTAAACATATGATACTGAAATTAAATTATGTGATATTATGTCATGTAATAGCCGTACAATTATTTTTCAATTATACAAAAGATAGAAGATTTAAATAAGTTATTTAAAACTTCGGAATTACTTTTTAACCTTCAAATTTAATATTAAGAATTTTTTTTAATATACAATTATATATAGTATTGTTCATTTTTTCTAATATAGTCTATTATTTAACACGATAAATATATATTCTCCTTTTTTTTCAGATAATTTAATTTTTGAAGCGAAACTTCTCTAGGCGCGATTGGCCTGAACGTCTCGAAAAGTGAAACGCTTCCATCACGAAAAGTGAAACACGCTACGCGCATGCGCCGCGTGTACTATGACGCTTGCGTATTTTATTATATATTACACAAACACAGCTTAATCTTTTAGCTAACAATTTCCATTGTGTGAAAAGTGAAATGGAGAAAAAGACAAGTACACACAGAGTGCGAGCCTTTACAGAACGGAAGAAAGCGAATAAACCGCTAAGAAAAGTGCCAACAAGTACCTTGGAAAGAAGTAGAGAGTATCGAGCCAGGCAAAGGGCGTTATAGAAACACGGTGGACAATAAAACCTTCCAACGGCCTCAAATACACTGGATGAATCGATACCGTCGTTAAGTGAGGACACAGTGAGTGGTATAGAGAATTTGAATGCCACTGATTTAGTCTATACGTGAAGATACACGCGGTGTGAGAGATCAACGAAATGAATCTGATACAGCTGAACCATCGACAAATAGAAATGCACCCACTAGTGCATCGTATACAAAATTTAAATTCTTTCTACCTGCTCATCGCGAATTTGAGAAACATTTTTCAAAAAGTTACAATTTTTCTCATCCTTCAATAATCATGCAATAATAGATTTCCAAGCTTTAATTAGAATCTGAAATTCCCAAGTAAACGTTCATAATTAAAATTAATTTGAACGAAAATTTCAGATATAACTCTGTAGATAAATATATAAAATATGATCATTCAATATCAAAGAATTAATAATAAATTATCGATTGCGATATTTAAAATATACACGAATCAAATATACATCCTAATTAAAAATGATTCGGAATATCAACATCAATCTTTTGCAAAAAAAAACAATATAAGGACTTTCAAGATTAAAATTTGATTTTCTTTTCTTAATACCGATATATTTCGTTTTTTAAATATCTAAATCTCGTGGTCTGCAGCCTCGGACTTATAATTATATTTATATTAATTAGAAGTAAAATAATTGCCACTTAATTTCATATTTTACTATTTAATTAAATGCTAATGAAAAGTATGTACACTATCGAGAATAATTATCGAAAACTATCAAAAACTTGGTTATTGCAAAATATTTCCGTTTCCAATCCCTGTATGTATTCCCGTTGGATGTCGGTATCGCCTTTTGGATTAAATGAATGATCCGACGAACATATCGCACCGTACAAGAAATTATATTAAAGTTTCAATGGACTGGTGGACCGGAAACGAAATCACCGTTCGCAAAGAGTTGACTCATCGCTAACTAAATCACCAGCACGTACTTAACTATATATAACATAGCTGCAGAAATTTTTGTTCTGTAAAATAGCAGGAGACGGATTCAGAATTCTAATTTTATAAAATTTCTAAAACTGCAAATTTCCAGGCGATAATTACTAATCAAAATTGAATTGTCTTCAGAAAATGTAATAACTGTTGATGCACAGTTTTGTTTATCAGGTTCCAATCGTCTGTCCAATCGTTTCTTTTATATATTTGCTTCTTTTATCGCTTGTTAAGAGATTGCATTGCCTCCCTGTTGTTCCAACAATACATATTGCAGATTGTAATTTCTTTCGTTCCAATTTAGAATTCCGAATATATGTTCCTATAACGAATATCACTTTCCTCGTTGAAACAAATTTATTGCAAGGAAGATTTTAAGATTAAATTTCATATCTTCTAGAAAATTCTGCAATGCGAGAAGTAGTTTTTTGTATTTCTATAATATATAGCCGTAATAAATAAAATATTATAATCAATGGTAATAAACCGTATTATTATAGATGTATATTAAGAATTCTGGACACTTTGTAGTTCAGAAATGAAACGCAGTTGTTTTTGAAGAAAAAAATCTTTATGTAAGATTCATCTGAGCACTTGCTATTGTTACATGAACATAGCATAATCCCAAGTACTTTGTAAGTTAGTTCAAGTGGAAAAACGAAAACCGTGAACCATGTTTTATCTTGGAAGACTGTAAGGATTAAGCGTACTTGGTCTAATCTACGAAGAGAGCCATCAACAATTCGTTATGAGATGTTAGTATATTTTGAATTTAAATAGAGAATTGAAAATGCTTTTATTTATAAAGTAGAATTAAATTCAACAATCGAAATAAACTCGATACAGAATAGCAAAAAAAGTCATATTTCTTAAAGCTTTATATCATATACGTAGGTATTAGAAAAAGATCTAAACGAATGTTTGTTGCACCACACAGTTGTGAGGTGTGGAAATATAAAAAATAAAAAGGGTATCCTCCGAGATAAAAGCATATAAAGTGACATTGTTTAATTGATCGAAATTGTTTTTAGAATCCTATAAATAACGTGAGGTTTCATAGGTAGACGTGTCCCAGTATATTATGTGTCTTTTATATGGGTGATTTCCAGAGAAATGCTTCGATATATATTATGCAGACTGTCAGTTTGTTCCGCTCGAATGCATTATTTACTTCTAGATATAGGCTGGTATCGATACTTCCGGCTCGCAAGAATGAAAGATTTATTTGCGCACGGATTAAAAGTAAAATTATTCCGATTTGAAAATAGCACTAGTGTGTATTCAAAACATGTACATAAATAGTTCCTCGGAAAAAAACTGGATAAATTTAAAATAGCTCTTGAAAAATCGAAAGAATAGACAGGAACGCAGTCACGTATTAAAAATGCAATTGAGTAATTAAAAATCTCGTTTTAAATATTTATCTCTGATAAACCTTCAGGGAATATGAGAATGAATATATGCTTAGAATATAAAATATTAAATCTCTGTTGAAGTTACACATAAATAATCTTGAATTTAGTTTGTTAAATCATCATCTTTTATCAAATTTAAAAACTCATACATTTTTGAAGTGAAACTTCTATAAGCGCAGTAGGGCAAATTGGCCTGAACGTCACGAAAAGTGAAACGCTTCCGTCACGAAAAGCGAAACACTATGCGCATGCGCCGCGTGTACTGTGCGTATACGTAGCATAAGGTAACCAGTAGACGCTTACGTATTTTATTATATATTTCACAAACACTGCTTAATCTTTTAGCTAACAATTTCCATTGTGTGAAAAGTGAAGTGGAGAAAAAGACAAGTACAGACAGAGTGCGAGCCTATAGAGAACGGAAGAAAGCGAATAAACCGCCAAGAAAAGTGCCAACAAATACCTTGGAAAGAAGTAGAGAGTATCGAGCTAGGCAAAGGGCGTTTAAGAAATACAGTGGACAACATAACCTTCCAACGACCTCAAATACACTGGATGAATCCATACCGTCGTTAAGTGAGGACACAGTGAGTGGTATAGAGAATTTGAATGCCACTGATTCAAGCGTGCCATCTACACGTGAAGATACACGCGGTGCGAGAGTCATCGAAATGAATCTGATACAACTGAGCTATCGACAAATAGAAATGCACCCACTAGTGCACCATACACAAAATTTACATTCTTTCAACCTGCTCATCGCGAATTTGATAAGCAATTTTTAAATAATCCGCTAGGTACAGTGTGTTCCATATGTGATCGAATATGGTTTAAGAACGATGTGAAACCTAAGCACGAGCAACTTTTACATACTGCGCTTCCAGCCATTATCATTGAAGATGTGATAGCGTGCAATTCATGCCGAAATGCTTTCACTCGGAATACCATTACAATGTTATCGAAGTCAAATAGTTTTGTCTACCCAGAATTACCTGGTCATCTACCAAAATTAGATTTAGTGTCAGAGAGGTTAATTTCACCCAGAATTCCATTTATGCAAATTCGACGTTTACGACATGTACATAGTCAACATGGGATTTATGGGCAAATTATTAATGTTCCAATATCTGTGAATACGATGGTGAATCATTTGCCAAGAGTCATTGATGATGATCATTGTATTAATGTCCACATAAAAAGAAGAAAAATACACAGATCGAGTTATTTAATTGGTTTGGTGAGAAAAACAACTATAAAAATATGGCTACAATATTTAATCCAAACTCCTCTTTATAGACTGTACGACATTACAGTTAATAACGCTTTCTTAGATGATCAGAGTGTCAATCAAAATCAATCAAAATCAAAATCAAATCGTTAACAAATGGAAAAAAAGCTATGCATAAAATCAACGTTTCCTAGGAGCTAAGAAGTTTCACTTCTACCGCGCGACAGTTTTACGCATGTTTTTTTTATTATTTCCAAAGGTTAATAATATTAATATTTTTTTTAATATGGATGCACCAGATTTTTACGAAATAATTTACTCACTAGTAAGATTCTATATTATACTTAAATAGCGCTATGTTTTAATTTATTAACTATCTCTTTAAAGTTCATTTGAATTATTATATTATCTGATTCTGGAAAGTTAAACATCTCCCCCATTCAAAATTACAGTCTAATTCGGAATTTATTTTTTCTGAAGAGTAATTTCCGTAAAATACATATTTAAGGAGATACCACACATTTTAGGACAGTATATGTTAGAGAGGTACAAATTCGCTCCTATAAAATAAGCTAATCCATCCAAAATTAGTGCAGTAGTAAGTCAATTTATTTCGCATATAAAATTCTAATATTTTCTATAAATCAATCGACTTATAAATTGTCTAATTGTGACCTTAATTTCCAATGATTTTATTAATTCAAATAGCTATCGCTTTTAATACAGCGCTTTGTTTCTAAAATAAAAGATGAACATAAATAACGATAATGACGAAATATATTTTCATGTTATGCAAAAACTTGAAGAACCGTCCAGTTCTTTTTGAGTGAAATTGTCTATCTCTGCAAATCATGTTTCTCGTATCATCGAAGGACTTTCTATACGATATAAGTGCTTATAATTTTGCATATTTCTTCCAGAGGGCTAAATTTTCGGGTGTATACATATTCCTATAATTTTCAGGTAGTCGAGTTAATTATGGTCAAATTCCTACAAAGGTACATGTAAATTCCTATAAAGTTCGGTTTCCAAGAAAATAAGCTCCTTAATCCCTCGTTACTGATATTCAAAAGAAATATTTCAAGTTGAAATCAAACATTGAAGAAGAAGACATAGATATAGGTTCCCATATATTTAACGATCGTGACAATTACCCAATTAACAATGACCCAGATGACCCAGTTGGTGAAAGTACAGAAATTCAGAATGCAGAAGCCTGCATGATTTTATTGCATAATCACCCCGAGGAAACAAAGTTACATGTGCAAGAAATAAGTGCTTCGTGCAAGAGGAAGGCGATGGACAACAGGCGTTTGTAGGAATTTGACCATACACATTTTCGGTATTTTCTACCTGTCCACATATTTATAGGAATTTACCATCCTCGAAAATTTCAAGAGTGCGATACATAATGTCTTCGTAAAATGAAATTCGGTTCCTGGTACATCGACAGACTGATGTCGTTTCTATTGAAATGTATAATTTAGCATTTCGGCGATGAGATCAGCCTGTTGGTGTGTCACTTGAAACAGCTAAATGGTAATGGGTACGTCTTTGTGGTTATACAAAATGGCATTGGAGGTAATATTATGAGTATTAATATACTGGGAAATTATAACAATCTACATATTCAAACAATTATTATCAAGTCTATTGTAAGAATATATACGCCTGTTGTGAACATTTTCACCTTTGGATTAAAAATGAAATTCTCATGATGAATTTTCTCGATTTAACAACAAATAACGCGATATTTGTAGAAAAGTTATAAATTATCGAATTATGAAATTATCATATAGAATATCACCCAAATACCGTAACAAGCATTAAGTAGCTAGATGTACATTTTAAGCGCTATGCCCCCATCTTCAGTAGCACAAGATAAAAACGAAATAAAATACATCTGTCACGAATCGTGATTGATATACTATCAAATAAATAAGTCAACATGACAGAAGTACTTCAAAAGTAGCATATAATATGAGCTATAAATCTTTTAAAAACAATACAAATTAAAAATTACAAATTATAAATTAACGAATTTTTTTTTTATTATTAAATAGAAAAGATAAAAGTGCTGTCGCCGAGCATATTTTTCAATCAGGTCATCCTATTCGAATTAGTTCACTTAAATTATTATTATAAAATTTTATATTATTTTATATAAATATTTAATCTATCGAATATATTAGTTATATTATTCCAAATGAAATCTGATACCAACATATAAATTGGGACTCAGCTCGGCAATGCGGCTGTTGCAATATTGCATCGAGTTTCCTATTTCGTTCCGTTCACTAAAACACTTTATCACTAAATAAATGTTAGTACTGTATATGTAATGTATATTATACTGCATCGTTTACGAGTCGTTGTGATTCATGAACGGTATAGTAGACGACGGGCTCAGGACCTAGTACAAGTACATCAACACTTACACCGTGCACCATCTAGTTCAAAGTTCACGAACTAGGTCATAGTGACCTATAGGTCGTTGCAAAACATCGTCACAGTACGCCCGTCATTTGATTGAACCGTTCAGAGTGAACGGTTCGCGAGTGAACTACACATCGCTAAAGTTCATCGCAACCGTAGTAGCTAAAACTACGTTTTAATCGTAAAAATAATTATAGAATAGATGCATGGCTTAAACGGTTTTATTCTATTTTAATGATACTTATTACATTTTTTGCAAATTGGCTTAGTTAGATTTCAAACATAAATAAATTCATTCTTACGTCTTACATTATTAGACATATTCTACTCCTTTACTTTATAATATAAGACAATTAATACACGTCTTTCCTTGTACCACGCCATCCGTAACTAATCCCCTTGTCTAAGAATATGACCTATCGATCTGTCTATCCCATGCTGTAATATTCCATTTCTCACTTGACTTATCACATTCCAAAGAGTTCTTTCCAACGTATATTTAGTAAAAAAAATACAGTTTATTGATGAAAACTTAATATTTGAAAGATATGTGATAACCGAATGATTATACGATTATCAGAAACGTAAAATTTAAAAATTATCACTACGGTGTTAAATATTAATATAGAATAATCGTGACGGAGGTATTTTATTTAGTTTTATCTTGTGCTACTGAAGATGGGGGCATAGCCCATGAAATGTACATCTAGCTACTTAATGCTTGTTACAGTATTTGGGTGATATTCTATATTAAGAAACGTAAATATTTAAGAAAAAAATTATGATATTTTGGAATTGATAATGTATGGAAAATATAAGTTGTATCCTGAAATGACAAATACCTATTATATTATAAATCTGTGGTAAGATGGAAAAACATGATATGTGCAATTTTATAAAATTTACAGGAGAGTTGAAATAAAGTTTCTGAACAATAAAGCAATAAACAAAGTAAAAGAAGAGTATAGTGTAGGTGTGAATGTACAGGGAGAGAAAATATATATGCTGAGATTCGCCGACGATATAGCTATATTGGAAGAAAGCGAAAAGAATTTAGAAAGGGTATTGAATGGTATGCAGGCAGTATTGACTAGGGATTTTAACATGAAAATAAATATAGGTAAAACTAAAGTGATGAGGTGTGACAAAAAGGAATGCAGTAGAAAAATGAGGATCACAATAGGAGATAATAGAATCGAAGAAGTGTCAGATTTTTGTTATTTAGGCAGTAGAATCACAAAAGATAATCGAAGCAAGGTAGATATAAAGTGTAGGATAGCACAGGGTAGGAAGGCATTCGTAGAAAAAGAACAGATTTTAAGATCAAATATTGACTTGGGTATTAGAAAAAGATTACTGAAGGTATATGTTTGGAGTGTAGCACTGTACGGGTGTGAGGCGTGGACTATAGGAAAGGAAGAGAAGCGCAGATTACAAGCATTCAAGATGTGGTGTTATAGGAGGATGATGAGGATTGGTTGGGAAGATAAAGTAACAAATGAAGCTGTACTAGAGTTAGTAGGGGAGAAGAGAAGTATCTGGAGAGTGTTACAGCGTAGGAGAGACAGATTAGTAGGGCATATTCTTAGGCATGGGGGGATTATGCAATTGATCATAGAAGGTAGAGTGGAGGGAAAGAGAGGGGTAGGTAGGCCTAGATTGGAGTATGTGAGTCAGATAGTTGAAGACGTTGAGATGAATAGCTATAGGGAGATGAAGGGATTAGCTCAGGATAGATCGGCATGGCGTGCTGTTTCCAACCAATCTTTAGGATTGCGGACTCTTTAACTAACTAAAGTCGTACGTGAATTTCTACGGATTTAAAAGCCGTTAATATATAAGTTTTGCCAGCATATAGACCTCAACGTGTATTGTTTACTGGAGAAAAAATCAGAGAATGACCAAAACAAGACATACCATATTTTACCATCTCACCATAGAAATATATATGAAATATACACTCCCCCAACTGTGCTATAAAATATACAAGTACATTACAATTACTATGATCGATATATCACAGTTCTGCAAAACATTAAAGTTCAGATGAATGTAGATGAATTTACCAAATTTAAACACGCGGAGAATTTAGATTTTATAATATCATTAATTTTTAATATACAATTAGAATCATTTCACTAGGTATTTGGTATTCCTTTTTCGCTCATCTTCCGTAACTAAAATACATCAACTCGTATTTCAGGGAAGGTATGAAGGCATGATGGTAGCACAATTACATTTGCATACTATATTATCTTTTCATTGTAACATCCGTCTAAACGGTACCATTCCACAAACGGTTTAGAGTGCATTGTAATCTGCTATGCAATACAAGACTGCTTGCAATAGTGCTTCAAATAGATATATCATCGTGGAAAGCAAGACTTTGTAATAAATGTCAATTTACGTTCGAAGACGCCTTATAATGTGATCTTTATAGAAACTAAATTGCGACTGCTTCTTATATACATTGTTGTCTTGTACTCGCTTTTCGTTCTCGCCCTGCTTTACTTAGATATTTGCGTTTATTCATTCATCTCACAACTTTGAGCAGTAATTAAGTATGTGGTGATTACGTTTCATAACCTAACTAATGAATCTCTCTGTAAGATTCATTACCAATTAATTCGTGCAGAACTCGTATCTTTAAGTTACAAAGACGCTGCATTCGGATTATAGCTAATTTACCTTATAGAAAGGATTGTAAACTAGCATTTATAACGTTAAGGAAATTGTATATATATTCTTGAATGTTTATTATACATTCACAAAATGAACAATGCATTATCTAGTCTTAGGTCGTTATAGAAGAAATAAAAACAATCTGTATATTGATAAATACAGACTCACGAAATATATGAACGAATTGGTCTTAAATCTTACCTAGTCATATAAGACATCTTCCGTCCATAAAATTCAAGATAAGTCTGAAGAAATTTTTATATGAATATACATTTTACAACTATATCAAATTGCAACTTTAATAATCTATAATATACTGTGATATATTTACATATGCAAATGTATCTGGTTTTTTTTTTAATGTCGTACCAAATTTATGTAATTAAATTTCTGACGACTGAAAATGTTTTATAAATATTATCATGAATAAATTGGTTTTGATTAAAGCTATATTTCATTTTGAGAAGATTTAGTTTTTTTATAGACGAAACCTGGAACTTGAAAAGATTTCTTTTCAGCTAGTAAATAATATATATGTAGATTAAACTAGGTAGTATAAAATAATTTTTTATTGATTTTTATTTGTTAGCAGGTTGAGTAATAACCTCGTAAAAAAATTATTAGAATTTTATATTATACATTAAAAATTAATGCTATTCTGCAAATCTAATTTCCTTATGTCTTTGTGTTTAATTTTTTAATATTAGTCCGCAATCATCTTAAGCTTAATGTTTTTTGTATCTAATATTGTAATATTATAGCAACAATTATGATAATCTAAATGTACATGATCAAAATATTGAAGAAAATAGTTTGCGTTATTTTAATCTACTTTTTATCAATCAACATCATAAACATGTGAATAAACCTCGTTGGCAAAATTTTTTTTTTTCGATAATGACAATATATTTCATATGTAATAGCTAGTTGAAATGATCTCACTATCATAATTAGTATGCATTTTAATTTATTTATGAACCCAATTTCTGTATAATATATTTTATTTGCATATTTAAAATATTTACAAGTATATTGCTTTGCAATATCATAAAATGGAATTTTTTGCATTTTATTCAAATTATTCAATAAACCACGATGACAAATTTGATTGATTTATTTTCAATGAGGCAAATAGTCGTAGAATAAATTTATATCTTCTTATTTTACGTTTAAAATACACTGCTTTTTTATATCCTTCCTTAAAATTACTAGAAATTGTTTCTCATATTCATATATTTAACCGAAAATTCAAAAACAATGCAATTCGTCATTTAAAAGAATTTTAATCCCATCTTATTTATATTGTGTACAAAAATTGATATCAAACGTAAATCGTCAGTTCAAATTAAATTTACAACCAGCACATCTTTTTAATTTAATATTATTGCAACCGTTAGCTTTTCCAAGTCCAGTATAATATAATATACAGTTTAATCTGGCAGTTCATCTGGGCAAAGTTTCTGTATAATCTATTTATATAGATTAAGCCAGTACAACTACCTCCACTTTACCATCTCACTGAGAAACTAGGTCTAGACTACCTGCCATAGATAATAAAAGAGTTATTACAGTTACTAAAATGCAATTGTGTATTACATAGTACCTATAGATATTTTCAGATTGTGAAAATGCATGCCAAAATGCGTTTTATTCGTACAAATAGCTTAAGTAAACGAAAGTGTTGAAGATTCAAATAAAATCGATTATTGACCAATATCACAAGTAAACAAATTAATGGCCAAACATTTAAAAATAGAAGTATAAGTTGCGAAACTTTAGTTTTATAAATGCATGTAGATGCATATATAAATTTCAGTGTGAAAAACGCATCATTTTTTATCGGTTTACTCTGACATTGGTATAAAAAACGCTTCAACACCTTTTTTTTTTTTTAATTTCTAAATATACTTCAATATAGACATTAATTCTATCAACCAATTTGATAAATGTTATACAACAAAATTTATTATCCCATGAACATTACTACCAAGATTTTTTACTTAATATTTTTTACGTCTACTTAAATAATTCTACAGAACGAAAATTGTTACGCCACTGCATTTAATATTTGGATATATACAATACAAGAAGCATAGAGCGAATTTTCTAAATTAAATATATCCACATTAGAAGAATATAATTTTTGTTTCGTTTTTATTTGTACATATCCTATAAGTTAATAAATTTATTACTGTAACTTAGTTTCAAAGCAATAAAAAACCTCTACTGTCGATTTCAACTTTGGAAATTAATATATAATTATAGCGGTAAATAGTTGTTGCTTTTAATAATAATTTTTATGGTATCATTTTCTAAAATGTCCACCATCAGATTGAGTAATTTTGCAATGTCTAAAATAATACCTTCATAGCTGAATAAGCTGAAATTTAAGACTCGAATTGCAATTTTCCTTTCGTGTGGTACACAATACATGGGAATAGGGTTTCTCTCAGAGATTTGTGAAATAGAGTTATCACTTGTTTTAAGTCTAAGCACTTCCTATCCAATACTTATCTAGTGCGGTCCGAAAAGTTGCAAGTCGTTTCACATCGAACCAATAAATATCTAGTTATCGCTTCGTAAATTGTATTCCCAACGATTTTCAAAATAAAATCGCAACCGACCATATATACTACATCGAATATTTGACATTTTTATACAGGATGCATAGAAATTTATTTACATATATAAAGAGGACAATAAATTTGTCTGTTCAAAATATACACATATATACAATGTAGAAGGTAGAAGGTCGAAGGTAGAAGGTAGAAGGTAGAAGGTAGAAGGTAGAAGGCAGAAGGTAGAAGGCAGAAGGTAGAAGGTAGAAGGTAGAAGGTAGAAGGAAGAAGGTAGAAGGCAGAAGGTAGAAGGCAGAAGGTAGAAGGTAGAAGGTAGAAGGCAGAAGGTAGAAGGCAGAAGGTAGAAGGTAGAAGTTAGAAGGTAGAAGGTAGAAGGTAGAAGGCAGAAGGTAGAAGGCAGAAGGTAGAAGGTAGACGGTCGAAGGTAGAAGGCAGAAGGCAGAAGGTAGAAGGTAGAAGGTAGAAGGTAGAAGGAAGAAGGTAGAAGGTAGAAGGCAGAAGGTAGAAGGCAGAAGGTAGAAGGCAGAAGGTAGAAGGCAGAAGGTAGAAGGTAAAAGGTAGAAGGCAGAAGGTAGAAGGTAGAAGGTAGAAGGCAGAAGGTAGAAGGTAGAAGGTAGTAGGTAAAAGGTAGAAGGTAAAAGGTAGAAGGTAAAAGGTAGAAGGTAGAAGGCAGAAGGTAGAAGGTAGAAGGTAGAAGGCAGAAGGTAGAAGGTAGAAGGTAGAAGGTAGAAGGTAGAAGGTAAAAGGTAGGAGGTAGAAGTTAGAAGGTAGAAGGTAGAAGTTAGAAGGTAGAAGATAGAAGGTAGAAGGTAGAAGGTAGAAGGTAAAAGGTAGAAGGTACAACGTAGAAGGTAGAAGGTAGAAGGTAGAAGATTTCTTGATAGAAGTGTTTTAATTAATAAGCCCGATAGATAAAGCTCCATCTACTATATTTTATTCATTTTCATTTTTTTTATTAACTTTGTTTATTAACTTTTAAATCACATAAACATTTCCATTTAAAGAAAGCAAAATATAAATATGACGAACTTTTTATAATAAATGGTTCATATGTACGTCTAGTTTTATGTACAACAAACTTCCTGACCATTTAAAAATTACGTTTAAAAACTATGATGACTATAAATAAATCATACTATTCCATGGACGATTTTTTAACAGATCATCTTACAAAAATTTAAATTTTTAAGAGGCCACGGTCCCATAGCAATATTTAACTTTATATTTGACTCTTTTATAAACCATGTGACTTTATTTAAGTAAATTATATGTATTACGTTTTATGTTTCATTTGTTAAATAATTATATGTATTTTGTAAAAATCATTTTCTATTCTATAGCTATCCATTGTAACATTTTGCACAATGTAACTTACATACTCTAATCTGAGTTTTCTTAATTTCTTCCTACCTGCGATATTAATGCAACTAATCGTATATTATCCCTGTGTCTAAAAATGTATGCCATTAGTAAAAAAAAATGTACGCTTGCTTGGAAATATAATATTTTGTGGGCCGTCAATAAATAGGAATCTTATGCTATTTGCGACCCTGTATATGGCCTGATGTATTTGGGAACACGAGTCGGATCCCCCTTGGAAATTGACAGATAAATCATCTACAGGAAAGCGGATTTGTTACATCATTCGCCAATAAATTTTTGTAATTGTACTACCCACAAAGAAAGTATAGAAATACGGTCGTCGTGTAATGCTTTTAATTTTTCATCGGCATTTTCGATTCTTACAAAAATGGATTTTATACTATATAAATATAAGAAATTAAGTTGGTTAATTTCATCAAATTATTAATTATTAACCAGAAAAATGGTGGTACGTCAAATAGTAACGATAATGATTTTCTCTAAATTTAAAAGAACCTCTATAAAGTAATTTTGAAAATTTAGTACTATACCATAATTTGTGTTAAAATCTTATTTTAATTAAATGGACAAGGAAATATTGTATCTAAATCATTCGAAATGTATCATTTTGTGAATTTTAGATATTTCTCAATTTTTCACTTTATATTTTAATCGTCCAGCTTATTTAATAATAGCTCATGGAAAATATAATTTTTTACGCAAGGCAATTTCTAGGGAAATTTCATTTTACATGTTTCAGGCTGTATTGAATTAAGATACTTCGTTTGCGTAATTTTCTTATGAACTTCCTACAACTATTAAATTGGGATTTTATCAAAAATAGCTTTAAATAATTTCATAATAAAAAGTGAAACGTAACACTATATCCAATTTACATTATTAGTGATCTAATCGAAATTAATAAATCGTAATTTTCATTAATACAACTAACGAACAAAACTAGACAAAAAAGCTGAGCTTATTAGCAAATTTATTTATAAGCGAATGTTCCCTGGAAATCAATGGCGACTCGTGCCATTTCAATCTGGGGGGGGGGGGGGGGGGCGCATTTCTTAAAAAATAACGTAATAGTAAGAAATCTTACCTAAAATGGATGCAAAATGATTAAATTCAATCATTTCTTGAAAGTGAATTCCACTCTTCTATCTTTCATTGATATAAACTTTTCCAAAACTTTTTCGTTAAAATTGTAAATATCTCGCACCACATTTTTATTAATACACATCATCGCCAACGCGTTTAAACGATCATTACCCATAGCATTTCGCAAAAAAGTCTTGATTCTTTTAAGTGTTGAAAAACAATGCTGTGATTCAGCAGTGGTCATCGGGGTTGTTAAAATAATTTTAAGTATTTGTATAGTTTCCGGGAAAGTTTCACTGAGATTATTTTGTAGCAATAACGAAAGAAAATTTGTGGCTCCAATTATTTGATAAAAATCCGGCAGCGAGTAAATAACTTCTAATTCTGTTTTTAATCTGGTTTTATTAAAAAATTGATATGTATGGCACACGGTTTCCAAAATGTCCACTGGAAATTGTTTAGAAAATGTTGGCATCAATTTCGTGTTAAATAACTCAACGGCTTGTAGATGGCCACGATATGAGAATCTGTCCTTCATCTGTGTTATAATTTTTTTTTGTAAATGTCCTCTTGTAAAGCGTCGCGTAAATGTCCGGTTTTGAGCACTCCTTGCACAAGTTTGCGATAAATTTATATGAGGCAATGGCCTACCTAATTCTTTAATTTTTACTTTGTCCACAATAGAAAGTCTACAAAACTCTATTTTCAATAAAGAACTAACACTATTCATTTTTATTAAATTATTTCTATTAAATATATTCTTGGAGAAACACGTGGCAAAATCGTACATACGTAACTCACAGAACAATGCAACTATATCTATATCAATTTTACTGTATACTAGGCTTCTCTGTTAGAACGCTAAAGAATCGTGGCCCAGAATAGCATAAACAACGATATATATTCTCGCTGTAAAAGCAGCGTGACGTCACGTTGCTATGACTCATCCAAATCCGCTGGAATGTTGCACACTAGTCGTAATATAGTACAAGCGGACCGAAGAAATAGAGAAGACATACTGCATACGGTCGCTCTCACCTATTGCTTGCAATAGAGTGAGATGAGTGTATATGCATTTAACCTGTACTGTGTGGCTGGGTGGCGCTCGAATTTGTACTACATAATAACGATATAGCTATACTGCATACGGTCGCTCTAACTCTAGCGCTTCCAACAGATAGGGCATATGCATTTGACTGGTACTTGCTAGCTGCCATATCGTGTTGAGTCATGAGTGTTAGGTATGTTCGCGGCGCAAGCTTTATCTTTTAGGACAAATAATGCCGAGATAAAATATCGCAATACAATTATATATCTACGGTGATGCGCTCAATGTTCAGGAGGGGCGTGCGGCGCTGCGGCCTGCACAAGGAACCGCCACTGCTGGAAATGTAATTATATCAAATTGCGGTAGCAATGAAGTAATACCAGAATATTGTTCAATATTACCGTCAGGGAAGCACGACATGCAAATAGACTATTGCAGAAGAATTATACAGCAACACAGCGAAAGAGAATTAGAGATGATTTTGTCATAGCGTTCGCACCACGAAATATAACGATATTTTTAAATATCGTCTTGATCCATTGCTGCTATAAACTAACATACTGGAATAGTATTTATGGCATTACTAATAAATTGGAAAAGTATCGATAAATTACCATTATTAATGGTATTATTTTATCTCTAAAAAGAATAGCGTGAGGTTGATATGTTATATTCGCAGCATGGGCATGGTGAGTCAGATTGCCAGCACGTTTCAACTTAATTGACAACTTTACGACTGCTGCTGGTGGATCGGTTCTGCATCGCACCTCAACTAAAGCCTTTTCATTACTTTTCTCTCGCACATTATGGCGAGCGATGACACGGACATACTCTGCGGTGAATATACGTGCATCGTCAATCTTAAAAAATAATAATGCGAATAATAAGAAATATTTCATATCTAAATAAACATGCCGTAAGACAAAGCTAGAAATTAAATTACATCTTAAAATCCCAAAGATTTTATTGATTTCAACAAAGAATCTGGTATTTATGTTCATAAACCTTGTTCTAGTTGTCCTAACGTATAAATCGGACAAATAATTCGCTTAAAATACTAAATTGCGAAAAAACATACCAAATTTAAAAAGGTCGATTGAAAGGCGTATTTTTATGGACCGTTAATGCGAAAAAAAATTTGGTGGCACTATAAATGATCTAGATGGGGCCAGCCTTGTGCTTAATTATAACTTTATAGAACGACAGACTGTGCTTAGAAAATGCGTTATTTGAAATACCGTATTTGAAAATGCGTTATAAAACTTTATAGTGCTCAGTCGTGATTTCGATAAAGTGATATTAAGCGTATAATAATGTTGTGTAGTTTGCAGTTACAGTCCAGAGAGTTTATTTAATATCACCCAGTGTAAACGAAATATCGATGAAATTAAATTGATTGATCGTACAATTTTGATTAACTCGCATAAATAAAACAAATGCATAATGAGAACGAATTTACAGTAATACACAATTTAACGATGTATGCAACCGCATAATTGCTTAATGCAATAAATAAATGATGAAGATGCATTAACACGAAAACTTCGATTCGTTGTTACGTTATGAAAATTATATACCTATAAGATATTGTTCGTTTTTCATTTATTCATTTGTCATTATTCAATTTGTAGCAACTTTCGAAACGCTTTATCCATTTTAGCATTTTAAAATTACTATAGAAATATTATGTACATGATGTCTACAAAACATAATATTTTAAAGGATCTTCGTATTTGCTATTTAAATTATTATAATTCATAAATCGAGTATAATAACGCAACATAATTCTCAAACTCAAAGTTAGTTAAACTTATTATATTGTCTTATACGTTGGTTTATTTCCCATGTTATTTGAACAAATTAGAACAAATGTGACTGCATTTTGAGCTATAGAAGGGTATTTAATAAAAACATTTAATAATCGAAAACAATTATTTATCACTTACATTAATTCAATCAGCGTATTTAACAAAAAAAAAATAGTAATTTTATGAAATTGTGGAGGAAATTCCCAATGCGGAGGAAACATTTGTAAAGGAAATGTGCATAGTATGCGGTAATTTTTCGAATCAATTTAAAAAAGAAAAGGTTTAATTCTATCAACGGTTCATTTAACATTTAGCAGCTGCAGCAATATAACAAACTGTTAAATTACTTTAATACCATATGATCCACTGCTGACAGAGTAAATCAAAAACATTCTTCAATTTCGTCCGGATAAATTTAAAATGCTATTAAATTCGCTATAAAATGTTAAATCGGAATGGTGTTTTAGTAAATAGTTGGTTAATTGGGAATACTACAAAAAATGCGTATGAGTAGATTAAATGAATATATACCGGGTGCTGCATCAAAAGACGCAACATTGAAAATCGAATGTTTATTTTGACCTGTTCAAATATTGGTTAATATTTAAAATATTGGTAAAAATTGCATATTTCAATGCGTAGCGCTGATTTTTTAAGGAATAATAATTACAAGAATTTAGTGAGACAAATTTTTTTTCCAACGTACTAATATTAACTGAACTAATTTACCCTCAATAAATTATTGTACTTCGAGCGTATTGAAGCTTCAAATATATTTATAAAAAAAAATCAATCACTAGTAATGCTTCAATTTTCATATAGTAAAATATTGTTCATGTAGCCTATTGAATTATAACGTTTAATTCAAGAATTTAACCATATTTATAAAACTGACTCTAAACGGAATTCATTGCAATTTATTTAAACATAATGAGTGACAAACTGAGGTAGGAAAAACACAATGAAGATACGAGAGTAAAAATTATATTATTACTAATATTTCGAATTATATTAACACCTTCATGGGGAGTAAGTTTGCACACCTAAACCTTCGGCAATAATTTTTTATTATTAAAAATTTCAAGGATATTCTACGTGCGCAATCCGGGATTATTAAATTTTTGTAATTTTACAATGTAATTAATATTTATTCTACTCTATTATGACGATTAAGTATATGTGAAGTGAAGTACACTTAAATGCACATTTTCAAGAAACATTTTTAATGGTTTGTTCATCTCCAGCGAATGTCTGACAATTAGTAAAATTTACCAAATAGTTCGATGAGCAGTATTTTTTTCACAGCCAATATCATTTTTATTCCCATATTCGCCTATAGAATAACAACTACCATTTTTATATTTCCAACAGTAACATTCAATTGTTGAGACAAACTATCAAACGAACCGCAAAATAGCACAGCTCCTGTGGGATATTCATGTTTGTTTACAATTGTACAGCATAGTTCCAGCTAACGTTTCCTACAAACTACATATTGAAAAAGGTTTGACGTAAAAGGTGTTTTGCATTAAAGGTTTCAAGTGAAGATTTTCATATTTTTTGCCATCTCAAAAAAACTTATTGAAGATTATAAAAAAGTTGTTTAACCTGTTTAAGAAAGGCCACGTTTGTTATATTATATATAAGATATTTACTTACTTAGTATAAGCGTAATATCTAATTTAAAATACTTCAAACATCTGAATCAGAAATATTAGTATGGGTAATGTTTCTAAAGCTCAAAATTTAATTTGCAATAGAAGATGGTGAAGAATGTTCAAATAGGGTGCATATATTCTAGTTTCCGAAGACTTTCCATACTTGGGCTGAATCACTAAAAATAAAAAAGGCTTTTTGTAATTTAAAGCCTCCGCCTAATGTGCACAAAAAGTGCCACAAAATTAACAGAATGTGTTTCACTTTTCCACTTTTGTCACTTCTCATACAGGTTTCCACTTTTCCACACTTCTCCACTTTTCAAACAGGTTTCTTATACCCATATCTCTATATGCCTCTTTAAAATGTTAATCTAATTTAGAGTTTTAATTTATATTTAATTCTGATTATTATACCTTCAGTTACCAAGATATAATTTTATATTTAAAATGCAAACCGTAAAGCAATTTAGGAAAATAAAAAACATCTAAAGCCTCCAATAGTTCCTTAATAAGTTTAATTAACTAATTACTGTGATAAAAATGCGGTTGGCCAACGTAACATCAAAGTAATACAGAAGACAGCTAAATAACATTTTTCCGTGCACGGAACCATCGAATTTCTAGGCAATTAGAATTGCTCTCATTGGGTCCAAATTTAGTTCCCTTAAATTGGATGGTTTGGGCTTGCTTGGTGGTCGTTTGGTAGTCAATTCGTAGAGCACTTTTGTACTAAAGCATTACGTGCGGAAATCGTTGCGAAGGTAGTTTTCCTCCGTCTGAAAGGCAATGGGTAGTTTTGTAAAGGCGTAGAATATAGACCAGTGATTCTAAAATCGCTACGTAATTTTATCATGTTAAATTGTTACGGATTATTTACAAAAGATTGTTAGTCATAAATTGGAAGAATTTCTGAAATTGACATTTTTCTTTGGATCGCTTCATACTACATATGACAAAAGAAAGTGTGCCTAAATGCCTGATTAAAGACCTCACTTCTATGTACTCTTAATTTCGATACTCTCATGTTTTTCATATATATTTCACTTTTAATGAATTTTACTCTAAAAACGTTCTACATTAATTTATTCCTTTCATGTGATATAGTATCTTTTCTCTAAATTCCATTTGTCAATTTAAAATATAACAAAAATTTTACATAACACTACTTGAAAAAAGTTTAAATGTCAAACGTTAAATAGCAGATTTTCAAATCTTCTATTTTTTTCTGAGTAAACATCGTATAATAATATGGTGTACTCTACAGCTCGTACTACGCGTACAGCTTTTTTTTTAATTGGCGCAGAATTTTCGTATTCGTCTGCGCATAGGGTTGTGTTTATCGGGGTTTTACAGTACCAGTGGTGCCAGACAACAAAAAATACTCTAAGTCTAAGCATTTAAATTTATCACTATTTTATAGCTGTCGTACAAATCAATTATGACATAAATATGATACTAGTAAGCAACATTTCTTATATTCTAGTATAACTTTTCTGCATTTTGTATTAATTTCATTCTAATTGCATAAAATGGTTATAACTGTGCGTGGTGATTTGTCAACATTGCATTTCTTAGGACGCACACCTTCTGCACTAGACACACCTCCTTATTATTTGGAGAAGACAGAAGCGTAACGTGTTTTGATACCATACTATTTCGAATAGCACTGCTATGTACTGTATTGGTCAAGCCATTATGCCGATTTTGATTTATGATGCGTATACTTGTCATGCTCCGCCAATTTTAAAAAAACGAGCTGTACCTCTTAAGGTAAAATCAGTATTCTTTCATAACAAATGTATCAAAGAAACTAAAATGCTAAAAAGCAAATCCTAACCGAAAAAATATCATTCCCCTTCATTATTTATAAAACTATTCACTCGCTTCACACACAAAAAAAAAAGATAAATGTATACAAACAGCCTGGATCAATTGAAAGTTCTGTATAAACATTTTGCGAGACAACTTTTAGAAACACTGGTGGTAAAGACGAAGGAGTTGCAATGTGTAAATTGTATCTATACGGTGTGAATAGGGAAGCCTTTGCCGAATGAAAGCACTATACTGAGCAATGAACACGCAGAAGTGCACGATAGACTGGTTACGACAGGTAATGTTCAAGCTCACGAGAACGAATAATAAAATATAAAGTAAAGTTATATAGCGATATTTTTAAAGGTTATCTGTAGAATGGACATTTCGCATGTCGAGTATCGTAGCATTGCAAATTTTTAAACAAAAAACTATAAGGTATTTTATGTATTCGAAAATAATAAGTACAGTTAGATTATAGAATAGTAGGACAGCGAATAACAGAAGTAAGAGTAGTTTGCCAAGAAGTAAATATATATGTCGAATAACACGTTTTTTTTTAAGTGGCGGACCAGTAACGTCCACTACTGCGCATAAGGACTGCACTTATATACATTACTATATACTTATATACACAAGGTACTCAACCACACCTAGTTTTTCTATATGACAATACACAAGCGTACCCACAGCACTATTCAATGTGCCGTACGACTGACGCCATACTATTTTGAATAGCACTGCTCTGTACTGTATTGGTCAAGCCATTATACAGGTCTTGATTTATGATGCGTGACCTTCTGTCACTTTCCGCCACTTCAATATGTATAAGAAATATATGATCTAGAAGAAAACTTTAAATAATATAATATGTTGTGTAAAAAGGAATTATTTGTGATGATTGAGACATATAGATGGAATAGTAAGTTGTCTTAAATAATTGACGCGGATATTGCTGAAATCAGAGAAACAATATTTATATTCCATCGAGTTTGTTTTATGAGAAAATTCTGGCGCAGAGAACTTGCTTTATTCGATGTTCGTTTCCATCGTTGTATTATGTAAGAAGCATTTTTCTGCACAAGCGAATAAGAGTAAAATTCAACCGCAATAGTAATATTGTTATATTTTCTCTTTGTTTGAATTTTTATGGTTTATCGATGCAAAAGTTCAATATACAGTACAAGTTTTAAAAAAAAATATTTCCAATTACCTTTCATTGTGCTATATATGTAATTAATTTCATATCAGCTATTATATAGAGCTAATACTGAAGAAGCTGTGTGAATTATTCATGTAACGGTTACAACCTAAATAATTTAATCGAATAATCTGATAAATCCTAATCTTGGTAAAAGCTATCGAAATGGAGCCTAAGTACCTAAAATCATTGTACTGGATTATCTGAGGATATTTCACAAAATTTCAGTCTAAAATAGCTATATAGAAAATAGAAGAAATTTGTGTTGTATAATTTTTTACAGGCCTAGGGTATATAATTTGTATATATCATGAAAATTTATTGCGTTAAAATCATCTTAAGAATTCAAAAACTAGTATTTTTATAATAGCTCTTTTTTGGAGATACACATCGTTTTTTACAAGTCCTTATTCATAAAACAGCATTCGATTGAATTGTTTATTACGGATCTGTACGAATACGCGCACATTTTGTCGGTTGTACAAAGTTACGAGTACATATGACTAGGAACTACGATTTTATGACTCTTGTTCACACATCGTATCGCCGAGCGATGCTGTTGAGCCCTTCTGCCCAAACACCTACACCCACGTTGTCCTGTTCACGTGCCCGTATGCCCTGCCGTCGTGATATCGCGATATTGAAATGTTGCCACGTCTCTTTACACCGCCACACATACCCAACCAACCCTCCTTGTGAATCGTCACGTATATATCCAAGAAACCGTCCCTGAACGCCGACGCGTTGCCATCTTCGATTTCACTACCAATCGGTCGTTTTACATTCGATTTGAACCTCTTTTACACCAATGTCTACACTTGAACTCTGGTTACGTGCCGAAATATAATCGAAGGTAATATACAAAACCCTTTCTGTATGTATGGCATATGTGGAAAGAGACAATGGAAAATTTTTGGCGAATTTCTGTTTTCGTATAATCAGCAGTCTCTTTTTTTCAATTTCCGATTGATAATATAAAAAAAACTGATAACGAAATTAATTAATTAAACTAATCTAGATATATATGTAAATTTCTAGACAGCATGACATTGAAATTGCCACCGATATCGAATATTTGAACAAATCAATAGCCTGAAACGTTTTTAATATTTAACCGATTTTTTGTTTTTTGATCATTTCCTTCGCGACTTTTCAGATTTTTCCCATTTTCGTGTGGAACTAGGTCATTGGACGTATTCCATAATAGTTTTAAATGTTATCTTGATATTTGCCCATAAACAAAAACACTTTAGAAAAAAATGTGAAAATTCCTCTGGTTACCGCCAATAGCGTTAAATCAAGTGTAAAAGAAAAAGATAAGGTTACGTCTCGCAAAATTTATGACGCTCATGTTGAAAGTATACTGGTGTGTAAATAACTGAGAAGGCATAAAATACTTACTAAGAAAAGAATATATCCTTAAGGGAATATTATTTTATTAATTTTTGGTATTCAATAATGAATTCAAAATTCAAAAATTGTTACACTTTTTGCTCGAATATGTAAAATACAAATTCAGGGGAAAGTTACGACATTTGGGGCCAAGAAATCAATTTAATAAATAAAACTTTTTAAACCTTAATATGCATATTTTATCCAAACCTGTTCTAATTATAATTTCTTCGCGAAAATGTAGTTAAAGAGTCCGCAATCCTAAAGATTGGTTGGAAACAGCACGCCATGCCGATCTATCCTGAGCTAATCCCTTCATCTCCCTATAGCTATTCATCTCAACGTCTTCAACTATCTGACTCACATACTCCAATCTAGGCCTACCTACCCCTCTCTTTCCCTCCACTCTACCTTCTATGATCAATTGCATAATCCCCCCATGCCTAAGAATATGCCCTACTAATCTGTCTCTCCTACGCTGTAACACTCTCCAGATACTTCTCTTCTCCCCTACTAACTCTAGTACAGCTTCATTTCTTACTTTATCTTCCCAACCAATCCTCATCATCCTCCTATAACACCACATTTCGAATGCTTGTAATCTACGCTTCTCTTCCTTTCCTATAGTCCACGCCTCACACCCGTACAGTGCTACACTCCAAACATATACCTTCAGTAATCTTTTTCTAATACCCAAGTCAATATTTGATCTTAAAATCTGTTCTTTTTCTACGAATGCCTTCCTACCCTGTGCTATCCTACACTTTATATCTACCTTGCTTCGATTATCTTTTGTGATTCTACTGCCTAAATAACAAAAATCTGACACTTCTTCGATTCTATTATCTCCTATTGAGATTCTCATTTTTCTACTGCATTCCTTTTTGTCACACCTCATCACTTTAGTTTTACCTATATTTATTTTCATGTTAAAATCCCTAGTCAATACTGCCTGCATACCATTCAATACCCTTTCTAAATTCTTTTCGCTTTCTTCCAATATAGCTATATCATCGGCGAATCTCAACATATATATTTTCTCTCCCTGTACATTCACACCTACACTATACTCTTCTTTTACTTTGTTTATTGCATCTTCTATATATAGATTAAATAATAACGGTGAGAGTGTACATCCCTGCCGAACTCCCTTCCCTATTTTTGCTACCTCTTCTTCCCCCTCAATTCTAACTAAGGCAGTTTGGTGTTTATATAAATTAAAAATTATTCTCCTATCCTTATAATCTATACCCGTTTCTTTTAAAATTCTAAACATTATGTCCCAATCTACATTATCAAATGCCTTTTCTAAGTCTACAAAAGCTATGCAAGTTACCTTTCCTACCCTATTTCTTTTTTCTACTACCGTTCTTAGTGCTAGAATCGCCTCTCTCGTCCCTCTGTTTTTCCTAAAACCAAACTGATCTTCTCCTAGCCTTTCCTCTACTTTATTTTCTAATCTCCTATAAATAATCTTTAACAATATCTTCGATGCATGTGATAGTAGGCTAATGGTCCTATAGTTCTCACACAAATTAGCTCCTATTTTCTTCGGTATTGTTACTATTCTACTACGCTGAAAATCCTGTGGTACTTCTCCCTTCTCATATATTTTACAAAGTAACCTGTATAATCGCTCCTGCATTTTTTCCCCTGCATGTTTTATTAATTCGGCTGGTATCATATCAATCCCCGCTGCTTTGTTATTCCGTAAATCATTTAATGCTCTATGAAACTCTGACCTAAGTATGCTAGGACCTAAGTCATCCTCATCTATCTGTTCCACACTTTCTAGCTCCTCCATGTCCTGCCTACCTTTATATAAATCTTCAAGATACTCCTTCCATCTTCTAGCTTTTTCCTTATTTTCTGTGAGTTCCTTACGCTGCTTATCACATATAATGTTACCCTTTGGTTTTACTTTAGAAAAATGTGACTTAATTTTCCTGTAGCCCAAATCTACTTTACCTCTTCTCATATCCTCCTCAATATCCTCACAATTTCCTTTTATCCACTCTTCTTTCGCTAGCTTGCATTTCCTATTAATTAAGTTCCTTAGTTCCTTATATTTTTTCTGTCCTGCTTCTGTGTTTCCTATTTTAATTTTCCTTCTTGCTTCAATCATTTCCACTATTTCTTCCGTGATCCATTCCCTCCTACCTGCCCTTTTCTTTGTGCCTAATACTTCATTTGCTGCTGTAGTTAACATTTAATAAAATTTAATGCGAAAATGTAACATTTAATAAATTCCATCATTAGTCATCACTAGTTTTTAGTATCGTTGATTTTTGGAAGTTCTTTTTAATCACAGATAATCTAAAGTTTTCGAGTTCTTGAAAGTTCTCTTACCTTGGGAAAATCTTTTTACAAAAAAAAAAAAGAAATAATTGCTCAGCGATATATGAAGACACTATTTCGTAAGTAGCTTTTGCTATGAACAAATATTTGATTTTAAATCAGAGCTAAAACAAAGCAACCTAATTTGAATATACGTTTATTTAATATCATGAAATTTGATTAACATATTTTTATCGTTAACTGCAAAAAGATCACGTAAATAGTAAAAATTAAAACATGTAAATATTTTAGTAGTTAACATCATTTTATATAGCCATAAAATCCACAACGTTTCAAATTGGATTAATTTTTCATTACGATGAAATTTAATATTATTTATACCATATGATCCAATGGTTTGAATTTTTGTTTGATAGTAAAGTTTTAATATTAATTTAATATTAATAACTCTTATAAATTATTAAATTGCAATCGTTTGTATATGCATACATTTTCAAATACTCTATGTTAAAATACGAATTCTAGTTTATTAATCACGCGAAAAAAAAATTTGAAGGCAGTTGATAATTCGAAAAATGTAATTACATTCCCGCGCTCGGTTTTTTCCATAAATATTTTAAATATAATTTATTTATAAACCCATTACGAACTTTTTAAGTATGTACTTTTATTTTTTCTAAAAAATGATGCAGAACATATCTAATTATTAAGGATCTTGAAATTTTCTTCAATATTGAATATTCCTATCTTTTTCTCATTACAAAATTTTCTAATTATTATTCGAAGTATTATTATATAAAAATTACAAAAGTAGTTCGACCTAAATTATTCAGTAAATATCATTTGCCAAATATTTTGTTATATCGTAACTATCTTTATAAAAGCAATCAGGAAGCATATATTATTTTTTCTTAAATACAACACCAATGTGAGATTTGTGCTGTTTAGTTAAATTATAATAAAAATTTATCATAATTAATTAAAAGCGTCACAATATTTATATTGTTCAATATTCTTTTTATTTGTATATAAAACTGTTTTAGTCATAGTGCTTATTGTTGCGATTTAATTAAAAGAATAATTAGTAAATATTTTCTCTTCCATCTTTTCATTAAAAGCATTCCTGACTGTACTACGAAAATCTAAGAACTAATTAAATTTCCTGTATAATATTTTAGTGGAAGAAACTGAAAGGATCTGTAATTTTAAAATATTCACCAATTGCCTAAAACTATATTTCAAATATTAATATCGAAACATCATATTGATTTGTTAAAAGAACTATTCGAATAAGTGCTCGCAGCTAAAGAATTTTTTTCATCTTAATTTTTTTTCAGCACATCTTCATTTTTTTTACCCACCTAATCACTAAGCAGCATCCTCTACTTTTATCACATAGAAAAGCTTGTTTACAATGCAATTTATCTTTCTTTCTTAATAGTAAAATATAGTCATCCCATGGACATATAAAGAAAGCTAGATTTAGCGTATGTACGCCACTGAATTTACTACAAGGGTCATGGAGTTACAGCATCTTCACGTGATCTATAGATGCTCGTTAGCATTTTACGATTGAATTTGTATTCCTTCTCTTCGTGACAGCTACCCGAATTCCGTGCCCTGCAGATTTCTCTGCTAGCGACATGTTGGTAAGTCCGTATGATAAATGCAGAAGTATTGCATTATCGTTTTATGTGAATGTAAATTGTTGCCTGTTACTTTTTACATCCTGTGATTTAGGAGTATATAAAAAGTAAATATGCGATAGTGTTTCTGCGCAAATTCTCAAATTTAATAATCTTTTCTACTTACTTATATAAATAATTGTATAATAGAAGATATGTAAATAACTAATGTAATTTAGAATTGGAATCTTTATTTAGAGAGTTTGACGTCAATTTCGTGGCATAGAAATTGCAAATTAACGAGTCAAAATATTTAAAAAATCATAAAATCTCTGCCTCTCTCTTGAGAACCTCTTTCCTGCCATGACCCTTTATCAATTAAAAAAATATATGCGTGAGACTCTCGCGCGGTTGAAGTAAAACTTCTTAGCTCCTGGGAAAAGTTTATTTTATGCATTGCTTTTTTTTCATTTGTTAACGATTTTTTTTATTCGATATTCGATCACATATGGCACACACTGCACCTAGCGGATTATTGAAAAATTGTTTATCAAATTTGCGATGAGCAGGTTGAAAGAATGTAAAAGTTGTGTATGATGCACTAGTGGGTGCATTTCTATTTGTCGATGGCTAGCTCAGCTGTATCAGATTCGTTTCGTTGATCTCTCACACCGCGTGTATCTTCACGTGTAGACGGCACGCCTGAATCAGTGCCATTCAAATTCTCTATAACACTCACTGTGTCCTCACTTAACGACGGTATCGATTCATCCAGTGTATTTGAGCTCGTTGGAAGTTTATGTTGTCCACCGAGTTTCTTTAACGCCCTTTGCCTGGCTAGATACTCTCTACTTCTTTCCAAGGTACTTGTTGGCACTTTTCTTGGCGGTTTATTCGCTTTCTTCCGTTCTCTAAAGGCTCGCACTCTGTCTGTACTTGTCTTTTTCTCCATTTCACTTTTCACACAATGGAAATTGTTAGCTAAAAGATTAAGCTGTGTTTGTTTGATATATAATAAAATACGCAAGCGTCTACTGGTTGCCTTAAGCTACGTATATGCACAGTACACGCGGCGCATGCGCGTAGTGTTTCACTTTTCGTGACGTTCAGGCAAATTTGCCCTACTTTACAAATTCACTTCAAAAATTTTAATCAACCATCTTATAATTTTTATATTATTTCCCAAGAATTCCATTCAAGTCAATCATTTAAACGATAATGTGGTTAAAATTTCAATAGTTATTATATATAGCAAAAAAAAATATTAAATCGGCTAAAGAAATTCATATATAATTCGTCTAAAATTCGAAATAATCATCAACTAAAATTTCAATTCAAAAATACTATCTTGCAAGTTCGTCGGCTACCAATGGACCTCTCAAGTTGCATCAACTCTCAGAGGGTGGTCTCCATCGACCCTGTTTTGAAATTCCTGTCTTAGAGTTGTGAAAATTAATATCACTAATGTAAATCTAAAATACGCTCATTAACAAAACGAAATATCGATCACTATTTTGACAAACTACCTGGTCCAAAAATCCCTTACTTAAAACACATGCCAGCTCATCTATAAATAGTTGTGACATATCAAACTTAATAATAAATACAACGTATGTGTTGTTGTGTATGCAGATTTCAACTTCCCTTTTCAGAAACCGCAAGAATGATGTCGAATTACGTCGATTGAGTTACAACCGCTTACACGATGCACAATTTAAATACGCTATGAAAATCTGAAACTACATTTTCACTACATTAACGACTTGGGAAGTTTCGTAATTAGTTGCCCAGCTCATAATTAATAAATACGAATTTACTTTCGGAAGTGCCAGAACAAGATGTAATATAATAATGTAAATACTGTGCACAGCGGGTTGTTACGTTGCAGAAGTTATTTCACTTTATTTGATCTAATTTCATATTAAATAATATATTGATGTGACTGGGAGGATTTTCTTCACTCCCGTTAAATTACAGTTACACAAGCGGAAACGTTAATTAATTAATTACCCTGAAATTTCCATTTGTATTCAACATCACATCGGCCTTAAATTACATTATATATTATATGGTATATATTTTATTCAGAAACAACGGAAGGTCCTGATTTAAGATCCATATACTTGAAACGAATGTGTGTATTTTAAGTGATGGTACATGATGATAAAAAGACAACTTTTAAGTTTCAAATTTGTTTAAAACTCCCAAAATTGATATAAGTCATTTTTTATATCATGGCGGACCTAATTCATCCTCTACTGCGCATGAGGGTTGAGCTTCCAGTACCATTGTTGCCATATATGAATAAAAAACTTCAGTACAAAGCGCTCAAATTGTAAACTGCATAGCAAAATTCAGATTGAGAATATTTAATATATGAATATATACGGCTTCGATTAAAGTCCACTATTTAGTAAAAAGTTTCCACTCATTTATTATTTGTTTTGATCAATTATGCTAATATAATACTCTCTGTATTTGTTGGCTGTCGATATGACAACATTGCAGTAATTTTGACCACACCCTCAAATAACAAAAATGCAGTGGCGAGCATCTCTTCACGAGCATAAGGTTACGGGGTGTCGAAGCGACCAAACTAGTCTTAATTTGTAATGCGCAGTAGAAGGTGCGGGCCCGCCACTTTAAAAAGAATAGCCTATACCATTCCATGAAAATAAATTCGTTTTATTTTAAATTCTTTTATTTTTAATTCCTCCCGTTTCATATTCATAATATCAAGTATATTCGTAAATGCTCATTTATAAATACATAGTTTTTGATTCATTCGAAAACCTCTTTACTCCACCTCCCTTCAATTTATATATATATAAAAAAACAGTATACAATTCTAAAAATATAACTTCAAATGAGCCAATCCAAAAAAATACGCTAGTTAAAAAATATACTACATTTCACCGAAGCTATTTTTAAAACAACTTATCTATTGAATTCTTTTTAATATCCTATTCTATGTTCAGCGGATCATTCAGTGTCCTTTAAATGTACAAAGCAGGCCAAAAAAAGACACTCAGTAGAATGTGTATTAAACTCACTTCTAAGACAAAGATAGCGTGTGCTTAGACCAGTGACAAATAGCCTCCTATGTTTAGCGAGGGGGTGGACAAATTGTCCCGCCATGGCAGGGAAAGTATGCACCCTTATCGGCAAGGGGATCTTCTTCACTGGCTTATATTTAGTACGAGGAAGAAGCGCGCTACGACTAATAGGTCAGTAGACGAAATGCCGAGACTCATGAATTCGTAAAATGGTCTGGGAAGTTCGGGAATATTGAATTATTATATTAGGATATCGAGCGGATGTAATAAAGTGCTAAATATTTATTACATCATGTTTGAACTTGTATAACACACATACAAGTAATTTATACAATATTACATATCGTGTTGTTTTCTGTTTTTACCTTTTAATTTTTTATATACATTTATATACATTACTTTTCATTATTTATATCCAACAATTCGCTTTTTAAAGATTAGCTACATTATTTTTTTTTTAATGCGTGAGACTCTCGCGCGGTAGAAGTGATACTTCTTAGCTCCTAGGAAAAGTTAATTTTATACATTGCTTTTTTCCATTTGTTAACGATTTTTTTTATTCGATATACGATCACATATGGAACACACTGTACCTAGCGGATTATTGAAAAATTGTTGCATCAAATTCGTGATGAGTAGGTTGAAACAATATAAATTTTGTGTATGATGCACTAGTGGGTGCATTTCTATTTGTCGATGGCTCCCTCAGCTGTATCAGATTCATTTCGTTGATCTCTCACACCGCGTGTATCTTCACGCCTGTATCAGTGGCATTCAAATTCTCTATACCACTCACTGTGTCCTCACTTAACGACGGTATTGATTCATCCAGTGTATTTGAGATCGTTGTCTAAAGGCTCGCACTCTGTCT
This sequence comes from Leptodirus hochenwartii, assembly GCA_947310635.1. Lineage (NCBI taxonomy): Eukaryota > Metazoa > Arthropoda > Insecta > Coleoptera > Leiodidae > Leptodirus > Leptodirus hochenwartii. The sequence continues at coordinate 34,672,594 of OX371179.1, read as the reverse complement.
TGTACTTGTCTTTTTCTCCATTTCACTTTTCACACAATGGAAATTCTTAGCAAAAAGATTAAGCTGTGTTTGTGTAATATATAATAAAATACGCAAGCGTCTACTGGTTGCCTTATGTTACGTATACACACAGTACACGCGGCGCATGCGCGTAGCGTGCGTTTCACTTTTCGTGACGTTCAGGCCAATTTGCCCTACCGCGCCTATAGAAGTTTCACTTCAAAAATTGGAATCAAATGCGCCAAGTATATAAATTCAATCTTAAATCCCACAAAATTGATTCTTGACTTGTTGCTTAAGATTACGTATATATAGAAACACTAAAATACAATTGACATGAAGACATGTTTATAGCGATCAACAGACCGAAGTTATACATTTATATTACACGTTATTATATGCAGGGCTATTATTTGTTTTTAAAGTAGACAAACAATATAATAAGCAAACTAGAGAGATTAAAGAAGAGATCGCCAAGAGAAATAAACAAAATGTATACTCTCAACTGAAAATGAAATCAAAAGGGAAGGCTCGGAATATTATAAAAATATTTCTGCGAATAATGAAAGAGTCGAGATTAATACTTTTATCATGTATTTTTATTACGTCATTTGTTATACAGAAATTTGATCGAAATGCAATTTTTTGTAAGGACGCGCTACATAAATAAAAATACATGATAAAAGTATTAAATTTGACTCTTTCATTGTTTGATTAAAGCATGTATACCAACCAGTTAACAACAAATAATTTCTTCGCATGTGTGCTTCTGATTTCATATTCCTTCTCGAGAAAACTACATGAAAAAAAATTTTTTTTAAACCAAATTTAAGTAGACTGTGATTTCTAATATCTCTAAAATTCTTGACCGTAGATATTAATTGTCATTCGAGAGAAAACCGCACATTAGTAAATATTTATTTCGAATTCCTCTTTCAATCATTTCTACAATCATGCCAAGCCATCAAGATATAAAAATATCTAAGAAAAACGAACATCTAATAATTACCATACAGTTATATTATTCCATTGTAGATTTTGCCATATTTATAATCAAATCAAGGCTCTTAAGTCACATCTATCAACTTTTACAATACTAAGGGTTTGTCTGTTGCTTTGGCAGTAAGCAATAATGATTTTGAACTGTGTGCAGTTGAGCAAAAACAAACCAAAGTGTTTAAAATATGCATTTACAAACTGAACAATGACAAACTTAAATTAGTTACATACCATTAAATCTTTTCGGTATATTAATTATCGCCATTTGTAACTTTTATGTACCAATAATATATGAACTGCGAAACGCAACTATAGTAACGTTTCTTTATAATGAAACCTCATCTTGCATGCATGACATGAAAAAAGTTAATAGTTCACAACTCGGGCATTAAAAATGTAAAGTTGTAAAGAAAATGGAAAGCCATTAGCAAATTGGGAAAACGAGGAAATTAGCGTTTTAAATATTATTTTTGCAAACTGATAATAAATCTTATTATAAAATATTTTCTGTGAAACAAAACTTATTCTATTCTCTAACTAAATTGAAATTGAGCGCCTGCTTCTCTAAATATTTTCAGATGACTATTTAATAAATCAAATTCTTTATTATATATGTTACATATTGTCAATAAACGTAATTGAAAAGATAAAGTATTTGTCAGCATTGTTTATTGGTCAAAGTTACTGCTATATTCAGTAATGTGATAGGATTAATAGCAGGATCCATATCTTAAGAAGTTGCTAAGAAAAAGGCAGCAATTCCGTTAAAATACTTTTTTTTTTGATAACAATAGTAATAATTTAATAAAAATCTTTTTTTTTTATAAAGTGAATGACAGGTTTGTGAAGCGTTTTTCGCAATTATCACTATCGATGTTGCAGGCTACCTATTTTATGGAAATTCACATTTTTTGTATATAAACAATCTAATTTGCTACATAAATTCGATATTTGGACAATTTACAACATCCATGGACCGTAAGAAAATGTTCTTTTCCGAAATGGTCAAGAAATTTTCATAATAGAAATCTTCTAAAATTGATTATAAATACTTCATATATTTATAATCACATATGTTAATTAATGTGCTTTAGTTATCAATATTCGGAATATTTTGTTTAGGATATCACTAAAAAATCGTTGGCCGAAGCATTTAAAAACTATATCATTTGAATTAATTAGTTTTAACTAATTACTACGATGTTGAATTTAACAAATTTATATAAATTCACTGAAAAATGGTACCTCAAAGCATTTATAAGCCATTTGAAAACTAAGCCACTATATCAACGTTTCATTTTCTTAATAGCAGATCTTTTTTATAAAATGCTATTTAATATTTTATAAAAAGCATTTAATAGCTAGATCTGTTTAAGTATTCCGATTGAACGATGCAGCTTTCTTGTAATTGAGGTAAGAGTAAGTATGAATGTATTATTCAACAGACATGAAACAAGAAAGTTTACATCCTCGGGTTATTAAGTACATTCGTATTTATAACATAGCTACACTTATATTCAGGAAGTTTGAAATATATGCTTTTGAAATTATGTGCTTCACGTATTCAGTTTAATTTTTTTAATTTAGTATTCATATATAAAAGTGGAATAATAATTTCATTAAAGTAACCAATTCACATGAAATTCCTAGCCACTTTACTCTATAAACTACCAAAGGTAATATATAAGAACCATCTGTAAGGTGAATAGGAACATTTCTGCTTTTTATACAAAGCGTACGAAGAGCCCGTCCCAAAAATATCTTTATTAAAGACGATATGCAAGTTTTATATGCCGTATTAAAATTAGAAATTAATAAAATACCGTTTCAATTTTTGTTTGTAAATTGCAAGTATAGTGATAAAAGAATGGATAAAATGCAGCTTTAGACATGGAAATTTGTAAATCCAAGAAAATAAGAATATCTATCGCCGAAAACTAAAGACAGATGGACATCTTATAGAAAAATGTTTGCTAACATACATAGGAAACTTTCGTCCCAAAAATATCTTTATTAAAGATGATATTCAAGTTTTATATGCAAATGTAACCGTATTAAAATTAGAAATGAATAAAATACAGTTTCAATATTTGTTTGTAAATTGCATGAATAATGCATCGCTAAAATGCACCTTTAGACAAGGAAATTTGTAAATCCAAGAAAATAATACTATCTATCACCGAAAACTAAAGACAGTTGGATGTCTTATAGAAAAATGTTTGCTAACATACATAGGAAACTTTCATCTTTCAATACATAAGATAACCATCCCTAAATCCGTCTTATATAAAATTATTCGACATTAAAAAAGTTATCTGAATGCGTATGATTGAAAATTTAGAGAGATACTATACTACTTCTTATATTAATAACTTTGCCAGAATTCTTTAATTGCCTAAAAAAATTAAATGAATTCGGAATAGTATGTAAAAAAAAGTTACAATAACAAAATATATGTATTACGTTCTTATGTAGCAATTTTTTAATGTATTTCGTATGCTTAATAAAAATAAATAACAACGGCGATGATGACACACATTTAGCAAATTAAAAAAATTCGTCGGTTTCAGCGTCATAAAATATATACGTTTATAATTCGACAACGAGCATTTTCACAATAATATTGGGTCAAAACCGTAACTGAAGAAGCGAAGACGAACATTCGTCGTGTACTGAATGGGGCAGTACATTCCATAAAACGTTTCTAAAACGAGAAAAGGGCCTTTACATACACCCGATGGTCCATGTGCGCTTTAGATACGGACGAAGAAAATCGTGGTTGTGTGAAGGTTCAATTATACCTTAGGTAACTCCTTTTCCTTGTAACCCATTTGTTATACCGCTGGAACGAACAAACACGCGCACATTTATATATACGTGCACACACGGAGAAACGCACCTTAGATAGGTCATACAGGATGTTACAAGAAGACACTAAATATTGATATGGTAGATTCATTAGTAAAATACAAATTGCACCTGTAATAGAGGCTTCAAATCTACTGGACATTTAATAAAATAAACATAAGAACTCCACGAGTATGTAATTAAAAAAAAATTACGTATAACTTTGCTAATGTAGGCTACACTTCCTTGAAGTCTATATAGAAAATTTAATATATAAATTGTGTTTAATTTTTAACTAGCCTGAAATATCCCCAATCTGTAAAATTACACAAATAAATTTACAGGTAAATTAGTCGATTTTTTAAAAGCTACAAAACTGATATGTCAATAATTCGCTCATTTATATATAAATATATCCAATATGAGCTACTTTATACCCATATGTGCTTATTGATTGGATTTTGCAACGCAATGGTAAAAAAATAATCAAATCTAACAATTTCAACACTATCTAAACTTTAATTAATTAAAATCTTCCTGAAACACACAGTAGTTAGCCACTTGTCTTGTACTCTCCATTGCTCTAGGGCCACACTCACCACCAAGTGAAAGATGGCATCGGATGAACCTACCTATTATTAGAAGAAAGGCTAAAACCCATCTAAACAAGACCGTGCAATTATTGTACGAAATTACTTGTATGTATCAGGTCGCATTGATTTTCGACGAATTAAATTTGATACTGATATATATTTTTTGTAAAAGCACCGAGAGCGCTGAGATTATATTGTGCCTCTGTAAATGAAGAGTCTTGCCAAAATACCAGTTATTTTAAAGACATTGTTAAATAATGATCATTGACGTAACCAAATTTTCCAAATTCGTGCAATAGAAACTAAAATTTTAATCGATTATTTGCATATTAATCGCAATGAATTTAATAATATTAAGAACAGCTAAATTGAAGTTAATTGGCATTGTAGACCAATAACCAAACCAATAATCACTCGTATTCTTTATAGAACATTATCTTGTAAAAATACCACAACGACCATTTTTTAATTCTAGAATAACAACGAAATAGAATTCATCAAAACAATCATAAGCTGAATGGGGATTTGGAAAGCTACGCCTCTTTCTTAAATAAGATTTGTGTGAATGGTATAAAAGTATTGTATCTATTATAGATGCGAGCTTGGTTTTTGAAATGCGCATATAGCTTTACGTTGCCGATTTTATGCATTGTTCTCTAGAAATTCTAGAAATACCTACTAAAATTAAGTTTTTACACTATACTTCTTGTCTTTAACATCTACAACGTTGTTATCCTGTAGTACGTAAATGAATAGTAAATTGAGACTCGATATACATATGCCTATTCAGTGCCTGGACGAGTGAAGTTTGTTCGGGAATTTGTAGCTATTATTTATCCCAGATACCATGTTGATAAAGAGGGGTAAATGTGGTACAGTTTAGAGATCGCGTCGAGTCAGCCGCATCTTCGGAACTAATCAAATAGCAACTGTGTGATGGCATACCGATCTTCCGGTATGTGGTGTACCATACTCCGGTGCATGTATATGTAGATTCTCGCTATACTAAGTGTCCCTGTTATTTATTCAATTGTTGTTATCGATCCTTCTAATAATCATTTAAGAAAAAGGAAAATGAGCGTTCGTCTATTTTTACTAGCAACTATTTTCAGCGACAAAAAATGTGGAAGCTACGGAATTCGAACCCACGATTGTCTCACCCTGTATATGCTATATATTTCCTGGATGAAAGCAATTGTTGATTAACTACAGAACTTAATATATCGTTTCTAGGTTGTAATATGCGCTAAGTCTTGTTCCTAAATATATATTTTTATTTTTATTTAAAGAAAGAGCAAATGAACTCTTTATATAATATTGCATAGGCAATTAAGTTCACAGAAATTGACCACTAGTAGGTTAAATAAATTAAAAAACTGGTATAATTAATTAAATTAATTTGTGACATTTGAAAATGTATTAATTGTTGAACTAGTGAAGATTTACAGGGTTTTTGACCATATTCTAAATAATTATACACCGTAATTTTTCCAAATTAAACATTGGTTAAATAATGGAAAGATAGTCTGAATATATTTTTTGTAGAATAAAAAATAAAAACCACTAAAATATTGTTTAAAGTCTATATACGCCCATTTATTAATATTATCTATTATAATATAGAAACGATAAAACTAATTTAATGAATGATCGAGACACCCGGTATATTTAGTTAGGGACAATGCAATTTCTGCCACGAATAATTTATATCCCATTTCCGCAGATACGTCGTAAATAGAATAGTATATGTAGCATATTCGTCTCGAAATGGAACTTCTTAGATCAGCTGGTTTTTTGATATATGATTCTTCTTCAAAATTATGAATGGCACGAAATTGAATGGTCAAAAATATTGTTGTTGTATTATATTATTGTCTTGCAACGATAAAAGGCACATCTGATATATCGTGTAAATATAAATCTTGTGAAATTTTATACAAAAATTGTCTATTGAAAATGTATTGTACGAAGGAAAGTTAATTAAAGCAATTAAGTCAGTTATATCCGTTGGAGAAGAGTGCACACGCATTCGATAATTTGCGATTATACTTTACATTCTTGTAAAGTACATTTCTTAGGTGATTCATTGACCTATACACTTTCATGACCAGATGAAGAATGAATGTATTGAAATGCTTTGTCATCTACGCTAAAATCCGTTAATTTATGCGTGATATTTCTTGCTTTTCACAACCGACCTTTTCATATAATCTATAGGGTGGACGCAATAAAAATGGATGCGCGTAATAAAATCTTGTTTAAATTTAATCGTACGGATGTAACAGGCAATTGTGTAAATCCCGTCAGAGTTTTTATTATATCGTGTTATTCCCTAGGCGCAAATTCTTCTCACAAAGAAGAGAAAGTACTAAATCGGCTTCTATTCAATTCCTATATGCCCCTCTGATAAAGCAAGTGTAAAAACGTGGTCAATCAAAATGACCAAACTAAACTATTACCGCTTTAAAGCCTTAAAAAAAAATAATCATCAGCAAATTTTTACTGAACGAATGGACGTTCTTCAATTCACAATACATTTGCTAATATTTGCTGCTGTCTGTTTTTTTAAGTATCTGCGCAACAACAATTCTGTTCTTAATCTACTGTTATTTGTCAAGTTAGAGCACGTTCAGTTCGGTGCAGAAGAACAAATTATCGAACAAATTGAAAGGCTCAAATTTAGAAGAAGAAACGAACCAAACCTCTTTTCGATGTGATATAGCAAGAAATTATATACAAAATAGTTAAAAACTGATTTGTATAATAATCACCCTATATAACAGTGGAGCAAATCAAGCAACACTTTCAGTTGATTGTGGAAAAGACCCGTTGGAAATGTACTATCCGCTTGGCCGATTGTTGACTTCTGCATTTGCCGGGGGCATTATAGTGGTTACATGAAGCTTCGTGCAGCTTTTGGCCTGCTGGCTGGCGTGATTCCAAGACCGCAGAAGAAAAAAAACGTATAATTTCTTACGCACTGTCAGCGATGACGACGACTGCGTCGCGACGCTGCCGCTAGCAATCCCAGAGCGTAATCCCAGATCCCATTGAATTGGGATAACAACGGAAACTCGTCCAGCAGACCATCTCGCTCTAGTGACTACGCACATGCACACTAGAAGCCAATGATGGCTTCTTTTACCTCCTCCAAAGATAAGCGCACAATCTTTCAATTAATGACTCCTTATAAGCTATAATCGACCTGCTCTTCATCTCAAACCTAAAGTTTATTTGTCACATTCAATTAACATATGGGACGAAAAAACCTTGTCCAATTTGAAACAGCGTCAACATCAAATATGATGAAAACGTCAAAATTGGTGTAAAATTTTTCTAATAGAAATATCTAAATAAAGAAAAATGTAGATCTATAAGATAAATAATCTGTGCAATGACCGCAGCTCCATTTTTTAAGAAGTAACACAATTTGACACCTTGTAACTGCATTTCTTAAGTCCAGTCGAAAATATTTGTGTAGCAACTAGCTCTTATGTAGAATCACTGGATATTAAACACATGAATTCTTGAAAAAATGTGCAGTTACTTCAATCAGAATTATCCAAATTGTGGCTTTTGTTTGAGGTTTAATAGTTTTATGCCAAAGTCATTATGAATTTGTCCTTCATAAATGAGGATCTCAATAGGAGATAATAGAATCGAAGAAGTGTCAGATTTTTGTTATTTAGGCAGTAGAATCACAAAAGATAATCGAAGCAAGGTAGATATAAAGTGTAGGATAGCACAGGGTAGGAAGGCATTCGTAGAAAAAGAACAGATTTTAAGATCAAATATTGACTTGGGTATTAGAAAAAGATTTACTGAAGGTATATGTTTGGAGTGTAGCACTGTACGGGTGTGAGGCGTGGACTATAGGAAAGGAAGAGAAGCGTAGATTACAAGCATTCGAAATGTGGTGTTATAGGAGGATGATGAGGATTGGTTGGGAAGATAAAGTAAGAAATGAAGCTGTACTAGAGTTAGTAGGGGAGAAGAGAAGTATCTGGAGAGTGTTACAGCGTAGGAGAGACAGATTAGTAGGGCATATTCTTAGGCATGGGGGATTATGCAATTGATCATAGAAGGTAGGGTGGAGGGAAAGAGAGGGGTAGGTAGGCCTAGATTTGATTATGTGAGTCAGATAGTTGAAGACGTTGAGATGAATAGCTATAGGGAGATGAAGGGATTAGCTCAGGATAGATCGGCATGGCGTGCTGTTTCCAACCAATCTTTAGGATTGCGGACTCTTTAACTAACTGGGCAGTAGAATCACAAAAGATAATCGAAGCAAGGTAGATATAAAGTGTAGCATAGCACAGAGTAGGAAGGCATTCGTAGAAAAAGAACAGATTGTAAGATCAAATATTGACTTGGGTATTAGAAAAAGATTACTGAAGGTATATGTTTGGAGTGTAGCACTGTACGGGTGTGAGGCGTGGACTATAGGAAAGGAAGAGAAGCGTAGATTACAAGCATTCGAAATGTGGTGTTATAGGAGGATGATGAGGATTGGTTGGGAAGATAAAGTAAGAAATGAAGCTGTACTAGAGTTAGTAGGGGAGAAGAGAAGTATCTGGAGAGTGTTACAGCGTAGGAGAGACAGATTAGTAGGGCATATTCTTAGGCATGGGGGATTATGCAATTGATCATAGAAGGTAGAGTGGAGGGAAAGAGAGGGGTAGGTAGGCCTAGATTTGATTATGTGAGTCAGATAGTTGAAGACGTTGAGATGAATAGCTATAGGGAGATGAAGGGATTAGCTCAGGATAGATCGGCATGGCGTGCTGTTTCCAACCAATCTTTAGGATTGCGGACTCTTTAACTAACTAGGCAGTAGAATCACAAAAGATAATCGAAGCAAGGTAGATATAAAGTGTAGGATAGCACAGAGTAGGAAGGCATTCGTAGAAAAAGAACAGATTTTAAGATCAAATATTGACTTGGGTATTAGAAAAAGATTACTGAAGGTATATGTTTGGAGTGTAGCACTGTACGGGTGTGAGGCGTGGACTATAGGAAAGGAAGAGAAGCGTAGATTAGAAGCACTTGAAATGTGGTGTTATAGGAGGATGATGAGGATTGGTTGGGAAGATAAAGTAACAAATGAAGCTGTACTAGAGTTAGTAGGGGAGAAGAGAAGTATCTGGAGAGTGTTACAGCGTAGGAGAGACAGATTAGTAGGGCATATTCTTAGGCGTGGGGGGATTATGCAATTGATCATAGAAGGTAGAGTGGAGGGAAAGAGAGGGGTAGGTAGGCCTAGATTGGAGTATGTGAGTCAGATAGTTGAAGACGTTGAGATGAATAGCTATAGCGAGATGAAGGGATTAGCTCAGGATAGATCGGCATGGCGTGCTGTTTCCAACCAATCTTTAGGATTGCGGACTCTTTAACTAACTAAATGTTTAGCAGATTAAATATCACTAGGTATATCAGATTAATGAAAAATGCTAATAAATTCATATATCTATTACTCTTAAAAAATTCAACGAAATCCTTTTACAGTTGATAGTCTAGAAAGCCAAATAATATTTCCAGGGTAAGGATGAAGTGAGCAAAGAATGTTGGCGAATCTAAAAATGGATCCACTTTGCTTGGCATAGCCATCTAAATTGCATTGTAGCATGGACCAGGCATCTATGTATATAACTAGATGTGTCATACGTTGCGATATTAACGTCCTCTACGTGCTATTATTAATAAACACCCGGTATATGTATATATTTAATCTTTACAGGGTGTTTTTTCAAAAATATAACGCGAAAAACTTTATTTCGCGCGTTTATCGCTTCTAATCTAAAAGGACAATTTACAAAATTCTGCAATTTATTGCAAAATGTTGCTGAATGATATTTTTATGGTACCATCTCAAAAATTTAATAGATCATTTTGCTTAAGGAATATTATGATGAATTTTGATTATTGTACTAGCTTAGTGTAAATGCTTCATTGTTGCATTGTTTTATCTAACTGAATTAAGCACATGACGCTAAATGATAAATGGATTTGTTAAGTTAAAGAGGTGTTCAAAGTTGTGTGTTTCCAGCGCATGGGTTGAAAATTATTTATGGGCTCTCAAATTTTCGTACATTTGATTTTTCAATCAGCTTACTAATTTTAACTAGAAGAAAATGCATGTTCCTTATAACTTTATTTGCAAAATGGGTCGGCTTACGGGTTCAGAATTTATTTCTATATGATGGTCGATGGTCAAGGTCAATCGCAGCTTTATCTCAATCCAAATATATTACATCCCCTTTTTGCTGTACATATTCCTTTGCACCATTGCGAGGTGATAGATCATGTCCCGCACCCATAGATAAAAACACCGTAACGACCGGGTTCTTTTATGGGCCGCTCGGTATGTCCATACATCACCTGGAACTTAAATTCGCTTTCAAGGTGCGTCCGTACTTCCACCATTCCTAACCGCAAGATGAAATATAATATACATAATGCTTTGCGTTCTTATACCTGGAATACATATCATTATGTCTGATATACAGAGCGTTGTAGCATACAAGAATGATTTACGATTTAATTATAGAAAAATATACTGACATAAGCCACCATTTTTTTTTTATAATTTAAATATAATATATTTTGTTTTCAAAAACCATATATTTATTATTACACATTTAACTAGTTCATAAATAAAATGGCTGAATACGTTGTGCAAAACAGCATTACATAGTGCATTTTTTTTTAGAATGGAACATTTTTTCTTCGCCTTCTTAATTTACAAACAAAATATTATATTAACGCAAAAATATACTGGTAATTACTAAATCCATTTTTTTAAATTGTTAAACCTCCTTTAGCGCTAATAGCTTTTCAATACTTTCAGTGTCCACTAGCGATGGCAAACTGTAGGTCACTTTGAGGACCCAGTTCGTAGTTCGTTTCAATGTACCGTTCACGAACTATAGGTCGTGAACTACTACATCTTTTTTTAATGAACTAGTTCACGACCTATATGAAATACACATACATACTGAAAATAATCTCTTTTTTTCTCAATATAAGAATATTAAATAGTAAAAAATAAATAAATTGAAATATTACAATACTTATTTCAAATTAAGAATGAGGAAGAAAAAACAAGAATGTTTATAATTTATACAAAACATATAAATAAGGAAATATAATTTCGTTCCGTTCACCAACACACTTTATCACTAAATAAATGTTAGTACTGTATATGTAATGTATACTATACTGCATCGTTTACGAGTCGTTGTGATTCATGAACGGTTTAGTACACGATTGGTTCAGGACCTAGTACAAGTACATCAATACGTACCATGTAGTTCATAGTTCACGAACTAGGTCATAGTGACCTATAGGTCGTTGCAGAACATCGTCACAGTACGCCCGTCATTTGATTGAACCGTTCAGAGTGAACGGTTCGCGAGTGAACTACACATCGCTACTGCCCACCATTATTATGTTCGATTTCTGATTTCTTTTAATTTTAATTTGTCCGAGCTTTGGATTAAACTTAAGGATTCTGGTTTACGAACTTACGCTTGCTATATATTTGGTAAGCATTGTTAAATCTATTCTAGCATTTTCAGGATTTCATTAAAGTTCAAATTAATTTGCAAAAAATTGTGGTCGATGTTATAATAATTACTAAAATCCTTTAAGGAGTCAACATTGAACGATAGATAAAAAATGTATATCAAATTTTTTATAATACTCGTATTATAGTATGCTCAACAAAAATTTTCTTTTAATTAAAAATATCCATCGATAGTTTGTATTTGGTTCTATGAAAAAAAAAGATCGAAAAAATAGAATAGACAATAATAATGAAATATATAATTAAGAATTGTCTACTGATTTATTTATTTCATTATTTAATATAATTGTAATCGAATTTAATATTGAGGGTTAGGTGATATTAGTATATTGAAAAAGTTTTCCAGGAATACTAGAAAATTGCACTTCTTATAGAGGTATAATAAAATGGGGATACTTTAAACTTTCAAGTGATTGAAGCAAACATAATGGATATTGTAGATTAAATCAGATGTAGAATCAATTAGAGTAAAAATTTATAAATTAACATTTTGTCGGATATAAAACACACACAATATATATATTTTTTTGTATAACTGTAGTTTTCATATAATACGAGGAAATGTGTGTGTGTGTATAAATTTCGGGTTCAAACGTTAAAGTTGAAGCTACCTCTTGCAAACTAAGTTATCTCCATCTCTCATTCTCCCACTCGAGCACTTGCCATCTCACTCAACACTCCCTGTTCCATATATTAAATAAATCAGAGCATTTCTTTCCCGGTCTAAGTCCAGATTTTCCTTACAATAAATATTTGTATTACGATTCAAAATGGATGCCCGGGATCCCTCTTTTTCAAGTGGTCGCCGTTTTAAGTTTCGGTTAAGGGACTTTGAAGACTTCTTATCATTGTTACTTATCATTGTGTCTTATCATAAGACTTGTTATCATTGTTGCCGAGCTCCCACTAATGGTCACTAATAACGAGGCGGTATTGCCACAATTTATAATAATAAAAGTAATAAATTTCTTCGAAATTTTTTTTTTATTAGTTCTAAAGGGAATAATTTTTAAGGGTGTGTTACTAAAATCAAAAAATGCAAATTGTTCTGTTTCACAAAACCCCCTAAATTATGAAAGTACTTTTCAAAAACTATTTTAAATATTTGATATCTGATGTTAGATTTAAGGAATAAATAGATTTTCATATCGGCGAGAAATTAGAATCTCACATCTTTAAGATAATTTCTAAATCTGTTGTAAAAATAGTATTAGACTGGAAATAGTAGAACGAAAAATCATTTATAATTTAGTTTATGCCATCGTTTTTGTGTAATATATAGCCCAAGAGATGCTTGTCTAATTTTCTATAGATAATAAGTAATCTAAGCATGCCGGATTTTTTTTGTTTTCTCTAAAATATTCTATATGATAAATGAATTTGAAATTATTATTTGAACATATGTAAATAAATATATCGAGCTTCTAATACTTTTTATGAATTTAATTATGTACCCTTGAGGTACTTTAAAAAGTTTCACTTTAATATATTTTTATTCAAGTCAATTTTTGAATTGTTTCTAAGTGTTTAAATTTTTTATCGTCTCATTCGGATTTTTTACGTCCTATTTTCTCATTCAATTTTCAGTTAAAGCAGAGAAACCATAAATAAGTATTATATGACAACTGACGTTTAAATTTTGTACATTCATTTATCTTTTGACAACAGCGACAAGCAGCGAAGCGTCTCGACGGTCTCTTGAAACGACGTTATATTGTGACATTTTTGGGCTAGTCAATGAAGCGTTCAGAGACCTCCGCCGGAAGTAAAGTTGACTTTACCGCCACTGGAATGCAAAAGGGTATTGTAACCAAATATCACGGAGACGAACACAAAACCCGCCATGATTTATTTAATAGGTGTTTGTCGGGGAAAAAGGTATAACTGCATCCACAACGATAAAAGTTTCATGTCGGGGAAATATTGGACATTGGCCGGAATGCGTGCGTGTGTCATAAAGCAATTTATTCTGACTAAATGGTTTGAATTTTTAGATAAAATGATCGATGGTTCAACGGTGCCGTAAATCTAACATTTAAAAATCAGAAAAACATTATATATTATCCTGGTATAAAAATTATAATAGGTCATTCATTATGAAAACTGTTACTAACAAAATAGCAAACTGTTAAAATTTATAACACAAAATGATTGTTTTATTTGATTTATTAGTTTTTAACAGACTGCGAAAAGGGTAGATTATTAACTTCGTTCTATATATTATTTTTATCTATGTCAACTGATTTCTGCAAGTTTTCTATACTAATTTCGTTGCGACTTTTACCAAATTCTCAAAAATTGTCCACTCGAGATCTCATTGCACTTCCATCAACCAACAAATAGTCCTCTAAATCGTGCATAAAGGACGATAGATATATGATGAAGTTTGTAACAAAATTTGTAACAAAAGCTAAGCTCCAATTATTATCACTCGCTAGATTTAACTTCCATCAATATTTCTTCCAAACTTCCATTTTCATCGTTTAAAAATGGTATTAATAAAAAATATACGTGTATATTAAATAAATTTTAATTGCATTATAAAAAGATTCATTTTATTATTTTAAGAGTTATCTTTCAAGACGGTTTTTCTCGAAACCAATAAAAGTTTGTGTCATAAAAGATGGTACAGTTAATTTGTTATACCCTATAAATGATTAATCTTTAAAAAAGTTCTTATATTAAAGAAATCAGAAATATATTCAAGAATTAGGCAGCAAATAATTAAATTTTTCTATAAAATGTAAAAGACCAAAATTCAGCTATATAATAATGATAAAAATAGTTATTTAAAATATAAATTGTATTTTTTTATATGACTTTCTGTATATTTATATCATATTCCAGGATTTATGTAAGGATATTATACAGGGTTAGGCAGTTCTAACGAATCGGAATCCCCTGCCCAAACTAATTCAAATAGAAATGCGAAAAATTGCAATCTTATATAGAATTACGAGTTGCACACTATAAAATTAATTTCAAGTATACAGGATGAACTATGAAAGCACAATTAAAACTGGTCTTATTTTTTTTTTATGGATCACTATGTATATTTTAATCCCATTTCATAGCAGACGTAATGAACACGTAAATTGTAAATTGTTAGAATGCGGCGTTGCCAAGATATTAGCAAATTTGTAAAAAATTGGTTCATTGCAAGTCCAATTTCAAAAAAGCATAACTTACTTAGGTAGCGAATTTAAGTAGCACAATTTTAAATCTGAGTAACCACTAAAATAACATTATTTTTTTATAAATCGGTTTTTATCCTGAAACATACAGACGCATGTAATAGTCATGTTCAATTGGGTCATTTTCCTTGAAAGGTAAGTCCGATTTTTTAAATGGAACACCCTATATATTATTATTCTGAAAGATAATTCGATTATACATAACTCGTTAGAACTGCCCAATCCTGTATATAATAACATAAAACGCAACTAATTTCATTGAATATACAGAATATTGCAATTTAACCATTATATATTAATAGTATATCAATCACGATTCGTGACAGAGGTATTTTATTTCGTTTTTATCTTATGCTACTACAGATGGTGGCATAGCCTTCGAAATGCGCATCTAGCCACTTAACGCTTTAAGTTGCGATATTTGGATGATATTTATACTATATATATGATGTTTTAAATCTAAATGCAAATCAATGGAACCTATGGTAAAAATATATTTACAGCATGGTACTTGGCGCCCGATTAGAGTCTATAAATGTAATGCCGGCTCTGCATAAACTCACTATATCCTAGATGTTACAGTCCGCTGAATTCAACCACAAATATCCATGAAACTCGTCCACTTCTATTACAAATACTCCCATATAGTAGAAACCAGACCAAAGTACAGATATTAACACAACTATATGATCTTAATATATCTAATTTATACTATATTATATTACCCTTGTTGAGCTAACTAGTTTCTAGTTGACAAGCCGCATTTCGGTCGCATTTACAATTTGTACGAAATATTAGAATTATTACAAAATACTATGAGACCAAAAATTTTACTAATTACAAACATATGCATCATATTTCAGAATATGTTTTTAGATTAGTTAAACAGTCCGCAATCCTAAAGATTGGTTGGAAACAGCACGCCATGCCGATCTATCCTGAGCTAATCCCTTCATCTCCCTATAGCTATTCATCTCAACGTCTTCAGCTATCTGACTCACATACTCCAATCTAGGCCTACCTACCCCTCTCTTTCCCTCCACTCTACCTTCTATGATCAATTGCATAATCCCCCCATGCCTAAGAATATGCCCTACTAATCTGTCTCTCCTACGCTGTAACACTCTCCAGATACTTCTCTTCTCCCCTACTAACTCTAGTACAGCTTCATTTGTTACTTTATCTTCCCAACCAATCCTCATCATCCTCCTATAACACCACATTTCTAATGCTTGTAATCTACGCTTCTCTTCCTTTCCTATAGTCCACGCCTCACACCCGTACAGTGCTACACTCCAAACATATACCTTCAGTAATCTTTTTCTAATACCCAAGTCAATATTTGATCTTAAAATCTGTTCTTTTTCTACGAATGCCTTCCTACCCTGTGCTATCCTACACTTTATATCTACTTTGCTTCGATTATCTTTTGTGATTCTACTGCCTAAATAACAAAAATCTGACACTTCTTCGATTCTATTATCTCCTATTGAGATCTTCATTTTTCTACTGCATTCCTTTTTGTCACACCTCATCACTTTAGTTTTACCTATATTTATTTTCATGTTAAAATCCCTAGTCAATACTGCCTGCATACCATTCAATACCCTTTCTAAATTCTTTTCGCTTTCTTCTAATATAGCTATATCGTCGGCGAATCTCAGCATATATATTTTCTCTCCCTGTACATTCACACCTACACTATACTCTTCTTTTACTTTGTTTATTGCATCTTCTATATATAGATTAAATAATAACGGTGAGAGTGTACATCCCTGCCGAACTCCCTTCCCTATTTTTGCTACCTCTTCTTCCCCCTCAATTCTAACTAAGGCAGTTTGGTGTTTATATAAATTAAAAATTATTCTCCTATCCTTATAATCTATACCCGTTTCTTTTAAAATTCTAAACATTATGTCCCAATCTACATTATCAAATGCCTTTTCTAAATCTACAAAAGCTATGCAAGTTACCTTTCCTACCCTATTTCTTTTTTCTACTACCGTTCTTAGTGCTAGAATCGCCTCTCTCTTTTTAGATTAACTGCTCTTAATATACCTACAATAATCAGAATATATCGTTCCTCTTGATAATCTCTACTCAAAGTGGTTATTAGCGATGAAGATATTAGTGGTTAAAAGCAACATAACTGCATGTATAAATATTACGTTGATAAAATATTTTTAAAGGTACCCTTGTTCAATAGTAATACTAAAAAAGGATTAAGAATATCTAGCAATTAATAAGTAAGCATCTATATTTGTATAAAACATCACCCAACAACCATAACATAAAGCATTTATTAGCTACATGCGCATTTCGGAGGCTATGCCCCCATCAACAGTAGCACAAGATTAAAACTAAATAAAATATTTCTTTTTTTAAATTGTCACTTCGGTGTTATTGGCTTTTTTTTTTAAATATATATTATTTAGTTAGTAATCCAATCTTGCGCTACTACAGATGGGGGCTTAGCCTTTAAAATGCGCATGTAGCTATTTAATGACGCTAGTTACGGTGTTTAGGTGAGAAAATTCTATACAAATATGAACTTTAGATTATTGTAACTTCGAATTTTCCAAAACCACCAGCAATTCGGACATTCATTTGAATATATACATCGTTTTTTTGATAGTGGCGGACCAGTATCGTCCACTACTGCGCATAAGGGCTGCACATATACTTATATACATAAGGTACTCAGACACACCTAGTTTTTCTATTGACAATACACAAGCGTACCCACAGCACAGCATTTCTCAACACGACTGACGCCATACTGTTTTGAATAGCACTGCTCTGTACTGTATTGCTATACTGTAAGCCATTATACAGGTCTTGATTTATGATGCGTGAAAACTTCTGTCACTTTCTGCCACTTTCAATAAAACGGTGTACATTTATTATTATGTTTATATCTTTTTTGATAACGAAGCATATTCTATGAGCACATGCACATATATGGTACATTGTTTATATTCATCAGGCACGACCCGAAAATTGCCGAAAATATGGTAATTTGGACGGGGTGCGAGAATGATTTAAACATGTGCGCTTCGCACTATTATATCCTCTGCACTGGCCACATATTGCAGAGAAATTTCAATTTGAATGTTGATAGGAGTATTGGAGGTGGGACAAATTTTTTTTTCAACTTAAAAAATGTTTGAATAAAAACCAACAAACGTATGGTGAATAATATTAAAGCTATTTATAACAGAGGTATTTTATTTAGTTTTTGTCTTGTGCTACTGAAGATGGGCGCATAGCCTTCGAAATGCGCATCTAGCTAGTTATTGCTTTAAGTTACGGTATTTGGGTGATATTCTATACTATAAGAAAACAATTAAATGGCGTTCTAAAATATCCGATATAGAAAAAAAACTTTATATTGATTAGGTGTATAATAATAAGGTTATGATAAATTAGGTTAGAATTAAATTGATTATTAATCACTACTGACTAGATTGTAATATTAAAAAACTTCGACTGAAGTTTTATAATAAAAAATAAAAATAAAATATATTAAATTGTTGTAAATAAATTTAATTGAATAAAAGCCTTTATAAATTCTAACCGCAGATAAAGAAATTTATTAAAAAAATAATAATAGTTCGTTTATTGAATTTTGGTAAAGCTGATTGATTTCTCTTGGTTTTAATTATAGGCGTTCAAATGGAACAAAAGCAACTTAATTATTAGTATGGTTGATCATCGCCAAAAATTGAAATAGAAAATGAACGTAGGCTACAATTTAATTTAAAAACTACGGAAATCGTGGAAAAAAATTCAATGGCTATGGAAAAATCGTCGATTTTGGCGATGCATTAAAATATCCGAAAATAGTCTAGAACGACTATAAATTTATAGCTAACGTTTTTACTGCGTTTTGAACCAATCATGAAAATTTAATAATATGTCGAGCTATATACGACCATTTATTAAAAATTTCTTCTAAACAATAAATTAATATACAGCATAGAAATGCATTTCTCTGCATTTCAAATAAGGCATTATTTCAATCACTAAAATGTACAAAATATTATTGTTCGCTATGTTATTGCCAATTTACATAAAATATAGTATAGATAATCTACTTACCCAAAATAAATATTGACAGATGTATTCTCAACCTGAAAAAAGCAAAGAAAAAACGTATATTAAATTATCAAGAAATATTTTTTTAATCAAATATTGAGTATTAAAATCGATACAAAGGAAATAAGTTTGATTGTAATTTAACACAATTGGTTAACTTCCTAATTTTCCCGTATCTTTTTTTGCAGAGGTGCATGCAACACGTTTGACTTTCATTAGCCATTATGAACATGGTTGCTGCAGTGCCAATTAATGAAGAGCTTAATTAGTAATCCGCTCATTATGATAATGAACGTTCGAATTATCGCACATTTCAATTTATTTCAAAAAAGCACATTAATAGGGTCCACATATGTCCAAATACCTTCAAACAATTTAGATTTCGTTTTTTTAAACAGATTTTTTGTTTCTTTAGAATCAGATAGAGCAAATTTTATGTATTAGGATATTTAAATTTCCAATGAAATTTGTGTAAATTAATAAGATGTTTAATATCATTATAAATACTTAAAACAATAAAAAAATTAACGATAATGAAATCTGCAGAATGTAATGTAATTAATAACGCCAAAAACACATCCATAAGTAAGTTTGTAATATGGATGTATTTTTTATTAATATGAAATATAACGAAATATTAAATCTCGAAATAAACAAAAAATGATATTTCCATCATTTTATTGGGTAAAGATTAAGCAATGTGCTGCAACGCCAAAAAAAAATTTGAATGCAAAAATATGTTGAATGAAGTAAAATATATAATAATTTATTGAAATTGTACCAGTTTCAAGATGCAGGTAACTTGATAGTTACATTTTATTTTCATAAGCAACAACAATGCGAAGTTTGTCCTCAGAGGATGAATAAAGTTATTTTAATAGTTTGTTAGTGCACTAAAACACGTAACTGGGCGGCTATAAAGCTACATCTAAGTTATCGTGTAAAAGCCGCTCTTTTAGAGCTCAAATATAACAGAATATATATGCGCCAGTTTAAACTAAACTGTAAAACTTTGAGACTAAAATATAATTAAGATACAAGTAAAAATATATGAGATCAAACAAACGCGAAAATGACAAAAATTGAAAATATTTAATTCGGTTTTTTTTTTAAATAAATAACGAATTCAAGAACTGTTTACCATTCACATAATATCCCGTGTCTAAGAATATATTCTATTAGTTTATCTCTTCTAAAAAAATTCACATGTTTCATTAATCCAATACTTAATATCAATCAGGAATAGTTTCAGTGTTAATTAGTTTAAGAATTTAATAAGCGAAAAATACATAATAATAATAATTTTTATTTATTTATAACAAAACACACAAAAATAAAAAAAAATACAAGAACAATTAGAAAAGTGCTTATTTGTTAAAAACAAAAAGGCGAAGTTCAGCTCTTAATTTACCAAAAAACATGCGTGAGACTCTCGCGCGGTAGAAGTGAAATTTCTTAGCTCCTAGGAAAAGTTGATTTTATGCATTGCTTTTTTTTCCATTTGTTAACGATTTTTTTTATTCGATATTCGATCACATATGGCACACACTGCACCTAGCGGATTATTGAAAAATTGTTTATCAAATTCGCGATGAGCAGGTTGAAAGAATGTGAATTTTATGTATGATGCACTAGTGGGAGCATTTCTCTTTGTTGATGGCTCAGCTGTATCAGATTCATTTCGTTGATCTCTCACGTGTATCTTCACGTGTAGACGGCACGCCCGAATCAGTGGCATTCAAAGTCTCTACACCACTCATTGTGTCCTCACTTAACGACGGTATCGATTCATCCAGTGTATTTGAGGTCGTTAGAAGGTTATGTTGTCCACCGTGTTTCTTTAACGCCCTTTGCCTGGCTCGATATTATCTACTTCTTTGCAAGGTACGTGTTGGCACTTTTAAATCGCTTTCTTCCGTTCTCTAAAGGCTCGCACTCTGTCTGTACTTGTCTTTTTCTCCATATCACTTTTCACACAATGGAAATTATTAGCTAAAAGATTAAGCAGTGTTTGTGTAATATATAATAAAATACGCAAGCGTCTACTGGTTGTACACACAGTACACGCGGCGCATGCGCGTAACGTGTTTCACTTTTCATGACGGAAGCGTTTCCCTTTTTTGTGACGTTCAGGCCTATAGAAGTTTCACTTCAAAAAATCAAATTAAATACTTAACTTTGGTTGTTCTACCACTTAACCCTTCAGGTTATTATTTATATACAGGGTATTATATACACTTAACATCAGAATTTGAACCGGTTTTTAAATTTTCTAATGAAATTATGATGGAGGCATTTATATATTTTTATTTATTCAAAGTACAACGAGAATTTTCCAACAAATAATTAATGCCTACATTTTGCTACATTATTATCTTTCCATTCATCGTGCCTCATCCAAATGGCATATTATATGTTCCATCGTGGAAATTGTAATTACATTTCCGTATATTGCCCGCGTGAACTTTTTAACTAGCAACGAATTACAATAAAGTTTAATCACCGTGTTAATATGTGCTATTTTCGTGGAATAAAATTTCATACGAGATAGCGACTAAACAGTTTGCTTCATTCTATCACATCGTTTTAGACTGAACTTTATAATACGCATGTAATAAAATTTCAACCATTTTATAAAACATAATTTTTAACGAGTAACTCCCAGTTTTATTAAATGATCCTCCATTCCCAGTTATACTCAGCAGTAGCATTTATTTACCAACATATACACAGTGATTATTTTTATAACAGTAATCGTTTCGATTTCCGACAAATAGATCAACTAATAAAGCAATCAAAATGCAGCATTTGTTTCAAATTGTTATTTTCAATAAGTGAATTGTCATTTTGTTAACAAATCAAATAAGGTGTATGGATTTTTCGAGAATTTTTGAAGGGTAATTTCGTTATTTCTGCAAAAGCACAACTTGATGAATATAAATAAATTATTCTATATATATATATAATAGGTCGAAGTATACGGTAATTGTTTGGCACTTTTAATAACAAGCAAAATTTTTACGCAGAAGTTTTTAAAGTGTGCTTTTCTAATCGACCTAATATTCATTTTTACACGATAGAAATAAGAAAAATCTGCAAAATAATCACACTTTTATATATTTGAGTACACCTTTTTACTATATAGGATAGCAAGTAAATTTCATATATTTCGCTTCGTCGTGTATAAGTTAACACAAGAAATGACGATATAAATGATAAAATAAAATCACAGCAATAGTTTATTGAAGATAGTCACAGAGATTAAAAAATAATATATAGTAACAGAAAATGTTCCTTCATATACCCAATTACTCATCTTCAATTGGCCATCGACCTGAGGTCCTTCAGCCTTCATAGCAATATATTTATTTAACGATGTAATTATTCATATTCGTTAATTCCTGTCTCAGATAATATATCTCTATAATCCTGTATATTTTGTGTTTCCTCGTTAAAATCAGACATCTTATTGAAAAAAAGTTATAATAACTAAACGCTTGCATATAGATTTTCTGATGCCTGGAACTCAGAATTTATCATTTATTTTCACTTCTTGGATATCAATCAGTGGAATATAATTATATTTCAATTTTAAAAGGTTTTTATGAAAACTGAGCTTTGATAACTTCCTCAATATTTAAACTATATCTACTTTCGACTCGTTAACCATTTTTTGGAATTTCTCGCAAACTATATTTCATTTTAACAAACCGTTGGATATTAACATCATATTTTACTAGAAGAAATAGGAAAACGATAAAGAAAACTACAAAATATAAGCACTATCCGTCTGATGTATTGTATAAAATGCAACAAATCTGTAAGTCAATATATTGGCTGAGGCATGAGACGCAAATGTAAGAATTGGATTTTTACTATTTTATTATATTTTCCAAGGAGAAGACTCTGCAGCATTTATTCCACGCAGACGAGAAAGAATAAAATATAAAAAATATTCGTTGATTGAAGAATATACATAAACAAATCGAAGAAATACTGTTGTCGATTTATTTAATGGTGGACTGTCTTTTTGATGTATAAGAAAAATTTGTCTCGTATTGTTCAAAATTTAAATTTAAACAAAAAATAATTAATACAAACAAATAGGTATTTAGTAAGAAAATATGTTATATAGAAATAATTTCAGTATAACAAAAGCATAATTAAAAAAAAAAACCAAACGAAATGCAATAATAAATCGTCCATATAATATCCAATCGTCTATATTTGCCGTACTGTTATATTTTTTATTCATTTTGGAATGGAATTATCAATGGATAAAAAATTCCGAAGTTATAGACCTGCGGCGACACATCCATATTGTCTCTTGGAATTTCTGTTGAAACTCCAATCGGTCGGGGGTTGCTTATTGATTCCGGGAGAGTTCGGTGGCGGTGTAACGATCGAAAACCATAACCACAAACATCAATATCTTATTCAAGTCTTCGTCATATATCTATATGGACCCAGTGCGATAAAATATCATGTGGCGCATAGCCAACGGTCCACTTTATACCAATAATCATCCTCACACTAGAGATAACTTCGCCATCTTTAACGGGACAATAAAGTTACATTGAAGCACCACTTCTTATGAACTTAAATTGCCGATTGGGAATGCCTTAATGCTGCCAGTATTAACTGGACGATCAAATCTATATCCATAGGTATAAAAATAGTCGCTGCAATTATCATCGATTTTCTAACATAATAAAAAAATCAAAATGAAAATAATAACGATTACTTATTTTAAGAGAAACTGCCTGCTACAGTTTACCATTTACTCTAGAACCTCTCTTCCTATAATATTTTCAATAACATTAGCACTTCGCTTTTCCACATAAATGTCTTTACATAACAATTGATGGTTTCCAAGCAATATTATCTTTAGACTATATATAAAAACAGAACATAGGTTATTATACTCAAATTCATATTTCTATATGACATTTGTCTCCAAGGTACACTGAAAAAAAAATAATAATTCCCATGATATTTTTACATAGTAGTATAATTTTTACATGAATGGTGTATTAGTTAAAAATTTATTTCTTTACTTTAACACACCTTCGGTTACTTGCAATAAAGAAAGTGTGTACTTCATTATATTTCTTTGTGAGAAATAAATATTGTTTCTATCAAACATATATACATTTAAATATGATGCTGTGCAAGTAATACGTTTATATCATGTGCAGATAATAATTTCCTCGTTATAGAATAATAAATATTAATGCAAATAGAATAATATTATTTATTAATGGGAAATAAATTTCATCGTCACAACTATCGATGTGTAGTTCACTCGCGAACCGTTCACTCTGAACGGTTCAATCAAATGATGTGCGTACTGTGACGATGTTTTGCAACGACCTATAGGTCACTAGGACCTAGTTCGTGAACTATCAACTACATGGTGCACGTATTGATGTACTTGTACTAGATCCTGAACCCGTCGTCTACTAAACCGTTCATGAGTCACAACGACTCGTAAACGATGCAGTATAGTATACATTACATATACAGTACTAACATTTATTTAGTGATAAAGTGTGTTGGTGAACGGAACGAAATAGGAAACTCGATGCAATATTTCTATGTTGGTATCAGATTTCATTTGGAATAATATAATTAATATATTCGCAAGATTAAATATGTTCTTAAATATGTTATGCCATGGCAAATTTTTGCAATAATGCAAAAATAAACATCTAAATCTTATAGTTCTTCTATTTCATACTGAGTGCAATACAATCACTTAATATCAAATCAAAGCTTTGAAGTTTGAACAGAGAAGATTCGGAATAGAAAATTTAAATTATAACGTCAAACAAAACGATTCTATCTAGTTCATTATATTATAGTTTGTAAATTTAATTTTCAAGTGTTAGTAAAGTAGTAAACATTTTCATCAGTAACTACCAATAAGTATTTTAGAACTTCATATAAATAATCGTGAGTACCTAGAGAAGAATATATTTCTTTATATATATGTTTTCTATAAATTATAAACATTCTTGTCTTTTCTACCTCATTCTTAATTCAAAATAAGTATTGTAATATTTCAATTAATTTATTTTTTATCATTTAATATTTTTATATTGAGAAAAAAAGAGATTATTTTCAGTATGTGCATGTATTTCATATAGGTCGGGAACTAGTTCATTTTTAAAAGATGTAGTAGTTCACGACCTACAGTTCGTGAACGGTACATTGAAATGAACTATGAACTACGAACTAGGTCCTCAAAGTGACCTACAGTTTGCCATCGCTAGTCGCAACACAATTTTTTTTTCCTGTCTAGGCATGTTGCACAGACCGTATGTTTTTAATGAAATATAAGAACTACTGACTCCTGTAAGAAGATACTGATTAAGCAATAAATACTAAATTCATAATACTATAAAAATCTAGGCTATAATCGGAAAATGTACACGTGTCAATTGCCGCAATTGTATTTATTCGTTGAATCGTAATTGACGCTCCTTGCGTTAAAATAACGACAGGCCAATCAAATGCTATAAAGCAGATCTTTTTTTTCATTTTTGGCAACAAACGTCATACAGAAACAGGAATTTTGGTATATTCACCTAATATCACCTCTGTTTTTATATATAGTCTATGGCCTAGTGCGATGATGATAAATTCCTATAAATATGGGGTGAGGTAAAAGAAGCCGAAAATATGTATGGTCAAATTCCTACAAACGCCTGTTGTCCATCGCCTTCCTCTTGCACGAAGCACTTATTTCTTGCACATGTGTAACTTTGTTTCCTCGGGGTGATCATGCAATAAAATGTAGGCTTCTGCATTATGAATTTCCGTACTTTCACCAACTTGGTCATTGTTAATTGGGTAATTATCACGATCGTTAAATATATGAGAGCCTATATCTATGTCTTCTTCTTGAATGTTTGATTTCAATTGCAAATATTTCTTTTGAATATCAGTAACGAGGAATTAAGGAGCTTATTTTCTTGGAGACCGAACCTTATAGAAATTTACATGTACATTTGTTGGAATTTGACCATCATTAACTCGACTATCTGAAAATTATAGGAATGTGTATACACCCGTCTAGTAACATATAAAATATATACTTCGTCCATGCACAACACTCATAATTAAGCGACGCCCTGTAGATACTCGTCCTTGTCTTTGACACTTCACACCAGAACGTTGTCCTAAACACAAGATCTTGGACACAAATCCGCATCCCAAATGATAAATGCTTTCCTTCAGACGATCTAGTAATACGAATAACACACATACATATGATTTCTGCTATCAACTTCTATATTCTCGCCAAGTCAGTCCACTTCCGCAGCAATATACCACCTCGATACCTTTTCCTTATTTGACCGTAAAGACAATATTGCTAGGGGTGCCATACAACAAAGCCGGCTCGTGGTGGTGTGGTTTAGGTGTCGGTGAGTGCGGTGCAATATCTGCAAGAAGCGGAACGGAACAATACGAGAAACCTAACCACATTGTCACAAAGAGGACAATAACCGCAAGTTTAAGCTGTAAAACCATATGCTGGTGGTTAGGCACATATGATGTGTAGTAATAAGAAAAGGCTCTTTGGGTTATAGTTCAAATCGAGGCTCAGTTAACATTACGATTTTATGTATTTGAATTTATGAATTTAATTATTATTCAACCATTCGACTTCTTTGTCCAGTCTTTGAAATTGTAAAGTTTTGATGATGTAACATCTCAAACTAGAGGCAAATGTTTTATACCTGCTTTACATATCTCATCAAGTATATTTTTATGCAAAGGACTTGGCCAATATCTCAAAAACTATCAATTTTTGAACTGATTGTTAAGAATAGTGCTATTAATGTCGAAATTCCAAAATCTTCATGCATTAAATACAATCATCATATAAAGCGATGACTCCTTCCTGGATTAATGTAGAAGTGTGGTGAAGCGTAAAAATTCAATTTCGTGTTTACTTTACGACTCAGCACAATCAATTATTTATTTTCCGTTGTTATATTCTAGAAAAAATCGATAATATTGTACTGGTGATAATATACAATTTACAACGCAAGTACTTATTTTTGTTTTATTTAAAGGTATTTTTTAATGTAATGTCAAATTTATTGAATTTAAACGTTATGTTAATTATATATTTCTAGAGTCAAATCAAAAGTATAGATAGTAGTTTTAATTTTTACTTTTCTACCTGAATTCTTATTAGCTATTCATTAAATTGGGCTGGTCTTTAACTGCGCACAAATTTTATTACCGGATCAAAAGATTCTCTTCTTGCGCCAACAACAAAACTCTGACCAAAAATAGTTACATCAACTGCGCACACACCTGACCTGACCTGACCTGACCTGATTTATATATTTTTTTCTACCGTGTTTTAATAAATGTATTGAAATATATGTGAAATTGGTGCACTACAATGCAGATCTATTTTTATTTTACCCATTATTAAGAATGACACAATGAAAAATACATTCTCTTTTTGTTCCACATTCTTAATTTTTTTTATTAGAATATTATTAATTGTTAATAATTTGTAGCCAGCCGTCCGTATACCTGCCTATACATGTGCGCAAACGAATAGTAGGATTAAGGGTGCCGCGCTGGGTCGTAGTTTATGACATGGGATTAGTGCGCAAATAGAAAACTGCCATTAAATTGATATTGTGCACAATTCATTATTAAACCATATTTTAAATGATTTAAGGATATTTTACTAAGCTCTACATTCGATTAGTATTTACATGAAACAAAAAGACTTACCAAAGAAAGAATCAAAACATTTGAAATAATAAAGATCAAAAGTTTCTTCGAAAAATCACTCAATAAAAAATATTATTCAAGATTTTTAATTATATTGGGCATATTTCTCTTGGTATAATAAACAATATTTGTTTTTATTTTATTCTTCATTACTTCTATACTAATTTGTCACTTCTTACATATTTTCTTGAATAAAATCTTAATATTTCCAAGTCTATTCTTCTATGAAATTATAATTAGCCATATTAAAGTCGATTAAAATTCCCTTTTATATGTTGAACACGGAGTTGGTAATCTCGCCAAATGCCTTAGGGGGTCTTTTTAATTGCATGAAAACTCACCAAAAAATTTTCTTAAGCCTACACGTAATTTCGCCAAATATTTTTGCTGAGATGACCTCAAAACCCGTTACGTTATTGAGACCAAATGGACATAATATACATTTTGCTAAACACCAATATCCCGAACATTCATCACACACAAAGAAGTAAAAAATCTAAAAATATTTTCTAGAAAGATTTTTAAGAAAGAATCTTAAATGAAGTATTTTTTGCAGACCAAATATACCCTCACACCTTATCCAGGCTTGGGACTGGCAGTCAAAAGAAAAGATTTTTCTAATGAGTGGTGTGTTTATAAGTTTTGTCTGGAGATTCGTCAATAATATACACATTTGCAGTACACATATTATGAAGCTAAATTAGATTTATGGAGTTTTATATTTTCACCTCGATATAGTCAGGTCAGGTCAGGTCAGGTCAGGTATGGTAAGGCACACAGAAAATCCTGATTTCGGCAACGCTGGATATAACTTCATTCTGGCATTGTAGACGTTTCATCTCATGAGAACAACATCCTCACAAGTCAAGCCATTCTCGACATCAAAATTGGTCAATTCTTTTCGTATCAACTTGAAATCCTTTCTTTTGATTGCCAGTCCTAAGTCTGGATAAAGTGTGAGGGTACATTTGGTCTGCAAAAAATACTTTGGGATATTGGAGTGTAGCAAAATGTATATTATGTCCATTAGGTCTCAATAGCGTAATGGGTTTTGAGGATTATCTCAGCAAAAATATTTGGCGAAATTACATGTAGGCTTAAGAAATGTTTTTGGTGAGTTTACATGCAATTAAAATGACCCCCTGCGGCATTTGGCGAGATTACATACCACCGTTGAACAATTGGTAATTTAACCCTGTTATACATTGAATATAATATTCTCCTGTTTTTTCCATCTATAGGTAACTTTGAGCTTTTATCCACTGTCTGAAATATTGACTGACGTAGTCTAAGAATACTTTCTAATTTGGTTAGAAAACCACAAGTATTAATTACGCGTCGAAATAATACAACATTCATCCAATTTCAAGAGATCCAATTTTATAACTATAATATCCAATTATATTGGATATTATAGTTATAAATATTATTATAAAATATTATTATAATTAACTAAATATCGAATGGAGGGAAATCAGAAATGGGTTAACTACAGCAGCAAATGAAGTATTAGGCACAAAGAAAAGGGCAGGTAGGAGGGAATGGATCACGGAAGAAATAGTTGAAATGATAGAAGCAAGAAGGAAAATTAAAATTGGAAACACAGAAGCAGGACAGAAAAAAAAATAAGGAACTAAGGAACTTAATTAATAGGAAATGCAAGCTAGCGAAAGAAGAGTGGATAAAAGGAAATTGTGAGGATATTGAGGAGGATATGAGAAGAGGTAAAGTAGATTTGGGCTACAGGAAAATTAAGTCACATTTTTCTACAGTAAAACCAAAGGGTAACATTATATGTGATAAGCAGGGTAAGGAACTCACAGAAAATAAGGAAAAAGCTAGAAGATGGAAGGAGTATCTTGAAGATTTATATAAAGGTAGGCAGGACATGGAGGAGCTAGAAAGTGTGGAACAGATAGATGAGGATGACTTAGGTCCTAGCATACTTAGGTCAGAGTTTCATAGAGCATTAAATGATTTACGGAATAACAAAGCAGCGGGGATTGATATGATACCAGCCGAATTAATAAAACACGCAGGGGAAAAAAATGCAGGAGCGATTATACAGGTTAGTTTGTAAAATATATGAGAAGGGAGAAGTACCACAGGATTTTCAGCGTAGTAGAATAGTAACAATGCCGAAAAAAATAGGAGCTAATTTGTGTGAGAACTATAGGACCATTAGTCTACTATCACATGCATCGAAGATATTGCTAAAGATTATTTATAGGAGATTAGAAAATAAAGTAGAGGAAAGGCTAGGAGAAGATCAGTTTGGTTTTAGGAAAAACAGAGGGACGAGGGAGGCGATTTTAGCACTAAGAACAGTAGTAGAAAAAAGAAAGAGGGTAGGAAAGGTAACTTGCATAGCTTTTGTAGATTTAGAAAAGGCATTTGATAATGTAGATTGGGACATAATGTTTAGAATTTTAAAAGAAACGGGTATAGATTATAAGGATAGGAGAATAATTTTTAATTTATATAAACACCAAACTGCCTTAGTTAGAATTGAGGGGGAAGAAGAGGTAGCAAAAATAGGGAAGGGAGTTCGGCAGGGATGTACACTTTCACCGTTATTATTTAATCTATATATAGAATATGCAATAAACAAAGTAAAAGAAGAGTATAGTGTAGGTGTGAATGTACAGGGAGAGAAAATATATATGTTGAGATTCGCCGACGATATAGCTATATTGGAAGAAAGCGAAAAGAATTTAGAAAGGGTATTGAATGGTATGCAGGCAGTATTGACTAGGGATTTTAACATGAAAATAAATATAGGTAAAACTAAAGTGATGAGGTGTGACAAAAAGGAATGCAGTAGAAAAATGAGGATCACAATAGGAGATAATAGAATCGAAAAAGTGTCAGATTTTTGTTATTTAGGCAGTAGAATCACAAAAGATAATCGAAGCAAGGTAGATATAAAGTGTAGGATAGCACAGGGTAGGAAGGCATTCGTAGAAAAGGAACAGATTTTAAGATCAAATATTGACTTGGGTATTAGAAAAAGATTACTGAAGGTATATGTTTGGAGTGTAGCACTGTACGGGTGTGAGGCGTGGACTATAGGAAAGGAAGAGAAGCGTAGATTACAAGCATTCGAAATGTGGTGTTATAGGAGGATGATGAGGATTGGTTGGGAAGATAAAGTAACAAATGAAGCTGTACTAGAGTTAGTAGGGGAGAAGAGAAGTATTTGGAGAGTGTTACAGCGTAGGAGAGACAGATTAGTAGGGCATATTCTTAGGCATGGGGGGATTATGCAATTGATCATAGAAGGTAGAGTGGAGGGAAAGAGAGGGGTAGGTAGGCCTAGATTGGAGTATGTGAGTCAGATAGTTGAAGACGTTGAGATGAATAGCTATAGGGAGATGAAGGGATTAGCTCAGGATAGATCGGCATGGCGTGCTGTTTCCAACCAATCTTTAGGATTGCGGACTCTTTAACTAACTAATATCCAATTATTTTTTGATGAGAATTTTCCGCCTTTGAAAACTTTAATTACTTTACCATCAAATATGAATATAGTGAACTGAAATGATGTAAATTATCTTTTGTTTCGGGTAAAAATTATGTATAGAAGAATTAAATGGATTAATGTTACATTTGGTTAATATTTTTTTTTGATTTTTCTGGATTTTTGTTTAATATTAGAATATTTATAGAATATATAATATATTATCCTTCACATATTATCACTTTTTTGAGATCAAATGAGCAACCTCTTTATCGTCGCCCCCCCATAATAAAAACTAAAAGAAATCAGGAGCTGAGGTCGTATGAGTAATGACATGTCAGCTGATGTCATATGGGTAAACTACGATAACTACGACTGAAGACAATTCTATGAAGACTATTCGACTGACCTGAGTGGTGATCATAAAAATACGGGATTTTATTATAGTACGAGTCGATTAAGTTGTGATTTGGCAATATAATTGAAGTGTCAACTTCAACTCTGCACAGTTCAAACACATCGCGGTCATTCAGATCTACGATATTATATGTCTGCAGAAGAGCAGAGAGATAATACGAAGAATATTGAATGTGCTGACGTGGCCGGCTGAGTGGACTTGAGTCAGAAAGAACATATACCACAGTCGTGATAAAAGGAAAGAGTGAGATCGGAGATATAGCGGCCAAGTGAGCAGAAATGAATGCGCGGATGGATGAAAATCAACGCAACTAAATCTGACAGTAATAGGTTATTAGTTCTGATGATAAAGTTCGGGTAACTGTCCGCTGCATTTATACCGTTGGCACTGGTAGATTATTATTGGAAGGTGACAAGGTTTTCGAGAATTACAGCGAAGAAAAGCTAGCGCCTCATAAGACAAATAAAGTAAGTGCAATGATTCGGGGTAAATTATCTAGGCGGAAACGGAATTTAATTCAGTTTCCGCCTAGATAATTAAAACGAAAACTTAAGCGTTTTTTAGATAGCCTTCGAAAATGTTGCGTAAAACATATTTAATTATGCAAAAATAAATTCATATACATTTAACAAATGGTAGATATTTTATAACTAAGCAACATTTATCAAAGTGTTATTACATTTATTTTTAAGGGAGTGTTTAAATAATTGCATAAAATATACATGTAAATACAGAGTAAATACCTAACTTTTTTCATGAATTGCAGCATGCGATTTCTGCAATAACCAGTACGTAAACGAATTTTGAATCAAATAAAAACACAAATACCATTATTACCACTATAAAAAATATTTTACTACAAAACCGCACTAGAATTTCCATATAACAATAGCTGTGTAAAAGAATATATGACTTTACCATTTGTCTATCAGCAAACGGAAAATGTAATTAAAATGGAAAAAAAAACGCAATACTTTTTATAAAACTTAGTAAATCGCGATAAAAACTGTGTGAATTTAATTGGATATGAAGACACTCGTATTATTATATCGTAATAAGCAATATTTATTTGAAATATTTTTGTGGTATACAATAAATACATTTATGCTAAAAGCAAAACCACGTCCCGTTAAAGAGATAAAATTTTATATGAATTGAAATTGACAGACGAACATAATTTGTGCATCAAAAAGGAAAACACATAAATCTAAGCAAACTAATTTTCTACAGTTGCTGTATTCGTTTTTGCGCTATTTTTTTCATTTTATTGTTTTATTGGAATTTACATGTTTATTTGTCAAATAGTTTTAATATTTATTCTGAAATATGATGAGAAAAAGTCACGTTAAATTGAAGCATATCAAAATATATATATTTCAAACGTCGATATATTAAAAAAAAACTCCAGGAAGTCTATAAATATATGAACCTGATAATTCATAAACATAATACATTCACACACAAAACTGGAATTCAAAACTGAAAAGTAGGCAATTTTGAAATACAATCTTATTTATAAAAAGAAAGAAAGAGCTAAAATTGTTTTTTCCTAAGCACATAAAGATCTAGCAATCGCTTTTTTTGCGATAACTAGATGGCTCAATTCCTTTTCTTTTCGTGATCAAGCTTCAAGATCAATTACTTATAATTTTTTTTTCCACAAAACTATAAAACGGTACATTCAAGCGCAATGCTCTTGTATTTAACGTAATTATAACTTGCATCTGTAGACTATAATCATAAAGGATTTTTTCAATTTCCTTTCCGTCGCTTCTAATTTTCTCCAACACAATGCCGAAAGAAAGACACGACAAAAACGTTAATTTCCAAGAACCTTTCATATTTCACATTTCAAGAAACCCCACACAATTGCCTGAAAAACTGAACGTACGATGAACATTTTTGTTTACATTCTTTGTTTTTACATATAAGTTATTTCGTTGTTTTAAATCGTTTAAAAGATCAAACATTTTGGTAATTCTGTAGCATTATTGTTGAAATAATATCTTTTTCTGTGATTTATATCGGCTACCAATTTCAGTATTAAATTAAAAAATCCATAATAAAAGAAAAGAAAATATGAATGAGACTCTCGCGCGGTAGAAGTAAAACTTCTTAGCTCCTAGGAAAAGTTGATTTTATGCATTGCTTTTTTTCCATTTGTTAACGAATATATATTTTTTGTCATATGTTTATTCTTGTCATTCTATGTCATATTCTTTTTCACACAATTTCCATTATGTAAAAAGTGAAATGGAGAAAAAGACAAGTACAGACAGAGTGCGAGCCTTTAGAGAACGGAAGAAAGCGAATAAACCGCCAAGAAAAGTGCCAACAAGTACCTTGGAAAGAAGTAGAGAGTATCGAGCCAGGCAAAAGGCGTTAAAGAAACACGGTGGACAACATAACCTTCCAACGACCTCAAATACACTGGATGAATCGATACCGTCGTTAAGTGAGGACACAGTGAGTGGTGTAGAGAATTTGAATGCCACTGATTCAGGCGTGCCGTCTACACGTGAAGATACATGCGGTGTGAGAGATCAGCGAAATGAATCTGATACAGCTGAGCGAGCCATCGATAAATAGAAATGCACCCACTAGTGCATCATACACAAAATTTACATTCTTTCAACCTGCTCATCGCGAATTTGATAAACAAATTGTTAGCTAAAAGATTAAGCTGTGTGTGTAATATATAATAAAATACGCAAGCGTCTACTGGTTGCCTTATGCTATAGTACACGCGGCGCATGCGCGTAGCGTGCGTTTCACTTTTCATGACGTTCAGGTCAATTTGCCCTACCGCGCAAAGTTTCACTTCAATAAAAAAAATCACTACAAGACCCACAGGACGTGGATCAATTTAGTAAAATAAGTCATTACAAGAAATTCAATTAGAAAATCAAGCTTGATGTAGGTTTGTCTATATAAAAATAGATATCTCCGTGTCTAAAAATATAACTCAATAATTTCTTTTTCCCTCGATATGAAAGAAAATGCCTCTTTTCACTTTAGAAGTAAAAAAAAGTATAGCATATGAAGAAAATCAATATATTCATTTAAAATTTCCCATCTACTAAGAAGAATATGTATTTTATTGCGATGCCTGGGGCAGTAGGACTGAAAGATCCGTTGAAATCTATAAACTGAGGAGATCTTGTCAAGTATATTATATTATAACTTTAGCATAACACTGGAGAATCTCTTTACAAGGATTGGTTCCTTAGAATGAAAATACACGCGACGGAACAAGGACATCAAAGGACAATTATCGCACCAAAATGCCGAGACACCCTAAGGGGTAAGATAAATACATGGCAGTAAGCTTACAGGTTAGTTAGGTGATATTAATTATGAGAAGAAATTTAGTCGAGGAAAGATTTGGAGGGTATTCAATAAAAGAAAATTTGTTACAAGAAACGTGAAGCAGTGTAAAAGTTTTACTTCGAGATTCGTATAGATATCAGCAAATAATATAAAATATCAATATTTATCAACAAGTAATAGAAGAATGATGTTAATTAATGCAATAAGCAGAATTCGAATTTTCATGTTCAGAGTTTGTTTTTTAGTATAACAAACAAAAATAGATCTTACTTCACCAGAGACTGGTGGAATATTTACACGATTGTATAAATATTTGTATATTCGGGTTGAGTATAAATTTCAAGTCATCGCAAATTACAGGTTGTTTGCGTAGTGAGATTAATAATTTAGCAGTTCTAAACGAAATAAAACGTGTTTCGCAAATGCCCATAGCCTGAACAGATTATTTTTTACGTATAATTTCTTTTTAAAGATTGCTTCGCCTTATTTACCAACGCTACTGACTTAATATAAACAATTTCGTCTTCTCCTTTACTGTAGAAATGTATGCGAGAATTTAGTGGAAGGTAGTCAAGCAAAATATTTGATCAAAGTCACATATTCCAGGCAAGAATAATATTTTTTCATCTATCTGCCTTTAACGTCTTGGGAGAGAAAAAAACGGCAAATATGGGCAGAGGGATTGAGAAACCAAAAATACAGAACTGGTCTAAATAAATGTTTCATATGTAAATATTTAATTTTACGTACTTCTTCATAGAAAATATTGGTGTAATGATTTTTTCAAACACTGCAGGATTTTTAGTTAAATTAATAAATCAACGGCTTTTATATAAACTATCAATTAGTTAAAGAGTCCGCAATCCTAAAGATTGGTTGGAAACAACACGCCATGCCGATCTATCCTGAGCTAATCCCTTCATCTCCCTATAGCTATTCATCTCAACGTCTTCAACTATCTGACTCACATACTCCAATCTAGGCCTACCTACCCCTCTCTTTCCCTCCACTCTACCTTCTATGATCAATTACATAATCCCCCCATGCCTAAGAATATGCCCTACTAATCTGTCTCTCCTACGCTGTAACACTCTCCAAATACTTCTCTTCTCCCCTACTAACTCTAGTACAGCTTCATTTGTTACTTTATCTTCCCAACCAATCCTCATCATCCTCCTATAACACCACATTTCGAATGCTTGTAATCTACGCTTCTCTTCCTTTCCTATAGTCCACGCCTCACACCCGTATAGTGCTACACTCCAAACATATACCTTCAGTAATCTTTTTCTAATACCCAAGTCAATATTTGATCTTAAAATCTGTTCCTTTTCTACGAATGCCTTCCTACCCTGTGCTATCCTACAGTTTATATCTACCTTGCTTCGATTATCTTTTGTGATTCTACTGCCTAAATAAC
Organism: Leptodirus hochenwartii; assembly: GCA_947310635.1. Lineage (NCBI taxonomy): Eukaryota > Metazoa > Arthropoda > Insecta > Coleoptera > Leiodidae > Leptodirus > Leptodirus hochenwartii. Next base: position 34,635,884 of record OX371179.1, on the reverse strand, counting down.
AAAAATCTGACACTTCTTCGATTCTATTATCTCCAATTGTGATCCTCATTTTTCTACTGCATTCCTTTTTGTCACACCTCATCACTTTAGTTTTACCTATATTTATTATCATGTTAAAATCCCTAGTCAATACTGCCTGCATACCATTCAATACCTTTTCTAAATTCTTTTCGCTTTCTTCCAATATAGCTATATCGTCGGCGAATCTCAACATATATATTTTCTCTCCCTGTACATTCACACCTACACTACACTCTTCTTTTACTTTGTTTATTGCATCTTCTATATATAGATTAAATAATAACGGTGAAAGTGTACATCCCTGCCGAACTCCCTTCCCTATTTTTGCTACCTCTTTTTCCCCCTCAATTCTAACTAAGGCAGTTTGGTGTTTATATAAATTAAAAATTATTCTCCTATCCTTATAATCTATACCCGTTTCTTTTAAAATTCTAAACATTATGTCCCAATCTACATTATCAAATGCCTTTTCTAAGTCTACAAAAGCTATGCAAGTTACCTTTCCTACCCTCATTCTTTTTTCTACTACTGTTCTTAGTGCTAAAATCGCCTCCCTCGTCCCTCTGTTTTTCCTAAAACCAAACTGATCTTCTCCTAGCCTTTCCTCTACTTTATTTTCTAATCTCCTATAAATAATCTTTAGCAATATCTTCGATGCATGTGATAGTAGACTAATGGTCCTATAGTTCTCACACAAATTAGCTCCTATTTTTTTCGGCATTGTTACTATTCTACTACGCTGAAAATCCTGTGGTACTTCTCCCTTCTCATATATTTTACAAACTAACCTGTATAATCGCTCCTGCATTTTTTCCCCTGCGTGTTTTATTAATTCGGCTGGTATCATATCAATCCCCGCTGCTTTGTTATTCCGTAAATCATTTAATGCTCTATGAAACTCTGACCTAAGTATGCTAGGACCTAAGTCATCCTCATCTATCTGTTCCACACTTTCTAGCTCCTCCATGTCCTGCCCACCTTTATATAAATCTTCAAGATACTCCTTCCATCTTCTAGCTTTTTCCTTATTTTCTGTGAGTTCCTTACCCTGCTTATCACATATAATGTTACCCTTTGGTTTTACTTAAGAAAAATGTGACTTAATTTTCCTGTAGCCCAAATCTACTTTACCTCTTCTCATATCCTCCTCAATATCCTCACAATTTCCTTTTATCCACTCTTCTTTCGCTAGCTTGTATTTCCTATTAATTAAGTTCCTTAGTTCCTTATATTTTTTCTGTTAATATTAAACTATCAATAATCTACGCTAATCACATTACAAACAATCGACATTAATATTGTTCATTATTCTGCAATAATTATGCGGCGATTTTTCTAATCATTTCGCAATAAATTATTATGTTATAATTTTTATCGTAATTATAAAAGTAATCGTAATTATATTTGATTATATTTGTTCGATACTAATACTAGCAATATGAAAGAAAAGTCAAATTCATAAAGGTTTCATTAAACACTACCCACTCTATTGTTTCCAAAAATCTTTATAAAATCTTCGGGCGAGTGCAATTCTGGACTCCGTCCAACTCAATACGGTTAATATTTATCTTCCTTGGTTCATTCGTATATCTATACATGTGTACACTGGCAGATATATACAAATCTTATGGATATATCCAAATAAAAGAGTATTTGCCTCGGAAGGACTAGATAATTCCTCCCCAAAAACTTTTGTATTGATAATAAATACGAAACATTTAAAGATTTACTTCGGGATTTTTCTGGGACGAAGAAAGTTCAAGATTTTATACTCGCCACAATGGAAAAATATATATATAACCTGTCTAACCGCATATTGTAAAGGAGTTTCTTATATATATATATATATATATATATATATATATATAAATCACAAGCTACTTTAACATTTCATTCGTTGGCTTGAGAAGAATGTAGGTCATATGAATATACATTGGGAAACAAACGCAAATAAAACTTTTCTGTAAAACAAACGGACAAATAATTGTGTTTTGAAATATTTTGTCGGTATAATTATGTTGCTAAGCCCCTTGTGAAATTTCAAAAATTACCAGTCAGGTAAGGTATTAAAGTGTGCGTCAAGTAACATATTAAATACTTAAGTATCTTTAAGAGTTACACAAATATCAGTTACACAGCTTTTATGGCGTTAATGTTGTAAAGTATTTACGAATGTTTTCTACCACAGTGTTTGAAAAATTTGACGTGAGCAGTTTTCGCGAAACAATTATTAATTTAAAAATATTACACAATACTAAAAAATATGACAATAAATAATGAATACTCATCACCAATATGCGAGGTGTTAATTTGGAAAAATTACTACGGTTATTTATCTTTAGGTAGGCAAAATATTCGAAACATATCTCGAAATCTCTTCGGAGGAGGCAAAGATGATAGCCCAGAAATTTTTTAATACCAGTGCCAGTTTAATGTTGTGATACAACATTGGAAATCTTTTAATTTAAATAATGTTGATTCAAAGGTACCCCAGAAATATATTTCTAATACGACGGTGGACATGTTTAAATAAAAAATTATTATTAACGTTGCACACTTAATCACTACGGCAAGAAATAATGGTACAGAATATATTCCAAAAAAATATATGCACTTTGAATTTTAAATTCTCATCTTCAGTGCATAGAGTTTATTGTTAATTTCATCTGCATGTATATTTTTAATAAAAAAATAATAAATATTGTTTTGATCAAATGTCCAGTGACATCTTAATTTGACCAAATCATTAATTTAAATTTCTGTTTTTGCAAAACTTCACTTATTTTGATCGCTAAAATTGTCAGAGCGGAGGCGCCACCATAGCACTTGGCCTAGTAAAAAATAAGATGCGCATATAGAATTTGGATTCAGGCCAGCGAGGATGTCTGCATATAACATTCAGCCAAAATTTAATACAGAACATATCAAAAATATTTCAAGGACCTATTGCGAAGGACAAGGAATATATTCATATATGCTTGAAAGAACCGAATTATGCAAGTCATGAATAAAAAAATTAAATTTCAAATTCTTCATTAATTTAACAATGACTGCTCAAGCAATGTAATGTAAAGAAAAAAATGTTTAAAGGTAAATCCTTCTAACCTTTCAGCTTGATGAAACTTTTGGTCACTTTTAGGGTTATGTTTAATTATTCAAATTACTTCAATCATATTTTAAAGAATCGTAATTTTAGAGAATCTTTAGAGCTTTTGAATTTTAGTGCCTTCACTGAATTAGAAAATAAGTAAATAAAATTAATATTATGAAATTATATTCATACAATGAATTATTCTCAATAATTCAGATATTTAATAGCGAAATTTTCAGAATTATTACAAGTTGGCAAACTATATTTCTTGTATTTAAATAATAAATATAGTTTATAAACTCGAAAAAAGAATATAAAAGTAATGGACAATTTACACATCTTTCCTATATATACAATATTTATGTTTTATCTCAATAAATGAATGAGAGAAACTAAAATAAAAATTATTTCCACCGCGATGGTCATCTGCTAAAATAAGACTATAAAATAATTTGTTCTATTCAATACTAAGGACTATATTGAGGAACAAATAAAAGAGATCAAAATAAAAATTATTTAAAAAATAACTAATAGATAGTAAATCCATATAAGTTTAGCTTCATAAAAATTGGAAAAATAAGTCTGAGAAGATACATACTAATACTTTCAAAAAGGGCAAAAAAAAAAGTTAATGCGAGAGGAATATAAACAAGAATAGAAAAATACGCACAATAATTTTGCACAAATATATTCGACATTATTTTAGAATAAAGCAGCGCCACTTTCGAAATTGAATTTCTTTAAAGTTTCCGAATAATGTTATTTCTAAAAATGTATGATAGACAAAATGATGATGGCGTGACAAAATTTTGAACCAATGGCGAAACAATCTTACAATGTCATTGTCAGTTTGTAAGTCAATAATTGATTTTTTAATTTGTTAATGCTTTACAAGTAAATAATAATTATAAATGATTTTAAAGTGAGTATAAGTTAGATAAAAAGCTATTACATAATATAACCATTTTCCTGAAAAAGCATCTAAGATTTGCTTTCGTATATTTTCAATATACATCCAATACATATATACAGGGTATATAAATTTAATTTTCCAATTGTTCCTACTTGATAATTGCTTATATCAGTATATATGGAGCGAAATGTAGGCAGCGTGTTTTTTTTTCGTTATTTTAGTATTTTAGTTATTTTAAGTTAATTACAAAAATAAAATAATTTCAGACCCGTCGCTATCTTTAGTACTCTCTGTTTTGAAAGTCGCCAGAGGGCTATAAATATCCAAAATCAAGCATTTGCAATGAAAACAGGGTTTTTTAAAAGTTTTCGTGCTTTCTGGATAAAAGTTAAATTTTTCACGACAAAAAATATTTATATTACAGCTGGAAACATCATATATCGATAACATGCAAGTCGTTTTGAACGTAGTTGCTGGATATAAAATAAATTTTTCACGACAAAAATATTTTTAGTTCCGAAATTCGGTTTATTAACGCCAGAGGACTAGAAATATCCTAAATCGATCATTTCCAAAGAAAACAGACGTTTTTGGATGTTTTGTGCTCTCAGGGTAGATATTAAATTAATAAATTATTCACGACAACGAATATTTTCGTTCTGAAAATAAAACTATTAACGCCAGAGCGTTAGAAACATTAAAAAATTGACCTTTTGCAGGGAAAACAGTCGTTTTTGAATGTTTTCATAGTTGCTGGATAGAAAACGAGTTTTTCACGAGAAAACATATTTTTAGTTCCGAAATTCTGTTTATTAACGCCAGAGGACTAAAAATATCCTAAATCGATTATTAGCAAGGAAAACAGATATTTTTGGATGTTTCCGGCTCTCAGGGTAAATAATAAATTAATAAATTATTCACAACGAAGAATATTTTCGTTCTGAAAATAAACCTATTAACGCCAGAGCGTTGGAAACATCAAAAATCGACCTTTTGCAAGTCGTTTTTGAACTCCTTCGCTCTTGCTGTATAAAAAATTAATTTACCAACAGAAAAAATATTTTTAATTCTGAAAATCGGTTTATTAACACCGAAGAAAACCGGAAACATAAAAAAATCGGTCATTTTCATCAACCAAATGATCAACCAGCCCAAAGAGGTGCAAATGTGTTTAACCAAACCACCTGTTTTATGATCAATCAAGTGGTGCTAAATATTTGCACATCATCGGATCGGATCGGTACTGTAATATTTGCAGATTGGCTTGGTGCAAAATCTATTGAGGTAGATTTTCAAATTATATACGAGGTGCCCTCGTAGGTAGATTCGACTCAAAACTCGCTGCCACGTCATGCATATCCCATATTCAGAATGTCGAGAGTTAGTTCGGAAATGGCAACGTCATAAATCACTATTTTGATAGGTCCGTGTAATAGCTGTGATCCAACAGAAGATATAGAAAGCACAGAGAGGAATGGACGTAACGCGTGGATCCCTGCGATTTAAGAGCTATTTCACATTCATATATGAAGCATGTGCATAACAATGTAGATGTCTACGAGAAAGCTAGTAAGGCACGTTCCATCCGCATGAAATATTATAAGGTTTTTATTTTCTCTTGTTCTTGCGTTCGTGGTACATTTAAATAAAAATCGCAGTGTGCAGTCAGTCATGGAGATTGGGATGTTTAAACGATAATGGCGGTTTAAATGCTTGAGGAGGTACGCAATACGCCATATCATGAAGGAGTTTCTCATAACACGTTATTACAATTCCCCGATGTGGAAAATAATAGTTCATTCAAAGTAATGTGGAAAATATTCATTGTTTGAACGGTTTTATATCGACTCAGTAATTATGACAAAAATATTACATACAACATGAACCGGAAAAAAGAAAAGCAGAGAATCTCTACAGTGCAAATCGGAGGTAAAGCTATATCTTGATTGTATAAAGATAATTCTTCTTTGATATAAGAAATTTATTTATAACCAATTTTAGTAAATATTTTATGATGTGGTGATGTATTTTCTAAACTGTTCTATTAGCTGTACAAGTACTTGTAGAACAAATATTCAGATTACTTTTGCAGGCAGTAGATTTCAATTACGATATTGTCTTCAAAAGTTATATTGTATATATATGAACGCTTCGAAGTCAAACTTTGGGCAAAATACACACGCTGCGTACAAATTAGTCAACTTGTAACCAAATTATCGCGAGAACTTTTACATACCACATTATCCGTATAAACACGAATTTTCCACATCAAAAAACAAAAAAACATCACAAAGCAAAAAGCATGTCAAACCGTTTAAGTCGAGACTAGCAAAATGCTTGTCTTATAATATTTATATTATTATGCTATTCGCTTATTGGATAGGAGATAATAGATCTCAATAGGAGATAATAGAATCGAAGAAGTGTCAGATTTTTGTTATTTAGGCAGTAGAATCACAAAAGATAATCGAAGAAAGGTAGATATAAAGTGTAGGATAGCACAGGGTAGGAAGGCATTCGTAGAAAAGGAACAGATTTTAAGATCAAATATTGACTTGGGTATTAGAAAAAGATTACTGAAGGTATATGTTTGGAGTGTAGCACTGTACGGGTGTGAGGCGTGGACTATAGGAAAGGAAGAGAAGCGTAGATTAGAAGCATTCGAAATGTAGTGTTATAGGAGGATGATGAGGATTGGTTGGGAAGATAAAGTAACAAATGAAGCTGTACTAGAGTTAGTAGGGGAGAAGAGAAGTATTTGGAGAGTGTTACAGCGTAGGAGAGACAGATTAGTAGGGCATATTCTTAGGCATGGGGGGATTATGCAATTGATCATAGAAGGTAGAGTGGAGGGAAAGAGAGGGGTAGGTAGGCCTAGATTGGAGTATGTGAGTCAGATAGTTGAAGACGTTGAGATGAATAGCTATAGGGAGATGAAGGGATTAGCTCAGGATAGATCGGCATGGCGTGCTGTTTCCAACCAATCTTTAGGATTGCGGACTCTTTAACTTAACTCGCTTATTGTTATTACTTTCTATTACAGTTTTGATTTTATATATCCCGTTGATTGATTTACAAAAAACGATAAAAATTATAGCAATAAATGTTCATGAACAAACACAAAAGGGCCACGAAAAAACAGCAATAATATTTTATTATAAGAAATACTTGGTATGCTCAAATAGCAAAAGCGATGTTGATTTTATAAAAAATGATAAATTGACTTTATCGTATGTCCAGGATTAGTGAAAAAATCGTAGAAGCGAAATAAGATGGTTCAAAATTGTGGAATTTATGTAGATAAAAGATCGCGTAATAAAACATGGCAACGAAACTGCAAAATATTGGCAGAGGAAGTCATATCCAGCGAAGATCTGCTTACAAAATTGTACATTATTTATTGGTCAAATCAATCGATTAAGCTCACTTGGATTGAGAAGTGCAAATGGAATGGCAATACGGGTCTGTATTTAAAATACAGTGAAAAAACATGTTGTTCAAATTTAGTTTAAAAACGGAATCTTGCGGGTCATTTATTACTTCGCTTAATGGATCAACGGAATATATCATTTCAGAATGTACTAAATGTAATAAAAATAGAAAATTGATGCTTTGTGAAATTTTTAAAGTATTAGTTAAAGAGTCCGCAATCCTAAAGATTGGTTGGAAACAGCACGCCATGCCGATCTATCCTGAGCTAATCCCTTCATCTCCCTATAGCTATTCATCTCAACGTCTTCAACTATCTGACTCACATACTCCAATCTAAATTTTAAAGTATAGAAGCTTATAATAGTTATTTACAATATAAGTGTTGTAAAGATTCATATTACGTCGAGTGTCATAATATGAATTTACAACTCGAATATTGTACGAAATTTTATCTACTTTCGTAAGTAATCCGAAAATTACAAATAAAATATTTGACAAGAGTTGTCAAAATAAATTTTAAAATGATGTTATGCCCTAAATAAAAATGATACCGGCTGTTATAAGGATTTCAGTTTTCTAAGTAGTCTTGAGCTGTTTGTTGTTTCTGAGTTGTCTTGGTTACTGTTAAATACGTCAGATTTATAGCAAAAGTTTGCAGAAAAAGTACTCTTTGAAAATGTCTGATTCTGAAGAAAGTTTACGCTCGTAAGTAGAGGAAGCTGCAAATGGAGCAATTTCAAGTCTAATTCCCGCAAAATCAAAGTTACGATATGAACTTGAAAACCAGAAATTTAAAAAATGGTGTGATACAAAAAGAATAAAACAAGTGCCGGAAAAAAAATTGTTGGCGTATTTCGCCGAAAAGCAACAATCACAAAAGCCGTCAACGCTTTGGACGCACTATTCCATGTTAAGAACCATGATTTCCGTAAGAAAAAATCAAGATATAAGCAAATTTATACAGCTAGTTGCTTTTCTCAAAAGAAGTACAGACGGATACACGACAAAAATGTCTAGCATTTTTTCTAAAGAAGAAGTATGTAAGTTTTTGGGCACAGCAGAGGATGAATTGTTTTTGCTTATGAAAGTTATGATGATCGTTGGCATTTTTGGGGCTTGTCGACGAGACGAACTTACGAAGTTAATGTTAGATCACATTGGAGACAAAGTATCATATGTTAAAATCGTGATCCCATCTACAAAAACGAAAATCGTACGAGAATTTATAGTTACCGAGGGAAACCTGCCAGGTATTAACTGCTTAACCATTTTTCGAAAATATGCTGAGCTTCGTCCTCCTAGTGCTACTCACAGGCGTTTTTTTGTCTTCTATAATCAAGGAAAATGTAACTCGCAGCCTGTTGGGATCAATACCTTTGGAAATATACCAAAATTAATTGCAAAGCAGTTGGGCTTGAAGAGACCCGAAAAATATACGGGGCACTGTTTTCGGAGGTCCTCTGCTTCCATGCTGGTAGATGGTGGGGCGGACATGCAAATGCTTAAGCGTCACGGAGGGTGGAATTCCTCTGCTACTGCGGAGGAGTATGTTCAGAGTACTTTAGAAAATAAGAAAGAAATAGCAAACAAGATTATGGGTTCCAAAAAACCATGACGGTTCAAAACGCCAACCCGAATAACTCAGTGATGCCCACCTCTGGTCTGCAAATTTCAAATTGCAAAAAATGTGTTATAAATGTATATAATAAATAATTTTAAAATGTTACTCTATTAATCAAAAACTCATTATAGCACTAGTGCTGCAATGTGCATCATCAAACTAGTGCATCATTACAAAACTTTTTTTTAAACTGTAATATTTACTTTACCGAATGAAAGTAGATAAAATATTTTTTTTATTTCATTAAAGCAAGCGAAATTAAACATTAAGATACAAGTAGTACATATAAATGTTTTCTCCTTGCTCTTCCTTATCTTGTTATTAAATGCTTTGTATTCTAGTATTTGGATTGACTTTTAATATTTATAACTAAAAACATTTTCAAATTTATCCTAATCACCTCCGACTTAAATTAATTGTGTAACAAAAATGCAATTCGTTTCGTACTTCGATTTTCTAATCATGTAAAATTTAATGTTCATGTGGGCATAAATTGGAATATAAAACACAAATTAGTAAATATATTATAACACATAAGTAATCTGACTGTAGCGAAAATGGGTTTTTATTTTAGAATTAGAAATCGTTAAAATTACAACAATTCGGCATTAATTTCACTCGACTTGCACATAAGTACATTCGAATAGAAGATGTCCCCTTGCAAATAGAAGATGTACATTTCTTAACGGCGTAAAAGGCAAAATGGTGGTAAATATTTTATAAGGCATTTTCTGTGTTGTGAGTCTGAAAATGTATTCTTGCACTTCTTGCGTTTCTTAAAATTTAATTTGCGTAGAGTATGAAGGTATTCAGTGAAAAGAAGCGAATGTGCAGTGTTTATGAAAGCACTTGTTCAAAAGTCTAAAATTGATATAGATAGTCATATGAAAAACATTCAACGTAAAAGCGGCTTTATTACAATGAGAAATTCAATTCTTAAAAATATCTAAAATGCATTACGAGAAATGAAATAAATAAGACGACATTAAATAAGAATCAAATTACTTATGCGGGAAAATGGCTAAGAAAATAGGTGCATAAATACAATGGAGTACTTACACACCGGAATAATAAACCGTGAAATTCAGCACCGGTAGTCTATATAAAGTTTGTCTGGTAACAACCACGATTATATATAATAATTTATGCATTGGTATACCGTGTCGTCTTGACGTTGTTTTAAGAAACAAAAGAATGAGGTCTGTGGAGTCATTTCGTTATCTTAGAATCAGTATTTCAATAGAATAATACAGCGGGAACGAGCAAAAAACTCATTATTAAATATTTTTAACTATTTCTTGATTGTAGATGGAGAATTATCTTTGGATAAAAATTAAGAGTGTAGTGCTATATATACAAAAATGTGTGTATATATTTATTTGTATAGAAATGAAACGCGAATTTTTTATATCTTATACTAAGTTAGGAGAAGATCAGTTTGGTTTTAGGAAAAACAGAGGGACGAGAGAGGCGATTCTAGCACTAAGAACGGTAGTAGAAAAAAGAAATAGGGTAGGAAAGGTAACTTGCATAGCTTTTGTAGACTTAGAAAAGGCATTTGATAATGTAGATTGGGACATAATGTTTAGAATTTTAAAAGAAACGGGTATAGATTATAAGGATAGGAGAATAATTTTTAATTTATATAAACACCAAACTGCCTTAGTTAGAATTGAGGGGGAAGAAGAGGTAGCAAAAATAGGGAAGGGAGTTCGGCAGGGATGTACACTCTCACCGTTATTATTTAATCTATATATAGAAGATGCAATAAACAAAGTAAAAGAAGAGTATAGTGTAGGTGTGAATGTACAGGGAGAGAAAATATATATGCTGAGATTCGCCGACGATATAGCTATATTGGAAGAAAGCGAAAAGAAATTAGAAAGGGTATTGAATGGTATGCAGGCAGTATTGACTAGGGATTTTAACATGAAAATAAATATAGGTAAAACTAAAGTGATGAGGTGTGACAAAAAGGAATGCAGTAGAAAAATAAGGATCACAATAGGAGATAATAGAAGCGAAGAAGTGTCAGATTTTTGTTATTTAGGCAGTAGAATCACAAAAGATAATCGAAGCAAGGTAGATATAAAGTGTAGGATAGCACAGGGTAGGAAGGCATTCGTAGAAAAAGAACAGATATTAAGATCAAATATTGACTTGGGTATTAGAAAAAGATTACTGAAGGTATATGTTTGGAGTGTAGCACTGTACGGGTGTGAGGCGTGGACTATAGGAAAGGAAGAGAAGCGTAGATTACAAGCATTCGAAATGTGGTGTTATAGGAGGATGATGAGGATTGGTTGGGAAGATAAAGTAACAAATGAAGCTGTACTAGAGTTAGTAGTGGAGAAGAGAAGTATCTGGAGAGTGTTACAGCGTAGGAGAGACAGATTAGTAGGGCATATTCTTAGGCATGGGGGGATTATGCAATTGATCATAGAAGGTAGAGTGGAGGGAAAGAGAGGGGTAGGTAGGCCTAGATTGGAGTATGTGAGTCAGATAGTTGAAGACGTTGAGATGAATAGCTATAGGGAGATGAAGGGATTAGCTCAGGATAGATCGGCATGGCGTGCTGTTTCCAACCAATCTTTAGGATTGCGGACTCTTTAACTAATACTAAGTTGAACGATGGTGAGTAGCATGAATAGGATGCAAAAGCTATTTTTGAATTGTCCTTTTATGAAAGGGCGTACAAGGAATATGGTATTTGGTAATGAAATGTATAGTTACGGTTCTATTGGTAAGATAGTGTGTAAAATAATGTTGATAAGGTCGAAATCTGCTCCAACATAACATCTAATATGATTATTATTATATAACTGTATTACAAACTGAGGGGAATTGCAGGAAAGAATTTTTTATTCTACCCGGTGTACAAAATTGCTCCCATCACACTTGCACATAACATTCTAGAAATTCAGGTTGACAAATAGAATAAGACCTCATTTACAATCCACTAACTGATGAAGACACTTTGAATTTTAAAATTTATTAATGAACTGAAAGCATTTATAAGATAAACACTCATTACTGGTATTAGACCTCTATCTTTAGTAAGACAAAATATTATTCCGCATCGATAAACTTAATATACTTTATGTTATGGCACAAAAATGACATTTCTAGGAAATGTGAGAAGAGTTAGAGTTGATTTAACATGATGTGCGGATACCGCGCAAGAATTCAATTTGAGTGATGTCCGAACAAGTCTTCTAAGAGTAACATTCTGCAAACATGATTAAGTTCGTTGATGTCATAATTTATTTACATATTTCTAGACATTCGTAGATTCGTGTATAAACTTCAAATACAATTACAATTTTTTGGTGTAAAGAGAATTGTTCCTGTATATATTCCCAACAGGATGACTGTCGGAATTCCTTCCCCCATAACCTGTACATTGTATATACCGTTATTGTTACGATTATTATTGTCATCATTTTCATACACTTCAGCCATATAAAAGCCAGATAAAAGCACAAAATATCATTCGTCGTTGAAGTTGTAGGACTGGTAAGTATGTGGAACACATATAGTATGTCTTCAGTAATGGGCAGACCTAGTATAATAAGAACGTAAAATCTCCACCACTAATGAAATAACACCATTTTAATCGAAAAATATTACCAACGACCGCTCGCTTCATTTTGTAAATTGTATTAAAAACTGGATCATAAAGACATGTGCAACCACGTTACTTTCCTCACAAAGAAATGAAATCAGCTATGAAATATCCCTTATAAAGTGTTGGAATTTTGATGGTAGAAAACATGATTTCGTTGTACTCATAACACCACTAAAAACCATCGCCAGAAACTTGTTTAACGTATATATATAGTCGACTACCAAAGATAGACCAACAAAAATCCATTAACTTTAGCCAAGACATTGGGACAACAGACATAATCTTGTCTACGTATTTGGGCAGAAAACATGTTTGTGTAGTTTATTGTTCATGCGATAATTCAATCGATAAATTAATGAAGATTGCAGACGCAACCGATCAAGGCAAAAGAGTATTGACATTGTGTAAAAGAACTTAGTTAAGATCTATTAATTTGCTGAATTACGAACAAACCAAATAAAAAAAATTGTATGCAAAAACATGGCGTATAAAAAGTTTGAGACTGTATTGTTCAGTTTTTAACATTAAATTTATAAATTATTTGCGGCATAGTTTAAGACAATACTAAAATGGTTTTATTGCATTAATTTTCAGATACATTTGTTTTTGGTCGTTGGTAATTATCTATTGTTCTTGTGAACTTAATTTATTTAACTATACAATTCCAACCGTTTTACTGTTGAAATGTGCATAGTTCCAGAAATAATAAAACACGAGTCGTAAACTTTGAAAACGTGTAACAGTAAATTGGTAATTGAGGTGGGTTATGTACATACGTGCCTTGACTGTCAACTGCTAGTCTTAAATTCTACAAGACTTGTAACAGTTTTCAAGTGAAACAACTTGATAGTTTACCTGCGCTATATATTTTATTCGCAAATATTGCTCAATTTAAGCCATGTCGCAAAATGCATCTATTTACTATCTGCCCAACATAAAATACCAAGAACATTGTAGCAGCTTATTTTTTTTTTAAACACACATCATAATTTTTAATAAATAAAATCATCAAACACCTTACATTCTTTTTAGTTGAAAATATAATATTTATATCTCATTTATTATGGTATCTTAAAAAAAATCTCATACGATGATTGGCGTTGGAGTTACTAAGCTTATTTTTTTTTTAAACACACATCATAATTTTTAATAAATAAAATCATCAAACACATTACATTATTTTTAGTTGAAAATATAATATTTATATCTCATTTATTATGGTATCTTAAAAAAAATCGCATACGATGATTGGCATTGAAGTTACTATAAACTTTAATTATTAAAAATACTTAGAAATTATATAGACTTGTAAAGGATCGAAAATGGCATGTAAAGTATCATTGACAAATGATCAGATGTATTCGAAATATGCAAGTACTACAAATACCAGACACCGAAAACTAACTCTCAAATATCCCTATCTCAACCAAACAGTTTTATGGTTTGTGTGCGAATAAATCGCAAACAAATAAATGCTAAGTAATAAATTCCAACTGTAACATTAATTTTATCATACAGTAATTCAAATTTCGTATAAATCAAATTTTCTGTAGACTATATATGTAGTAGAATGTACCATAATCGTATATTAAAAATTATTTTCGTTACATTGAAAACCCAAAGATTTGTATACTCTTAATATTTTGCGATGAATATATGAAAATTGTTTCTAATAATAGGATTATTTAACCAATGAAAGAGAATATTTAATTGCACTGATTCTGATGTACTTTTACATTTTTCAATTGTACAAATTTCAAATCAAACGAATAAAAATTGAAACTGTTCAACATTTAGCTAAAAGACATCTTTAGAAATCGTTATTTGGATACTTTTCACTTTAGAACTATTCTATATTTTCTTCATGTAAACACGGCCTAGAGATCTGTGTAGTGTATACAATCACTAACAAGAACAACAATGAAGCACACATGCGGCCACTTTTGACCCTAATACTCAACATAAGACATGAAGATGTCAATTCAAAATTAGTCGTTTTAAAATCTAGATATTGATCTTTAAACGTTAACTTGCACCTCTTTAAAAATTGCTTTGCTGCTAATTAATGATCCAATTTCAATGCACACGGTTTTTTTTTGGTGGCCAATTTGCTGTTCTATAGATATATATATAATAATAATAAACTTTCTTTATTGGGTTTATATATATATATAAATATATATAATTAATAAAAGAAAATGTCATATTATACCCAAGGGCGATAATCAGCGTTATTAGTAACAGATAAGTTATAAAAATAACATAGTAATAAAAAAAGAGGTGTTGTACCATATAACCCGGTAAAAAATATGTTTAATAATACAGCTAAATAAAAAAATACAATTTTGGTTTTTGTTTTAGCAATGGTAATTAATTTGCTTTTTAATTTTTATTTGCTATTATACGGTATATGAATGTGCCAAATTCTTACAGTTTAAGACAAATGTGGAGACAAACTGACGGATTCGATTTTTTTAAAGAATGGTCGTTGAAGGTTTATTGCTTTCGCTATACGTACATTAGCCCGTATCATTATTTTTTCCTGAGCTGTTGCACACTTCTTGAGGGGCGACAAATACACGACATCGATGGTCCAGAAGCAATTCATCTTTCCCGAAAAAATGTCCACGTGTGTGGGATTCGAACCGTTCACATAAACTCGAAATATCCACGTACAGATGGTATATTTATGTAGATCCTTTGAAGGATGTTATTGTTAAAATCTGATTTGATATATTAAATAAAACCTAATTCCCGATTCATAATTGGATTGACACAATACGTATCCTTATGAAGAGTAAAATATCCAGCGTGTATTTACAGCACACATGTCATCCAAGCGTCGCGCTATTAGGGCGTCGTTTTCCATTCTCGGTAGGGCTTTAACGTGCGTTGGTTTTGTTTTTTTTGCGGGGACCTATTTTTTCTCTCGGACCGTTTGTAACTGTTAGGATGTTGCAGGAATTACTGCTGTGCCCGGAACATAACCCGCAGGAATATTGTTAATATGTCAGCGAGAAAGCTCTTTGTGCCAGTTTTATGACTCGTTCACTACACGACAATAATATCCTCATTGTCAACAGTGCAAGCATATTTATGTTGGTGTGCAAAAATGTGCTATCCTAAATCACAATGCTACTGGTTTGAAGAGATTGCCAAATTTGACCCTCAAAAGGTAATTCAGCATCTGATCTAGCGATGTGTAGTTCACTCGCGAACCGTTCACTCTGAACGGTTCAATCAAATGACGGACGTACTGTGACGATATTTTCCAACGACCTATAGGTCACTATGACCTAGTTCGTGAACTATAAACTAGATGGTGCACGGTGTACGTATTGATGTACTTGTACTAGGTCCTGAACTCGTCGTGTACTAAACCGTTCTTGAATCACAACGACTCGTAAACGATGCAGTATAGTATACATAACATATACAGTACTAACATTTATTTAGTGATAAAGTGTGTTGGTGAACGGAACGAAATAGGAAACTAGATGCAATATTTATATGTTGGTATCAGATTTCATTTAGAATAATATAATTAATATATTCGCAAGATTAAATATATTCTTAAATATGTTATGCCATAGCAAATTTTTGCAATAATGCAGAAATAAACATCTAAATCTAATAGTTCTTCTATTTCATACTAAGTGCAATGCAATCACTTAATACCTAATCAAAGCTTTGGAGTTTGAATAGAGAAGATTCGGAATAGAAAATATAAATTATAACGCCAAACAAAACGATTCTATCTAGTTCATTTTATTATAGTTTGTACATTTAATTTTCAAGTGTTAGTAAAGTAGTAAACATTTTCATCAGTAACTACTAATAAGTATTTTAGAACTTCATATAAATAATTGTAAGTACCTAGAGAAGATTATATTTCCTTATATATTTGTTTTTTTTTAATTATAAACATTGTTGCATTTTGTTCCTCATTCCTAATTCAAAATAACTATTGTAATATTTCAATTTATTTATTTTTTACCATTTAATATTTTTATATTGAGAAAAAAAGAGATTATTTTCAGTATGTGCATGTATTTGGTCATATAGGTCGTGAACTAGTTCATTTTTAAAAGATGTGGTAGTTCACGACCTATAGTTCGTGAACGGTACATTGAAATGAACTATGAACTACGAACTAGGTCCTCAGTGACCTACAGTTTGCCATCGCTAATCTGATCACATATTTTACATATACACCGGTGAATAAATCAGTTAACATTTTTATATATATAATCTGCCATGCCTATGAAATTTTTGAAAAATTAAAAGACTATAATATACAGTTTGATACCAACTATAACTGTACTAATTTATAATTATAATACAATTACACGCAAAATTCTAGTTTGGAATAACTAACAAATTTTGTAAGTCAGATAATTGAAATTTTATTGATAAATGTTGGACTACACAAAGTTTTTAATATTTCTCATTAATACTCTACAAAAAGTCGACTAATGATATAAAAACACCTAAATATTCTTCTAAAATCAAGACGGAGATCCTAAATCGCTTTTTACTAATACAAGGCGAACATTTTGACCCATTTAAGAAAGAGAGAATATTGTTCCAAAAGAAAAATCGTATGTCTAATGTCTAATGTTAAATCCATATTCTTAAGTGGTGTTCGCTGAGTGAGCTTATAAATTAATAAAATATTGTGCCAAAAAATGGGCCAACTGCTTGACTATTTTGATTCGGCAGTGTGTTAAATGCCCATATATGAGAGTCAATTGCGTGTTCGACGAAGATGAATCACGGACGGTTATAATCTTGAGGTGCGGAAAACATATATGTACGTTAAACCGACATACTGTTACACTGTGCGAGAGAAATGGGAAGTTGGGAAACTGGGAGCGGGAAAGAGGGATAATCTATGCGGCTGAAAAGTTGAGCAATAAATGCGAAATGAAATAAAGCGAGTGGGTATGTGCAAAAATATGGGTATTTTGTCAGATACTCAAGTTGGCTCGAATATGAAGAATGCAGCACCGGGCAAAACGAAATCGGAAACCAACAATTTGCAACAATTTATATTTAGCAGTTTGCAACTTTATTCCAAAAGTGGATGACCATAAAAAGATTATTTATTGTAGTGTACGTTCTCAAGCGATTGCCAGTGAACTAATGGTAGTACTTAAAATTACATTTAAATAGCATATAGATTACCTTTTTCTAATTAAGAATTTGTGAAGTTTATTTATTTATTAAAATTACATCGCACTACAAACTTCATCACTTATACTTCTGGAGTACCTAGTTTTTAAAGCCACAAAATTGAAAAAAAAATCATCTTAACGACATGCTGTGTCTGGCTTCAGTTTGCCGTATCCTTTTTCCAGGAAAAAGTGTATTATTATGACGTACTTTTTTATCGCTCGAGTATGTCAGCAGCGATGAAGTTTGAGTTGTGTTATTATGTTTACATATGTAAATCATATGCTATAAGCAGAACGGTATGATAAAGGCATTTGCACTCGACATATTTAATCATAAAAAGTACATTATCTAAATACGTATCTACATAAATCATAGAGAAATCCTGTAGAAAATTCATCACCAGTAAATGGAAAAAAACACGACCAATTTATTTAATGTCTATACACTATATTTCACTCAAAAACAAAAATATTAGATGAAATTCCTAAATACTATATATTTCTTAGAAGATTTTCAACATCTTAGAGAAAACACACAAAATAATATATTACATAACGAATATTAAATATATTAGGTAATTAAGAGTAGCAAAGAAAATACATAAGAATATACTTCTACCATATTGTTGTATGAAAAATACATTGTAGGAAAAGCTCCTAGGAAAAGTTGATTTTATGCATTGCTTTTTTTCCATTTGTTAACGATTTTTATTTATTTTTATATATTTATATATTTTCTTCACACAATTTCCATTGTGTGAAAAGTGGAATGGAGAAAAAGACAAATACAGACAGAGTGCGAGAGAACGGAAGAAAGCGAATAAACCGCCAAAATAAGTGCCAACAAGTACCTTGGAAAGAAGTAGAGAGTATCCAGCCAGGCAAAGGGCGTTAAAGAAACACGGTGGATAACATAACCTTCCAACGACCTCAAATACACTGGATGAATCGATACCGTCGTTAAGTGAGGACACAGTGAGTGGTATAGATAATTTGAATGCCATTGATTCTACACGCGGTGTGAGAGATCAACGAAATGAATCTGATACAGCTGAGCGAGCCATCGACAAATAGAAATGCACCTACTAGTGCATCATACACAAAATTTACATTCTTTCAACCTGCTAATCGAGAATTTGATAAACAAATTGTTAGCTAAAAGATTAAGCTGTGTTTGTGTAATATATAATAAAATACGCAAGCGTCTAGTGGTTGCCTTCTGCTACGTATGCACACAGTACACGCGGCGCAAGCGCGTAGCGTGCGTTTCACTTTTCGTGACATTCAGGCCAATTTGCCCTACTGCGCCTATAGAAGTTTCACTTAAAAAAAAATGAAATCAAATTTAGTAAAAATTAAAAATACTACTTTTGAATGTAAGAGTTAATGCACAGGAATTACTAAATGATTTCAAGTCAACACTTAACTTAAAACAACAGCTTCGCTTTAGAATATAATGCGAGTTTATCTTCAAAATTACATTATATAAATTTATAAATGCAGTATCCAATTTGATATCCATATTCACCTGAACCTTTTTCATATCCGAATGAAACTTATATATATATATATATATATGCTTTTATGTAACAAACAGCCATAACAATATCGTTACTTCGTATGTGAAGAGCTAATAATATCATGCAACTTATCACGTGAAATATCAAACGGTTCGTTTTGAGTACGTATTATAGAACTGATAAACTGTAATAATTGCATCATAAAAGTGGTTATATTGTAATAAACGGGATTTAAAATGCCATAGACAGTTGTAATTTCTGGCAACTGAAAATGCCGTTATGGTCAAATGTCCAGTAGTGAATATTATCCACAAATCATCCGTGACAATTTATTGATAATATCATTACGTATTATTAATAAACTAAAAAAAAAGATTGGTATCCACTTATCCAATCCAATTATAATACAGACAGGATATTTATTGCTAGAAAAATTAAATGGGATAGCAATATGAAAAAGAAAAAAAAAATTTAAACAATAATTATTACCCAGTTACCAAAAAATAGAACATTCGAAAGATTTAATTGAAAAACAAAGAGGAGTTAAGGAAACGAAAGTATCAATAATATTATGAAAGGGAAATTTAATTTTAAAAAAAGACCGGTTTGAATTCAGGCAGACTCATTTCCTAGTAGCGCACCGAACAAGAAGTCTCTTTGCAATAAATCCGAATTAATAGAATTGTTATACATTTTGTTATCATCTGTGAATGTGCTTATAGATGAGACTATGGTATTCGGAAAATCAAACAAATATGGCAAAAGGAGCAGGAGCATCGGTAGTGATCCTTGAGCAACGCCTGAACTATAGCAATAACAATTACATACAGCAATTAATCGCTATATATAAAAAAAGTATTTCGTATTGTATAATTCTGAAATAAACCCGACAAAATGTGCTTTCTCAGCACTTATTGTCTCAAATGTGCTTGGATTAGTATAGTCTTTTTAATTTCCATGGATATTATAATACTAAATATAAAAAAACTACTTTGAATTTAGTCTATTCCGAAAGTTGTAATTTTATATCTGGACAAAGGACGTGTGTTAAATTCAATCATACACTAAAGGACATTTGCAATTCGAAGAACGAAATTTATTTTAATAAATTGAATTGAAACTCTTCCAACTAGACAAAACGCTCCTATATAAAATTTATTTAATCATTCCCTATTTTTTATAAAATATTTCTTTGTTAAACTTCAAGTTTAAAATAATATTGCAACAGAAAAATACAAATACTAAACGGCGCCTTGAAACAGCATACTTTTACTTTTTACGGCCTATTACTTCCCTGAATTCTGCACGTTCGTACACGCAAGAAACTGAACATATTTTATAGCTTCAAACAGCTACTATTCTACGTACAGGCAATACTTCGATTCGGTCAATTTTATAAAGCTCCAGTGTTTAATCTATACTACAGGGCCGTCTAATGAGGCCTTTAGTCACCGAGGCCTATATCCATTACCCTATTACACCACCGATATGATAACGTCACGCGCGCACTTAAGCCGGATGTATCTGCACGGACCGGAACCAGAGACACGACCAGGGACTATTACGCAGAGGGACTCCACTGACTACCTGCATTGTGCAACGGGAAGCAGCATTCCTACCGCCACATGTCCGGTAAATGAGCACAATCACAACTTCCGCTCTTGGGCCAATTTCATTTCCAGTAAAGTGCACACCTCCACACCGGAGTTACATTACGATTGGAACATATAAATAGCAAAGAATTTATCTTGGGGAGCAACTGATAAAAAATGGTGGAGCAATTGCCCACGAAGGTGGTAAATGGTCAAGAGGAAGAAATATCGCCAAGTATGGAAGAAATTTTTGATCGAAATGATGATTTGTTATTAAGAAGAACAGTGAATATAAGTTGGGGAGTATTGATAAATGGATCCAGCAAATAGAAGATGGCAAAACTGTTGAAATTCAAACTATGAGTGTACAAGAAATTCCTGATGTGAGTGTTTTTACCAACGAAGGTCTGCTTCAAGTTGTGGAAGTGACTGAAGAAGGCCTTTTTAAAAAATCAAAAAACTTTAGATTGTTAAAAAATGTTAAATAATGCGTATTTCGTGGTTTAATTTAGGCTTACTCTTATATAGGTTAGTAATTATTATGTTACAAAAGGGTAAGTCTAGTGCGTGCTTTATAAGATATGAAGAAATATCTTGGATACTGGGGCAAATGGATCCAGCAAATAGAAGATGCCGAAATTGTTGAAATTCAAACTGTGAGTGTACAAGAAGTTCCTGATGTGAGTGTTTTTACCAACGAAGGTCTGCTTCAAGTTATGGAAGGGAGTGAAGGCCTTTTTAAAAAATCAAAAAACTTTAGTTTGATAAAAGATGTTGTATAGTGAAAATAATGCGTATTTCGTGGTTTAATTTAGGCCTACTCTTATATATGTTAGTAATTGTTATGTTACAAAAAAGTAAGTCTAGTGCGTGCTTTATAAGATATGAAGAAATATCTTGGATACTGAGGCAAATGGATCCAGTAAATAGAAGATGCCGAAATTGTTGAAATTCAAACTGTGAGTGTACAAGAAGTTCCTGATGTGAGTGTTTTTACCAACGAAGGTCTGCTTCAAGTTATGGAAGGGAGTGAAGGCCTTTTTAAAAAATCAAAAAACTTTAGTTTGATAAAAGATGTTGTATAGTGAAAATAATGCGTATTTCGTGGTTTAATTTAGGCTTACTCTTATATAGGTTAGTAATTATTATGTTACAAAAAGGTAAGTCTAGTGCGTGCTTTATAAGATATGAAGAAATATCTTGGATACTGAGGCAAATGGATTCAACAAATAGAAGATGCCGAAATTGTTGAAATTCAAACTGTGAGTGTACAATAAGTTCCTGATGTGAGTGTTTTTACCAACGAAGGTCTGCTTCAAGTTATGGAAGTGACTGAAGAAGGCCTTTTTAAAAAATCAAAAAACTTTAGTTTGATAAAAGATGTTGTATAGTGAAAATAATGCGTATTTCGTGGTTTAATTTAGGCTTACTCTTATATAGGTTAGTAATTATTATGTTACAAAAAGGTAAGTCTAGTCCGTGCTTTATAAGATATGAAGAAATATCTTGGATACTGAGGCAAATGGATCCAGCAAATAGAAGATGCCGAAATTGTTGAAATTCAAACTGTGAGTGTACAATAAGTTCCTGATGTGAGTGTTTTTACCAACGAAGGTCTGCTTCAAGTTGTGGAAGTGACTGAAGAAGGCCTTTTTAAAAAATCAAAAAACTTTAGTTTGATAAAAGATGTTGTATAGTGAAAATAATGCGTATTTCGTGGTTTAATTTAGGCTTACTCTTATATAGGTTAGTAATTATTATGTTACAAAAAGGTAAGTCTAGTGCGTGCTTTATAAGATATGAAGAAATATCTTGGATACTGAGGCAAATGGATCCAGCAAATAGAAGATGCCGAAATTGTTGAAATTCAAACTGTGAGTGTACAATAAGTTCCTGATGTGAGTGTTTTTACCAACGAAGGTCTGCTTCAAGTTATGGAAGTGACTGAAGAAGGCCTTTTTAAAAAATCAAAAAACTTTAGTTTGATAAAAGATGTTGTATAGTGAAAATAATGCGTATTTCGTGGTTTAATTTAGGCTTACTCTTATATAGGTTAGTAATTATTATGTTACAAAAAGGTAAGTCTAGTGCGTGCTTTATAAGATATGAAGAAATATCTTGGATACTGAGGCAAATGGATCCAGCAAATAGAAGATGCCGAAATTGTTGAAATTCAAACTGTGAGTGTACAATAAGTTCCTGATGTGAGTATTTTTACCAACGAAGGTCTGCTTCAAGTTGTGGAAGTGACTGAAGAAGGCCTTTTTAAAAAATCAAAAAACTTTAGTTTGATAAAAGATGTTGTATAGTGAAAATAATGCGTATTTCGTGGTTTAATTTAGGCTTACTCTTATATAGGTTAGTAATTATTATGTTACAAAAAGGTAAGTCTAGTGCGTGCTTTATAAGATATGAAGAAATATCTTGGATACTGAAGCAAATGGATCCAGCAAATAGAAGATGCCGAAATTGTTGAAATTCAAACTGTGAGTGTACAATAAGTTCCTGATGTGAGTGTTTTTACCAACGAAGGTCTGCTTCAAGTTATGGAAGTGACTGAAGAAGGCCTTTTTAAAAAATCAAAAAACTTTAGTTTGATAAAAGATGTTGTATAGTGAAAATAATGCGTATTTCTTGGTTTAATTTAGGCTTACTCTTATATAGGTTAGTAATTATTATGTTACAAAAAGGTAAGTCTAGTGCGTGCTTTATAAGATATGAAGAAATATCTTGGATACTGAGGCAAATGGATCCAGCAAATAGAAGATGCCGAAATTGTTGAAATTCAAACTGTGAGTGTACAATAAGTTCCTGATGTGAGTATTTTTACCAACGAAGGTCTGCTTCAAGTTGTGGAAGTGACTGAAGAAGGCCTTTTTAAAAAATCAAAAAACTTTAGTTTGATAAAAGATGTTGTATAGTGAAAATAATGCGTATTTCGTGGTTTAATTTAGGCTTACTCTTATATAGGTTAGTAATTATTATGTTACAAAAAGGTAAGTCTAGTGCGTGCTTTATAAGATATGAAGAAATATCTTGGATACTGAGGCAAATGGATTCAACAAATAGAAGATGCCGAAATTGTTGAAATTCAAACTATGAGTGTACAAGAAGTTCCTGATGTGAGTGTTTTTACCAACGAAGGTCTGCTTCAAGTTGTGGAAGTGACTGAAGAAGGCCTTATTAAAAAATCAAAAAAGTTTAGTTTGATAAAAGATGTTGTATAGTGAAAATAATGCGTATTTCGTGGTTTAATTTAGGCCTACTCTTATATATGTTAGTAATTATTACGTTACAAAAAAGTAAGTCTAGTGCGTGCTTTATAAGATATGAAGAAATATCTTGGATACTGAGGTTTTGTTTGAATTCAATAAAATTTAATCAAAAATGCGTTTATTACGTTTAATAGTTTTGTTTTCTAAACCGAACTATGGAGTCTATTAGTTCAGATCTAAGTTTATTTTTGTTTAACAAGAACGAAAGTTGCATCGTTTGTTGTCTGATAAGAGACTTTCAACATGATAGTAGACATTCGGCAAGAGAACAAGGCTAAAACATTCTATATTATGAAAATAGTAATTTTTAAACAAAAATTATGGCGCATAAATTATTAAGGTACTTTTCCACACTGATTTTGTAGCTTGTTTCAGCGCGAAATTTTAAGTTCGAATTTATGTAGAAATAAGAACAATCATTTTTCTACATAATTCGTAATACTTTATCACTGTATACTTTATACGTATATCACTAAGTAGTTTATAAATGTATAAAGAAATTTTGTTTTATTAAATAGAATCGCAAAATTATACTAATTAAATTGTTGAAATTACATTGTATAAAAACTTGTTTTCATATTGTATAAATAATCTCCGTTTTGACCTACAATTCAAAAATGAAAAAATTCCCCCCTTGCTTTAATAATACCATATAAACGTATTTTCTTGTTATTTTCTACTTTGAGTCTATATTAAGGCGAATGTTAAAGAACCTCCATCATTGTCTTTATGACGTAGGTTCCCATACCAACATTTTCAGGAGGAAAAGCATATAGACGTAAAAGAATCTTGCCCCCATAAAGCGATGTTACCAAAGAGATCATTAGGTGACAAACACAATCATTTAGATACATACACACGAAGGAAAACAGATCTTCATCATCACCCTAATGCAAGCGCCATCTATATATGCTTGCACGAATAAGCAATCACGTGTATATTCAAGAAAATATTCTTCGCACTCAAGCGTAGTCTTCTTTTCAATTTCTTCGCACTTGAATCTTTTATATATCAGCGGCTTGCAAGATATGAACAATTTCATTTTCTTAGCTCTTTCAGCAATAATAATATATGTACAGGTCAAACTTATTATAAGGCTCAAATTCAATTTATGATACATACTGCTCATCTCTTAAAATTTATAGCATTTTTATACAAAACATTTTGGGGTTAGAGCCAATATTTCGTCGAATTTGCAGATAAAGTCTTGTTTCATATAGAAACTCGCAACATTTGATCGATCACATCTGCAGATATCGTACGAATTTGAAAGTCTAATTGTAATCTACTGTTAGTAATTGCGAAAGTATTTATGTCGCTTTCACTCAGCATATGCATAAAAAATTATAATAAAGGAGAAAAATATAATCTGCTGGGTAAACATTCCTCTTCGTAGAAATTAAACTTTTCACTTTTTTTCGATAAATGACACTAATTAGCTTTCTATTTGAGACAGCTGAAGAGCTACAATATGACCGTTACCACGCATGAAAGAATCAACTACATTTTAATATTCCATCGATGACTTTTCGTCATCAACAATTAATTTCGGTCACGTACCAACTAAACGTAACTTCATCACTTTTGCAGAAATATGAATTTATGTATTTCGAATGTATTTTGTAAATACAACGCGGTCACACAGTAACATAAGATCAATGTAAGGGGTTCCTTCGGGATTGTGCGACATGTGGAAGTAACAAATTACGCCATCCAGAAGCGATAGTGGCGAGTGATACTAACGTGATATTGGTGCTCAGTGTTCTGCGGTTAGTTGCTTGGCTTTGACTTCTGTGAGTAAGTCCCTTGGCACGGGAACATGCCTCCGAAGTAGAGAAACCAAGATTCGCATATATAAAGTATACAAGGTGATTTTTATTCAAGGTTCATTAATATTTCGACTGAAAATTGTAAATGAATTCAGTTGCTTAGCCAACTGGCAATTATAATATTAAAAGAAATGTATTCTATATTTACGTAATATTGATTTAAGATGAAAATGAAATATTTAGTTTCCAGGCACTAAAGGATGAAAGGATTTAAATCTTCTTCTTAAAAGTCATCTTCGGAGTTTTTTTATAACACTAAATATAGAATATCACCCAAATACCGTAACAAGCATTAAGTAGCTAGATGTACATTTCAAGCGCTATGTATTTGGGTGATATTCTATATTATAATTTAACACTGTAGTGACCATTTTTAAAACACTAAATATTTTAGCTTATGTATACGTTTTAGAAGTAACAAAATTAATTTATAAAATAATCTAAACATACATTTTAATAAAATGGTACTATACGTCAAAACGTATTTTGCTAAGCGTACGCATAGAAGGATATATATCTTGTGCAGAGGCACTTAACTTTTCTTTTGCTTCCAAAAACATGTATAGTGTAGGATCGATACGTTTAATCATGTGGAAAGAAGTAGCTAATATAAGATCACTTTTGCGTAAATGCCAATAGATAAGTGCTGCTTGGCAGAGCCAATAAACAAACTACAAGAATCTTGCATCAAGCCCGAGGTGAAAATTGATTGTATTACATCAACGCTGGTTTATATGATAGAGTGAATGTATTTTTTAAAGTATCAGGCTAGTAAGCTACGAGACAGCTGTAAATGGTGAAGAAATTTCATAAATATACACCAAATGCAAACAAGTAGGAAATTTTGTTTGTTTTATATATTATGTCGTAAAAGTGATTTAAATTTACAGTACAAAATTGATTTAAGGTATAATGGGAAATATTTTTTTGTAAAACTACATTGCTCATTAAGGCTTTTTCCAACTATTTATAAAAAACTCATAAACTGCCCTATTGGCGTGTAACAATATTCTAATTCTAAGAAAAGAAAGAAAAGAAAGGTGCACGGTGTACGTATTGATGTACTTGTGCTAGGTCCTGAACCCGTCGTGTACTAAACCGTTCATGAATCACAACGACTCGTAAACGATGCAGTATAGCATACATTACATATACAGTACTAACATTTATTTAGTGATAAAGTGTGTTGGTGAACGGAACGAAATAGGAAACTCGATGCAATATTGCAACAGCAGTATTGCCGAGCTGAGTCACAATTTATATGTTGATATCAGATTTCATTTGGAATAATATAATTAATATATTCGCAATATTAAATATGTTCTTAAATATGTCATAACATAGCAAATTTTTGCAATAATGCAAAAATAGACATCTAAATCTTATAGTTCTTCTATTTCATACTGAGTGCAATGCAATCACTTAATATCAAATCAAAGCTTTGAAGTTTGCACAGATAAGATTCGGAATAGAAAATATAAATTATAACGCCACACAAAACGATTCTATCTAGTTCATTTTATTATAGTTTGTACATTTAAGTTTCAAGTGTTAGTAAAGTAGTAAACATTTTCCTCAGTAACTACCAATAAGTATTTTAGAACTTCATATAAATAATCGTGAGTACCTAGAGAACTAAGAAGAGTACTAAGAACGGTAGTAGAAAAAAGAAAGAGGGTAGGAAAGGTAACTTGCATAGCTTTTGTAGATTTAGAAAAGGCATTTGATAATGTAGATTGGGACATAATGTTTAGAATTTTAAAAGAAACGGGTATAGATTATAAGGATAGGAGAATAATTTTTAATTTATATAAACACCAAACTGCCTTAGTTAGAATTGAGGGGGAAGAAGAGGTAGCAAAAATAGGGAAGGGAGTTCGGCAGGGATGTACACTCTCACCGTTATTATTTAATCTATATATAGAAGATGCAATAAACAAAGTAAAAGAAGAGTATAGTGTAGGTGTGAATGTACAGGGAGAGAAAATATATATGTTGAGATTCGCCGACGATATAGCTATATTGGAAGAAAGCGAAAAGAATTTAGAAAGGGTATTGAATGGTATGCAGGCAGTATTGACTAGGGATTTTAACATGAAAATAAATATAGGTAAAACTAAAGTGATGAGGTGTGACAAAAAGGAATGCAGTAGAAAAATGAGGATCTCAATAGGAGATAATAGAATCGAAGAAGTGTCAGATTTTTGTTATTTAGGCAGTAGAATCACAAAAGATAATCGAAGCAAGGTAGATATAAAGTGTAGGATAGCACAGGGTAGGAAGGCATTCGTAGAAAAAGAACAGATTTTAAGATCAAATATTGACTTGGGTATTAGAAAAAGATTACTGAAGGTATATGTTTGGAGTGTAGCACTGTACGGGTGTGAGGCGTGGACTATAGGAAAGGAAGAGAAACGTAGATTAGAAGCACTTGAAATGTGGTGTTATAGGAGGATGATGGGATTGGTTGGGAAGATAAAGTAACAAATGAAGCTGTACTAGAGTTAGTAGGGGAGAAGAGAAGTATCTGGAGAGTGTTACAGCGTAGGAGAGACAGATTAGTAGGGCATATTCTTAGGCATGGGGGGATTATGCAATTGATCATAGAAGGTAGAGTGGAGGGAAAGAGAGGGGTAGGTAGGCCTAGATTGGAGTATGTGAGTCAGATAGTTGAAGACGTTGAGATGAATAGCTATAGGGAGATGGAGGGATTAGCTCAGGATAGATCGGCATGGCGTGCTGTTTCCAACCAATCTTTAGGATTGCGGACTCTTTAACTAACCTAGAGAAGATTATATTTCCTTATATATATATATATGTTTTGTGTAAATTATAAACATTGTTGTCTTTTCTACCTCATTCTTAATTTAAAATAAGTATTGTAATATTTCAATTTATTTATTTTTTACCATTTAATATTTTTATATTAAGAAAAAAGAGATTATTTTCAGTATGTGCATGTATTTCATATAGGTCGTGAACTAGTTCATTTAAAAAAGATGTTAGTAGTTCACGACCTATAGTTCGTGAACGGTACATTGAAATGAACTACGAACTACTAAGTAGGTCCTCAAAGTGACCTACAGTTTGCCATCGCTACTCATGATTGTTAATACATATAGACATTCTATTATTCAATATATTGAACGACTGGGTGGAATTGGACAATTTTTTCAGTTCACTGGATTAAAACGCTAATTGGAGCAGAGAGCCAATAGCTTTATTGAATTTTATATGCATGGGTAAACCAACTTAATTCCAATTGATTTGTACCACTAAATATTAATCCGATTGTATTCGGTTATAAAGCTTAAGTATTATCCGTTTCACACGTTTATATAGATTTATTTATCAATCTATTTTTGAACTTGTATAAAAAAAAAATTGTAGCTACTTTGGTTCATATAATGTGCAAATTTTAACAATTGAGGAATATTGCAAAATTTTTTATTAAAAATATCGAAATCAAATATGCATTGATTTAACATTAAATAATGAAATTAAAATCAAAACCGCTTTAGTTATACAAAATCGCCACTGAAATAATTTATTAAATATTATTTTTGAATTCTGTATTAATAAAAATTGTAGGCTGCAGCTGCCATGTTCTTTACATACAATGAATGATTTCATGAGACCATGGATTTTTTCGAATTTGCTTTTGACTGACATTTTTGAATGTAATAAAAGGACATCGTGAAAGGTATTTTCGAAATTTTTAGAAAAAATTGTAATTTTTAATTCATACGGATTGGATTTTTCGTTGTGATCATGAGACTAATTTTCAACTACTTGTTGAGACTTCAGTAAACTTCTTTTACTCAAGAAAATCTATGATAATTTCAAAAATATTGGCCCACGCGTTAGTTGCCCAATTTACAAAAAAAATATTATATATTATTCTGTACTACAATTTAATTATCAATTTTGACTACGCAGTGGAACAATACAGGATTATTGAATCTCATTTATTTTTCTTATTTCTATTATTCTTACCTCTTCAGTGGAAGAGAAGAAAAAACTACATTTCTCCCAACAAACAAACAACTATAAAAATAATACGTACACACAACATGTAATACATTATTTCCTACCGTGTTCTCGTTTTCTTTTTTTCTGACGTGTTTTCAAGTGTAATTGAAACTTATGTTTTCATTATTCCGGTGATATTTCATCGCAGATATTAGATTATCAACGGACACCGAGCAGGCTGGGAACGGTACAAACAGAACGGAAGCAACAAGCAATGGCGCGTAGTATAACGAATAATGGTACTATGGTACTATATAGACGACGCCACGCTACGAAACGGAACCGAATACGCTCATATCGTTTTTAATATGGCCATTGTCAGTCTGATGGATGCCCGACCATTATTCTTTTGTTATAGCGGATTAGATAACTAGATACGCTACCGTATAGTCCGCACGCCATAAAGAGGACGATCTTCAATCAAATAAACGAAATCTCCACATCATTAAGAACATTATTCCACAAAAAGTACTATTATACTAAATATTCACTCATTTTGAACGTTAATTTTTTTAATTTTTGTCATTGTAAATAATAAAGTTTGTCATAATAACATCGTCCAAATTTTATTTATATCATTCATCCTATTTATGAATACTGAAGAATTCAATTCATTACAATAGGAATGATTTAATTGTACATCTATTTCACCATATAATGTCAGAAATCTTATCTTATCTATTTAAGAATATTCAAGGTAATCCTGATGTAGATTAAAGAGATCTGAGATTTGGCAAGATATTTATAAGCTGTTGTAAAAAAAATATTTCTTATAAAAAAATATTTCGATCTTATATTTCGGAATATGCTTTGAAACTTGTAACTATTATAGCGATGGCAAACTGTAGGTCACGTTGAGGACCTAGTTCGTAGTTCATAGTCATTTCAATGTACCGTTCACGAACTAAGGAAGAAAAAACAACAATGTTTATAATTTATACAAAACATATATATATATAAGGAAATATAATTTCGTTCCGTTCACCAACACACTTTATCACATAAATGCTAGTACTGCTATTGGTACTGTATATGTAATGTATACTATACTGCATCGTTTACGAGCCGTTGTGATTCATGAACGGTTTAGTACACGACGGGTTCAGGACCTAGTACAAGTACATCAATACGTTCACTGTGCGCCATCTAGTTGATAGTTCACGAACTAGTTCATAGCGACCTATAGGTCGTTGCAAAACATCGTCACAGTACGCCCGTCATTTGATTGAATCGTTCAGAGTGAACGGTTCGCGAGTGAACTACACATCGCTAAACTATTAGGTCGATTATTATATATAACGTCACAGTTGATATCTTCTCTAACAAAAAAAAAAAAAGCATTTTTGTGCAAAATTATTGGAAACCTTATTGTAAATTGATTACATTGATGGATTAATTATTTGAAAATGTAACAATAAAATGATTTCTATTGTCTTAAAAAAGGTTAAAATTGATGTCTAAGAATATAAAACATCTTCTTCAAAACATCTTCAGCTTGTAGAATATTGGAAAATAATAATAGATATAATATAAAGAAAGAAATCATAAAATCTAAAAAAAAATTATAAGTTGTAATTGAGGTTGGATATTAAACATACGGGAATTAAATATTTTGATCCTTGGTTCCATATTTTCCTGCATGAAAACACACATAGCACTAGCTTTCATTCATAATTTAATATTTAATAATAATAATAAATATTTAGCAAAAAAATTAATATATAATTTGAAAAAAATCACTTGCTGTTTTTTAAAAACCGCAGACGTAAGTATATATTCCTTTTCAATCAAATATTTATAGATTCATCGTATTCATCGAAAAATCTATAATCTGATTCACGATTGCAATTGATAACTTTTATTCTAGAAATTTTATTAATATAACAAAGTTACGAAAATATAATTCAGTTTCATTAAAACAGCTCAAGAAATTGTTACAGCAGAGCGTATAAACGTCTAAATAGTACATAGTACATATCTTCAACATTTTTCATTGTAGATGACGCTCAGAAATAATATTTTATTTTTGCAGTTCAGGTTATCACGAACATAAACTAGTGTGCCTTTCCTCTTTCTCATAGCTAACTCGAAATGATAATAGCGTGGTCCGGATCGGCGAACGGACACAAATCCGAATACAACTCTCCGGTGTGATATATTTGTGGGTAAATTAAAACAATAGGGGTCCGTGTCGGACCGAATTCGTGCATAATCGTCCCATTCGGCCTACAGCGACATTCCAAACAAGCAAACCGCGACTTGCACAACGCTTTCTTGCCAAGGGATTGTGAATGCACGCGCAGATACGAGCCAGAGGAAAGAAAAAACCGGAATCAGAAAAAATATATAACGGGATCAGCCTGGACGATTGTGCGAGTATGTACATATGAGGCTACTAAAACATATGCGGTGGTGACAATTTGGGGGGTGGCTTGAGATTGGTGGGTTCTAATGTACCACGACCAGATAACGTGTCCCCATCCTCTGCAAGAGATATGTGCTGGTTGAAAATCCGCATACTTAAACTGCTTCAAATGGCCATAAAAGCAGACGGCTTTTATGACACTGTGTACGAATCTACATTATGGGGGCTTTTTCACCAAAGTCCTTAACACACTTATCGCAAATAATGAAAATGCTGTGATCGATGTCGTTTATCTCTGCGCGTAGTCCCTAAAACTTTTATGAAATATTTGAATTGTGTTTGCGATTGGAATATGTTACCAGTTGATAGATCTCTTCAATTTTTTTATATGAAATTCTATAAATAAACAAAGTGCTTTTACTATACGTAGGAACGTCTTTGCAAGGACGTTCCTACGAAAGTATTTACGTTCCTTTGCAAGGAACCGAAGTGCAATAGTTCATTTGAACATTTAAGACGATTTTTTTTAGAAATGCTTATGCCAAAATATTGAAAATTGCTAGAACCAATCTTCGAAAAGATTAGTTTATGTGATACGAAATTAATATGCGCCGTACAGAAATTTTGGATAGTATTTGCAATTTATAGTATTAACAACCCGAAATTTATAAATACAATTTATCGTATTTATGGCATTAACACTTAGGAAATAAGTTATCAAACCTCAAAACTGAAAGGATGTACCACATGGATGCCATCTAAAAGCAACTTTAGTAGTATAATTATTACCAAATAAAACAATTACTCTACTCAATGTGGTGCACGTATGAGGACATTTTTATGAGGAAATAAGAATAAAGATTCGATTTGAAGGCTGTGAACCCAAGGCGATTTTCACGCAAAAGTGACTGACCTCAAATCGTTTCTAAGTTGACGGGCAACTTACTTGAAAAAGGGTAGCGAGTAAGCAACATTTTATTCGATTTCGTGGCTAGACAATTTACTAAATGAAGGTATATAATACGTGTCAGTATTATTTATAAGTTTGGAGATTGTGTCGCTCCTCAAACTAAATAAGTTCTTAAAAAAATTTCATATTGAACTTTTGCAATGTAACGCTTATCGTACCAGTTGATGAATATGAATATCGAATATTAACCTAAATAAATTTAAATCCACCAATTTCATATTTTATTAAACTAAAATATTGAGATCAAATTGAAATTGAGCAAACAAATCAAAGTTGCTCGAAGGACCAAGTTTATGGTGTTAAATTATAGTTAATAAATACTTTTCACGAATTTTTGAAATCTACCGTCCACGATTTTTGCCAGTTTTAAAAAACGTACGACATACACCCATTTTGAAATGACCGATTCACAGACATATTGCGGATATTCGAAATATTCCGTGTGCGGAGACCGAGGAGGAATATTAAATTCTGCGGATGTAAATACCGTATTATGGTGCCCATATTCCCGTGGTCATAAATATTAAATCTATCGATATAAAATGGCATGACAGATAGGCATCTAAGCTTTTATCAGCGCGATATAAAATCCACGAGGAAAGAATATGATCTTTTATAGAATGGCAAATATGTACCATGAAATTTGCATATCTAAATTCAATAAATACTCGCAATTCCCACAGACGTACAGTAATTCAATCAGAGTATATTTAACACCTACACAAAATAGAAATAATTTATTTGGTATTAGTACTATAGGGTAACATTATATGTGATAAGCAGGGTAAGGAACTCACAGAAAATAAGGAAAAAGCTAGAAGATGGAAGGAGTATCTTGAAGATTTATATAAAGGTAGGCAGGACATGGAGGAGCTAGAAAGTGTGGAACAGATAGATGAGGATGACTTAGGTCCTAGCATACTTAGGTCAGAGTTTCATAGAGCATTAAATGATTTACGGAATAACAAAGCAGCGGGGATTGATATGATACCAGCCGAATTAATAAAACACGCAGGGGAAAAAATGCAGGAGCGATTATACAGGTTAGTTTGTAAAATATATGAGAAGGGAGAAGTACCACAGGATTTTCAGCGTAGTAGAATAGTAACAATGCCGAAGAAAATAGGAGCTAATTTGTGTGAGAACTATAGGACCATTAGCCTACTATCACATGCATCGAAGATATTGTTAAAGATTATTTATAGGAGATTAGAAAATAAAGTAGAGGAAAGGCTAGGAGAAGATCAGTTTGGTTTTAGGAAAAACAGAGGGACGAGAGAGGCGATTCTAGCACTAAGAACGGTAGTAGAAAAAAGAAAGAGGGTAGGAAAGGTAACTTGCATAGCTTTTGTAGATTTAGAAAAGGCATTTGATAATGTAGATTGGGACATAATGTTTAGA
This sequence comes from Leptodirus hochenwartii, assembly GCA_947310635.1. Taxonomy (NCBI): domain Eukaryota; kingdom Metazoa; phylum Arthropoda; class Insecta; order Coleoptera; family Leiodidae; genus Leptodirus; species Leptodirus hochenwartii. The sequence continues at coordinate 34,601,017 of OX371179.1, read as the reverse complement.
ATTTTAAAAGAAACGGGTATAGATTATAAGGATAGGAGAATAATTTTTAATTTATATAAACACCAAACTGCCTTAGTTAGAATTGAGGGGGAAGAAGAGGTAGCAAAAATAGGGAAGGGAGTTCGGCAGGGATGTACACTTTCACCGTTATTATTTAATCTATATATAGAAGATGCAATAAACAAAGTAAAAGAAGAGTATAGTGTAGGTGTGAATGTACAGGGAGAGAAAATATATATGTTGAGATTCGCCGACGATATAGCTATATTGGAAGAAAGCGAAAAGAATTTAGAAAGGGTATTGAATGGTATGCAGGCAGTATTGACTAGGGATTTTAACATGAAAATAAATATAGGTAAAACTAAAGTGATGAGGTGTGACAAAAAGGAATGCAGTAGAAAAATGAGGATCACAATAGGAGATAATAGAATCGAAGAAGTGTCAGATTTTTGTTATTTAGGCAGTAGAATCACAAAAGATAATCGAAGCAAGGTAGATATAAAGTGTAGGATAGCACAGGGTAGGAAGGCATTCGTAGAAAAGGAACAGATTTTAAGATCAAATATTGACTTGGGTATTAGAAAAAGATTACTGAAGGTATATGTTTGGAGTGTAGCACTGTACGGGTGTGAGGCGTGGACTATAGGAAAGGAAGAGAAGCGTAGATTACAAGCATTCGAAATGTGGTGTTATAGGAGGATGATGAGGATTGGTTGGGAAGATAAAGTAACAAATGAAGCTGTACTAGAGTTAGTAGGGGAGAAGAGAAGTATTTGGAGAGTGTTACAGCGTAGGAGAGACAGATTAGTAGGGCATATTCTTAGGCATGGGGGGATTATGCAATCGATCATAGAAGGTAGAGTGGAGGGAAAGAGAGGGGTAGGTAGGCCTAGATTGGAGTATGTGAGTCAGATAGTTGAAGACGTTGAGATGAATAGCTATAGGGAGATGAAGGGATTAGCTCAGGATAGATCGGCATGGCGTGCTGTTTCCAACCAATCTTTAGGATTGCGGACTCTTTAACTAACTAGTACTAAAAATCGATGGACTATAAGACGATAGTTTTTGAAGTATTTTACAGTATACAAATAACATCCCACAGCATCTGCGATAGATATATAAAAATATATATATTAGTAAATGTATTTACACGTGAGTTTAAATTCTCATTCCTACCCCATAATTTTTTTTTACAATATGTGTGATTAAGTAAATGTGCATCATTTCTTTCTATTCGCAATTGTCTGCATCCTTTCATCTATATAAATAGAATTACTAACATGTTTATGGAACGTTTAAAATTTCATATCAAGAGACTTCAACAAAAAATCAGCTCGCTTAAATTTTTATACAAATTAAATCGTATAAAATATATAAACGTAAATGTAAACTAAATAAATATTTAAATAGGTTATAGATTTTGCCTTTATGTTGTGATATTCCATATTAGAGAATTCCATATTAATACAATGTTTTATAGCTTGATAATGCTTAATAAGCGAAACTATAGTCGAATAAATCCTCGTTTTTAATTGTGATATAAAACATCGTATCTTTCCTAAATAAATATTTGTTCGTTCCGAAATAATTTAAAAAAATATATGCGTGAGACTCTCGCGCGTTAGAAGTGAAACTTCTTAGCTCCTAGGAGCTAAGAGAACGAAAGAAAGCGAATAAATCGCCAAGAAAACTGCCAACAAGTACCTTGGAAAGAAGTAGAGAGTATCTAGCCAGGCAAAGGGCGTTAAAGAAACACGGTGGTCAACATAACCTTCCAACGACCTCAAATACACTGGATGAATCGATACCGTCGTTAATTGAGGACACAGTGCCACTGATTCAGGCGTGCCATGTACACGTGAAGATACACGCGGTGTGAGAGAATAACGAAATGAATCTGATACAGCTGAGCGAGCCATCGATAAATAGAAATGCACCCACTAGTGCATCATACACCAAATTTACATTGTTTCAACCTGCTCATCGCGAATTTGATAAACAAATGGTTAGCTAAAAGATTAAGCTGTGTTTGTGTAATATATAATAAAATACGCAAGCGTCTACTGGTTGCCTTATGCCACGTATACCCACAGTACACGCGGCGCATGCGCGTAGCGTGCGTTACACTTTTCGTGACGTTCAGGCCAATTTGCGCTACCGCGCCTATAGAAGTTTCACTTCAAAAAATGTTCACGTTAGGTATTGAGAATGAAAAAGATATATATTTGTGCATCAAATACATAAACCCATAATGTAACACCATTTCCGTAGTTTTCCGTATTTCCGGCACAGCAAGCAGAATATCAAGGAAAGTCAACATAAACAGTCGCGGGGGGAGTTTATAAATGTTCACCAGTTGCATTATCAAATATTTAACTTGCGTTTTGTATATATCCCCATACCTATACACATGGAACGAAAACGATTGCGAACGATTCAACGCAGAGCTTTCCTCCTCCACACGATCTTTCACCACGCCGGATATTCCAAAGCAGTGTTTACTAACCCGCCAGCTCAGAACCAAATTTGAATCAAGTTACTTGATTGGGTTCACAATATTGTCACAGTAGTGACATCCTGTAAATTGTACTTGGATTCTTTAAGTTAATTTTTAATATTTGGATTATATTTTAATACTCCAAATGGTATTTTTCTATTAAGTAATGTATGTGCTCAAACATTTTCCGCTTAACAATTTAAAAAATCAGTTCGGATCTTATCTTCCGAGGAAATTTAGAATCACTGGAATAACCGAGACTCATATGAGAATGTGGCGGTTTTGCGTGTTTGGAAAACTTTCAATGATTCGCCGCCGTCTTCGGCATCGACTTCGCCGTGTTCATATGCAGATGCCAATGCCACTGTCAGATCCTTTGTATTTATGCAGTTGATCAATCGCTTTACAGATCCCAAGATTTACGATCGCCTTAAGAAGTCGAAAGAACTGCCTGACAACTCGTGTTTGCATTTGGCATGCAAAACGCATTGGTAGAACGCCTATATTCAAAGAAATATGAACTGGGACCAGTTAGTATTGAAATTTTCTGTATCGTGTAAACAACACTTCCTTTGAATACAACCGTCAATTACTTTATCACCTTTTATCATTACACATTGGTAAATAAAAGTATTACTTTATCAATTATAAAATATCTAGCCTATAGAATATATAATAATAAATATTGTCTGTATAAAGGATTAATTGAGCCGTAACTTTGTTGTTAGTCCATAGGGAAATAAAAATGTTTTTACTATCAAGTAGAGGATAGTAAGTCCTATACTCGATAGTAAAAGCAAAGTCGTTTTTTATTTCCCTATTCACATATTGTCTCATTTTTAATAGAATTTCTATTTTAATTGGTAGTTTTATACGAATAATGAACTTGATATCAAAATATATACATCCAAAATCGGTTAAGATTAAATTTTAATTATCTATGGATATTCACAAGATTTTTATAATTTTATATAAAGATTTATATAAAGGTAGGCAGGACATGGAGGAGCTAGAAAGTGTGGAACAGATAGATGAGGATGACTTAGGTCCTAGCATACTTAGGTCAGAGTTTCATAGAGCATTAAATGATTTACGGAATAACAAAGCAGCGGGGATTGATATGATACCAGCCGAATTAATAAAACACGCAGGGGGGGAAATGCAGGAGCGATTATACAGGTTAGTTTGTAAAATATATGAGAAGGGAGAAGTACCACAGGATTTTCAGCGTAGTAGAATAGTAACAATGCCGAAGAAAATAGGAGCTAATTTGTGTGAGAACTATAGGACCATTAGCCTACTATCACATGCATCGAAGATATTGTTAAAGATTATTTATAGGAGATTAGAAAATAAAGTAGAGGAAAGGCTAGGAGAAGATCAGTTTGGTTTTAGGAAAAACAGAGGGACGAGAGAGGCGATTCTAGCACTAAGAACGGTAGTAGAAAAAAGAAAGAGGGTAGGAAAGGTAACTTGCATAGCTTTTGTAGATTTAGAAAAGGCATTTGATAATGTAGATTGGGACATAATGTTTAGAATTTTAAAAGAAACGGGTATAGATTATAAGGATAGGAGAATAATTTTTAATTTATATAAACACCAAACTGCCTTAGTTAGAATTGAGGGGGAAGAAGAGGTAGCAAAAATAGGGAAGGGAGTTCAGCAGGGATGTACACTCTCACCGTTATTATTTAATCTATATATAGAAGATGCAATAAACAAAGTAAAAGAAGAGTATAGTGTAGGTGTGAATGTACAGGGAGAGAAAATATATATGCTGAGATTCGCCGACGATATAGCTATATTGGAAGAAAGCGAAAAGAATTTAGAAAGGGTATTGAATGGTATGCAGGCAGTATTGAATAGGGATTTTAACATGAAAATAAATATAGGTAAAACTAAAGTGATGAGGTATGACAAAAAGGAATGCAGTAGAAAAATGAGGATCACAATAGGAGATAATAGAATCGAAGAAGTGTCAGATTTTTGTTATTTAGGCAGTAGAATCACAAAAGATAATCGAAGCAAGGTAGATATAAAGTGTAGGATAGCACAGGGTAGGAAGGCATTCGTAGAAAAAGAACAGATTTTAAGATCAAATATTGACTTGGGTATTAGAAAAAGATTACTGAAGGTATATGTTTGGAGTGTAGCACTGTACGGGTGTGAGGCGTGGACTATAGGAAAGGAAGAGAAGCGTAGATTAGAAGCACTTGAAATGTGGTGTTATAGGAGGATGATGAGGATTGGTTGGGAAGATAAAGTAACAAATGAAGCTGTACTAGAGTTAGTAGGGGAGAAGAGAAGTATTTGGAGAGTGTTACAGCGTAGGAGAGACAGATTAGTAGGGCATATTCTTAGGCATGGGGGGATTATGCAATTGATCATAGAAGGTAGAGTGGAGGGAAAGAGAGGGGTAGGTAGGCCTAGATTGGAGTATGTGAGTCAGATAGTTGAAGACGTTGAGATGAATAGCTATAGGGAGATGAAGGGATTAGCTCAGGATAGATCGGCATGGCGTGCTGTTTCCAACCAATCTTTAGGATAGCGGACTCTTTAACTAATTCACAAGAGTTCTTGTTGTAGCTAAAATAGTAGATAATATTTTAAATACACTTCTCTCTAATATAAATATAACGTTACATAAAATAACGACGCATCTTATAATGCATTGGATTAGATATCCAAAGATTGTGAAACTTTTTTAATACGGAAGTTTTTTAGTCGATACGTTTTAGGTTTAGTATTGAATTTGTGTAATGAATTTTGGTTTTCAATAAATTGATTTTCAATTTTATCATAATATTTACAAATGCAAATTCTATTAGAATATAGTAATCAACTTTGATATAATTTAATTAGTATATTATGCATATTCGATTTCAATTTCATTCAAATATTATTCAGTCCACTTTAAATCGATTTTTTTAAATTTTAAACTCTATGATTTTTCATGTATGAAGCTCATGTATGAAGTATGTATGAAGCTCATTCGTGTATTGCAAAAAATAAATCCTCTTTAATAATACAGTGTAATCAACATATTTCACGGCGTAATGCGTGAAGTTTTAATACGATTATTCCCCAAAAAAATAGCGTGAAACTTCCCTACATAAATACGATTCCAAAATTCAGTACCTGAATTACGGATGCAGACCATAACGGCTGTAACGCCATCGACTGTATGCGATAAATTACATGCAAATTCCGCTACAACACGACCGAATGATTGATTTTTTGATGACAAAACATTTTGTAGGCGAACACATCATCACTAATAAAGCTGTACCATTTTCATTTTACTATATTTTTACATACATACAACGTGTTGGATATTTCAGAGCTTCAACAATCATACAAATATTACACCCGATGTCACAAGCAGCCTGGTTGCTATAAATGGAAGCTAAGCATTCGAAATGTGCATATAGCGTATCGTGGCGATTTTTTGCGCATAATCGATTCAAAGTAGGGATTAAGAAATACCCTGTATAGCGTACATAGAAGCAGTTTAGCATCGAATTAAGCCATGGCCTATATCGCGATCGTGCATTATGGATACTGCTTGCTTTCTGCTGTGGTCACCAAACAACAGATAACTGAGTCCCATACAGCAGGTTGACATCGCGATGATTGACACAGCCGGACAGGGAGCGAATCTCCCGGAAATTCATTCGTATTCCGATTCGAATTGAGGGATAGGGATGTACGTCCGCTATGACACTGGTGACGGACGAAATATAAATACATTTTAATACGCTTCAACCGTGGGCTATGCCATCGGAGTTCATATTAAATGGTGTGGGGGCGATTAACCTTAAATTTGTGCCTGAACTAGATGACAGTCCCCACGCGGATTCAATGTAATTAGTAGATTAAGTTCAAAGTGCCGAAAGTTCGTGAAATTTACTCGCTTATATAGCCTGCTTTACATTGAATTTTAAGTCAATTGCTAGCTCACAAAGTACCAAAGTCCGCTTCCAACAAGTTCAAAAACTAAATTGATAAAAGATGTAAATTGAAGAAAATCTAAAAGTTGTAAATGCCAAAGCGTTATAGTTTAGATATTCGATAAAGACAAATATTTGGTGTTTTGAAACAACATTGCAATTATACGTAAATTTATTTTCTTGCAGGAATGTATTACAGAACGAAATAAAAGCATATTTCAACAAAAAATGGTAAACCTTTTCAAAAAAAAGAAGACCAATATATATTATAAATGGTTTACTATAAAATTATTTAAATCAATCTATTTAAAAAATATATTTATAAAATCATTGACGAAGGACATTTTATGACCTTTACGGTTGATATCCGATGTTTAAATATATAACAAGTGGAGGGTATTTAAATCTTTTTATTATTATATATCCTAATATTGAAATATGTAATCATTAATATGTTGAAAATTATTTGTTTGCTACTTAAAATTCCGATCATCTTACGCAATATTGGGAAAAGTTAATCTTAATGCATGTAAAAAAAAATGCAAACATTAAGCACAAAGTCACACGTTTGTTATCATGAAGTAATTTTAAATATTTAATTTTTAATAGAGTGTTCCAAGATTAGGCGCATATAGCTCCATATTTGTGTATTTAACAGTAGAAGTTGTAATTCTTGTATGTCTAGTTTTTGTTCTTATATTTATGAAATTATTGACAAATACAAAAAATCGAATTATGTTGAGCATTGTCATGTCAATGATTTGGATAAAGCCAATTGATTGAATATGCTGTGAATGTAGTAGAAGACGAAGACATATAACATATCATCGCTCAGATCCTTCTGCCATTCATAACTCAATGGTTATATATATTGAAGGCAAGACAGAGATATTGGTAAAAAATATCAACAAAGATTGTTTTAACTCAAGGAACTAATTTTTAGATATTTTAAATTTTCTATTTATTGACACACATCAACAAAATACGTGTTTTGTTTTATGTGGAATGCTACAAAATAAAATATCTTTTAAAAACAAAAAATCTAGTATATATTTCGCTTAGTATATTGGTTGTTGTAAAAAGTGATCAGAAAAAGGCATCGGTCTTGGTATGTGTCATGGGTTCTTTTGTGTCAGTATCTTTTCAATAGTAAAGAGAATTTCTCCAACACTAAAAGAAAATTTGCTCTAAAAATAATCTTTTGTCGTAAGACAAACGTGACCGTTCATTACTTAAAGGATTTCAGGATTTCATCCCATAAAATCGACTATAATTATCTGGTGCAAACGATCCGAAAAATTTTAGATCTCAGATTAGTATGTTATAATAAATACATATACAACTCTTGATACATTATAAACAAAAAGATAACACGGAGTAATTATTATTTACTACTTTGATTTTATACGGTTGAGATTTGACTACATTGACAAAATGAATATTCATTTTTTGATTTTGAAATTTTCCTAAGTACATATCTTTAGCTTGGCAAATAGTCTTTCAAATGTTTTAAATACGGTCTAACCAATACAAAATATTCTTAGAAAATTATACAATGTAGAATATTCATTTTTATTTGTATAAAATTTTTACTATAGTATAACATTTTCAGGGAGTTCGGCAGGGATGTACACTTTCACCGTTATTATTTAATCTATATATAGAAGATGCAATAAATAAAGTAAAAGAAGAGTATAGTGTAGGTGTGAATGTACAGGGAGAGAAAATATATATGTTGAGATTCGCCGACGATATAGCTATATTGGAAGAAAGCGAAAAGAATTTAGAAAGGGTATTGAATGGTATGCAGGCAGTATTGACTAGGGATTTTAACATGAAAATAAATATAGGTAAAACTAAAGTGATGAGGTGTGACAAAAAGGAATGCAGTAGAAAAATGAGGATCACAATAGGAGATAATAGAATCGAAGAAGTGTCAGATTCTTGTTATTTAGGCAGTAGAATCACAAAAGATAATCGAAGCAAGGTAGATATAAAGTGTAGGATAGCACAGGGTAGGAAAGCATTCGTAGAAAAGCAACAGATTGTAAGATCAAATATTGACTTGGGTATTAGAAAAAGATTACTGAAGGTATATGTTTGGAGTGTAGCACTGTACGGGTGTGAGGCGTGGACTATAGGAAAGGAAGAGAAGCGTAGATTACAAGCATTCGAAATGTGGTGTTATAGGAGGATGATGAGGATTGGTTGGGAAGATAAAGTAACAAATGAAGCTGTACTAGAGTTAGTAGGGGAGAAGAGAAGTATTTGGAGAGTGTTACAGCGTAGGAGAGACAGATTAGTAGGGCATATCCTTAGGCATGGAGGGATTATGCAATTGATCATAGAAGGTAGAGTGGAGGGAAAGAGAGGGGTAGGTAGGCCTAAATTGGAGTATGTGAGTCAGATAGTTGAAGACGTTGAGATGCATAGCTATAGGGAGATGAAGGGATTAGCTCAGGATAGATCGGCATGGCGTGCTGTTTCCAACCAATCTTTAGGATTGCGGACTCTTTAACTAACTATAACATTTTCATAGTAATGTTGAAATCTACACAATTTATACGTATTATAAACATCCTTTCGAAATTTTATAACTTTACGATTTCAATGTTATGAGTGAAGATGAAATACTTTAAGTGGTTTGGGTATCAAAGTATTTGAACGGAAACTATTTGAAAGTAAATACTGCAGCAATAAAAAAAAAATGCGTGAGACTCTCGCGTGGTAGAAGTGAAGCTTCTTAGCTCCTAGGAAAAGTTGATTTTATACATTGCTTTTTTTTCATTTGTTAACAATTTGATATTGATTCTGATTGATTTTGATTGACACTCTGATCATCAAAGAAAGCGTTATTAACTGTAATGTCGTACAGTCTATAAAGAGGAGAACCAAACCAATTAAATAACTCGATCTGTGCATTTTTCTTCTTTTTATGTGGACATTAATACAATGATCATCATCAATGTCTCTTGGCAAATGATTCACCATCGTATTCACAGATATTGGAATATTAATAATTTGCCCCAAAATCCCATGTTGACCATGTACATGTCGTAAACGTCGAATTTTGGTAGATGACCAGGTAATTCTGGGTAGACAAAACCATTTGACTTCGAAAACATTGGAATGGTATTCCGAGTGAGAGCATTTCGGCATGAATTGCACGCTATCACATCTTCAATGATACTGGCTGGAAACGCAGTATGTAAAAGTTGCTCGTGCTTAGGATCAACAGGTTTCACATCGTTCTTAAACCACATTCGATCACATATGGAACACACTGTACCTAGCGGATTATTGAACAATTGTTTATCAAATGTGCGATGAGCAGGTTGAAAGAATGTAAATTTTGTGTATGATGCACTAGTGGGTGCATTTCTATTTGTCGATGGTTCAACTGTATCAGATTAATTTCGTTGATATCTCACACCACGTGTATCTTCACGTGTAGAATCAGTGGCATTCAAATTCTTTATACCACTCACTGTGTCCTCACTTAACGACAGTATCGATTCATCCAGTGTATTTGAGGTCGTTGGAAGGTTATGTTGTCCACCGTGTTTCTTTAACGCCCTTTGCCTGGCTCGATACTCTCTACTTCTTTCCAAGGTACTTGTTGGCACTTTTCTTGGCGGTTTATTCGCTTTCTTCCGTTCTCTAAAGGCTCGCACTTTGTCTGTACTTGTCTTTTTCTCCATTTCACTTTTCACACAATGGAAATTGTTAGCTAAAAGATTAAGTAGTGTTTGTGTAATATATAATAAAATACGCAAGCGTCTACTGGTTGCCTTATGCTACGTATACACACAGTACACGCGGCGCATGCGCGTAGCATTTTTCACTTTTCGTGACGTTCAGGCCAATTTGCCCTACCGCGCCTATAGAAGTTTCACTTCAAAAAACAAAAATGCTCCCGATCAAGAACTCTTCATCTTGTTCTTCATTAAGCCTATAAATGTATATATCATAAGAAAGGGGATACTTTATTACATATAAATACGGCGAGTAGATATAAATCATAGTGTTTCCTATGATGTATTGAAAAGCTCTGAGTAACAAAACGGATATTTATATTATATGCGAGTGATAGTCAAAGACGTAATACTGCATGATTGAAAATGTCAGTGTCAAAGCGAAATGACCATGCAACCCCGGCAAGCAAGCTCTGGCACGGAAAACCATGAATATTTCATGTGTGGCCTTTTGTGGTGATCGGATCAAGCGAGCTGCATACAGGATACACGGAAAGATCAGATCATCAATTATTACCCTCAATAAAATAAAATGATATGAAGCTTTCCATAATATTTATGCTAAATTTGGTTCATATAAAACATCACCTGAAAACCGCAACACGAAGCATTTAATAGCTAGATGCGCATTTCGGAGCCTATTCTACCATAAAGAAATACTGTGATCAAAACTGAGGTTTTACCCTCGGATATAAAATGTCGTCTTATATTTTTCACCGAATAGCGTTGATTCGAATTCAAGTGGCCACAAGTTTTTGTTATTTGCTAAAAGTATTTCATCAGGATTGCAGATCAATTTAATTTCATATTAAATTCTCGTCACATTTTTACGACATACAAGAAATGTAAAGTTTTGCCATATTGAATTTTCTTATTTAACAATTGATCAAATATATAATTTAGTAGCATGGTGAACGAAATTAATCTTCTTACATTTCTGAATATATATATTATATTAAATATTATTAAATATATGAAAAATTTGTGCAATTTTTTTACCCTGATAACGTAGCTAACGAAAATTCAATAGCTAAAAAAATTCTGTTTCCGAGACTTTAATATAAAATCCTTTTATTCGAATTCTCCCTGTATTTGATTGAATTGATGGATTACCATATTGGTCAATGGTATTCAATGGTAAACTTTTCATCCTTTGCCGAGTTTTCAGTGACAATACAGGTTTAGATCGAGTATGGCTTCCAAAGTAATCAATGTGTTGGCTTTGTTACAGTGAACAATATGGTGAGCGTTATCTAAATGCAACGTTTAGTGTTACATATATATATATATATATATATATCTTGACAAGTAGATGAAGAATATTTATTACGCGTAATCAAAGACAATAGCAATATTATAAGACAATGGATATCACATTGCTAAATACTTCACAGAACTTCTATATTGTGGCATTATTATTGCCGTCGATTGTACAAATATTATAATTAAACAACAGAAACACTCTTTCAATAATATCAAAAAGCAATGCACTTTTGTAGACAAGATTAGGTCAACAAATATCTACAAGCCAAGATCTTTCCTTGCTTGGATTTTCAACCATCATATCCTCAAGTGACCTCAAACCACGCATCATGCATAATACCTCCGTGTGTCTGCATAATATCGTTGAGCGAAAGAAAGAAAGTACCTTGGTCCAATAAACCTTGTCAAAATAGTATAGAACAAAAGGCAATTATAAACCGCACATTAGGAAAAATCGACCAGTAGGGATCATATAGTTTAATACCGAAAAGGACGAAGGATAAGATGTGAATCTTTAACGAAACATCCTTACTATAACGATACATCCTTCCAGGTACATTTTTCAACACATAAAATCTCAAGATTAAAATATCAATTTGAATATACAGCTATTTTTTTTTTAATTGGCGGAGAATTTTGGTAGTCGTCTGCGCATAGGGTTGTGCTTATCGAGGTTATCCAGTACCAGTGGTGCCAGACAACAAAAAATACTCTAGGTGTAATTTGTCACTTTTTTATAGCTATCGTACAAATCAATTATGACATAAATATGATACTATTTAGCAACATTTCTTATATTCTAGTATAACTTTTCTGCATTTTGTATTAGTTTCATTCTAATTGTATAAAATGGTTATAACTGTGCGTGGTGATTTGTCAACATTGCATTTCTTAGGACGCACACCTTCTGCACTACGCACCTACTTATTCTTTGGAGAAGGCAGAAGACTGATACCATACTATTTCTAATAGCCCTGCTATGTACTGTATTGGTCAAGCCATTATGCCGGTTTTAATTTATGATGGGTATACTTCTGTCATTCTCCGCCAATTAAAAAAAAAAGAGAGGTACTTTACTTTTACAGGGAATTTAACTAGGAAAAAAACTACAAAGAGTTATGAAGCCGCTTAAAATTAAACAATATTCGTAGCTTTGTCATTAATAATATTATTGTCCAATATGCGCTACATTCGACCTCATTCATATTTATATAAAGAAATCGGATTTCCTTGATGTTACTCGAAAAAAAACAGCTATATGCGCTATCATCATTGGGTTCTATCTGTCGCTCTGTTGAGCAGCATAGACATTGGATATTCTAAATCGGAAGAGAGCAAACCGTAAATCCGTGCAGATTTCTCATTTATTTTTCTTGCAAGGACGAAATAGGCGAATCAGAACGATGAGAGCCAGTAGCTGGAAAGCGGATGAAAGGCACACAGCACTGAAAATGAGGACTTCTTTTCGATTTGCGAATAAGCAATTTCAACGGGGACTTCGTCATATTAGTAATGAGCGTAAATTGTGTTTCGCATTTCGTCCGTTCTGTCCTGTTCGTGTCCTTTACGTTTGCATACAAAAATGTACAGCACCAAACAAAACTTCTAACAGATAGAAAGTTAAGTGCTGCTTTGCTTTAGTAATATGCACTACTTTTTTGCTTCAATATTACAAAGTCAATGTAATGTAATGAAGAGTGATTTTATGCCAGTAAAAGAGATCTTTCTTCAACATGATTGAAAGTTTCAAAAAGTAGTAAAAAAATCGTTTGAGGAAAATATAAACTGCAATTTATTGAAGAGGAATTCAGTAGATTGTACAATGATTGAACTCATCGAAATCTTATCCTATTTCTATTAAAATGGTACAGCAAATTCAATCACATCACATCCCACTGTATAAACAGTATTATTGTACTATTTAACAGAAAGGCAACAATGAGATGACAATCTGGGAGACATTAACACTTTTTAGCCTTTTAAGTGCCATTCTACAATTCTCTGATAGGGAACAATGTTAGAAGGCGAACAGACGAGAATAAATGCATGAAATGGAAAAGCATTCAACTTCAAACTCAAATGTTAATACAAACTTCGGCATATTTCTCTCAGACAAATAACCAACATTAAGGTTACAACAATTACAAGAACATTTATAGTTCACTATAGGCAACAAAATGTTTTTTTTTGCTATATTGAGTGAATTTATTTAAGAATGAAAATACAACTGAGTAAAGGCGTTTAAATTTTTACGGTACAAATGTAAAAATAATACACGAAATAAAATAAAAGTATAAATGTATATATTCATTTACTCTAAGAAATCAGCTACTTCATAAATTTCAAGCTCAATGATTGATCGTATTTTATTATTTAAAAAAAACGCATATGAAGCAAAGGACTAATGCAATTTATATTTAGCCTACGCTCCCATACATGAATCTTAAATAGTGTTGAACAATGTACCTGCCAATTTAATTTCAAGACGACAGCGTGATTGTTTCTTAAACCAGTTTTTAATGGTCATTTGTCTGGATCTTACTCTTAGTAATTAATTGTCTATATCACTAGGACGTCTATATTTAATTTGTTACCATTATCCTGTTTATAGCGAGGTATACATTTCGCCTTAATCAGATTATGTTGTCTTAATAGCATTCTAAATGACTTTGCCCGGAGGTAATTTTCTTTGGACGCGCCTTTTGTACCAGAGGTGATTTAATCTTTAATCTTTCGATGGCATTTGGCGCGTTTTTTTATTAACTTCCAGAGTATTACATTATATAAACAAGATGAACCAAAAGAAATGTCGTCAGCTATATATTTACACCTGCCCTTAATTGGAACAGGATACAACACGATTTTAACTTCTAAACAAACAAGCACTGCGTAAAACATCACCAATGAAATGGATAGCTAATAAACGGGACAAAGGGTTAATAATAAGTGATAATTATGAAAGCATTTAAGGCCATATCAAATTTTTACATTTTCTGTCGTAACGAATGCTTCAGTCAATCAATTTTGTGATCATGATCATTATGTCGCAGACTTTTTTATAACTTTAAACGCAATCTCTTATATATAGGCATATCCTGCTGTATAAATTAATAAAGTACAATTTTAAATCTTGTAGTGTCAAGATTATTAAAAATTACTTGTCAAATCGGTATCGGATAGTTAAATTGTCTCGCATAAAAGCAATATTAATACCGGAGTGCTCCAAGGCTCTATACTGGGTCCTATTTTATTTATTTTATTTATCATCGATTTACCAAATTATATACCAGCAGTGGATTGCACTCTTTATTCAGATGATACGTACATGACGCAAATATACAGCATGCTATAGATAAAGCAGTTTCTGCACAGTCTGCATCTTCACTTTGGTTTGCTACAAATAAACTTACTATAAACGAAGGTAAAACAAAACAAATATAGAACAAAGGACTAAACAACCACATCGTTTGTCGCTTCCAACATTTACAATTGCGTAAATACTCAATTTAATACACGCGAAAATTTCGTAATGACTTAATCGGACATAAGGTTAAGGTTGACCTTTCCTGACCTGACCCTCCCATTAAAACTGACATCATCGATAGAATACTGTCTCTTAATACTTCACTTTTTTTGTGTTTTTACTGTAAATGATATTCAATTCAGAATATGAAGAGATAGCTATTCTAATATACTAGACAACTAAATATATTAGACAAAAAAAAATTCCGAAGACAGCTGAAAACGCAAAATAAATCAATTAAGAGATGTGGAATATGAAAACGATTTGCATTTTCCTAAGCCGCATTTCTACGCAAAACAATTAGAATTGACGTAATTTACAATAGCATGTTTGAACGCTTAAATAAGCGAGTACAGTAAAGTTGATTATATCTGGATTTTGAACAATGTCTGAGTGATTGGGGGGAAACAAGACTTGCACAATTATTCTAATTAAATGAATCTAAATTGGTTCTGATACAAATGGACTTACACGGGAATATCTTGATTCGAGAAGGATGAAAACACGCAAATGGGTAGCAAGGGAGGCGGTCGCGGAGGTGGCCAAAACTTTCTAATTACAATACTCAACGCATGGCCAAAGTTTGCCCACAAACTTGATTCGAGCGCTATCGAATTAATGAGCGGTTTCTCAATGAATTACCGCATTGCTTTTGTATTTCTAGATTGAATTAATTTGGCCAATAAAGCCTCTACTAAAATCAAGAAAAATAAAATAATTTCACTATTATTTATTACTTATCAAAATACAAGACCAACTACAGATGCTCAATATCTGTAATTGAGACATAGGAAGGACGAAGCAATTTAATATTTCATTCAATTTAAGGGAATAATAAATAGGTTCTTTACGAATACCTTAATTTATAATATTGCTTAAGTATGGAGCACAACTATTCTAGTAATTCATTAAAATTGAACCAAAATTCAATCACACATTTTATTTTATTGTAATATACGTATAAAGAATATATTTTGGGTTGGAAACAAATTTAATCAATTATTACTATTTCAATAAATTTGTTCATACAGTCGCTGAAGGAATCCATTAAATCATCTAATCGACTTTTAAGTATTAGGATAATTTGCTTCATATATCTCAACTCAACGTTTATTGTAACTAATACTACTTTTATAAAAATAATTCATAGGTAAAACTATTATAGTATAGAATATCACCCAAATACCGTAACAAGCATTAAGTAGTTAGATGTACATTTCGAAAGCTATGCCCTCATCTTCAGTAGCACTCAAATAGTCACGAATCGTGATTGCTTTACAATTGTATTTGTATAGCTGATGGGGCATAGCCTTCGAAATGCGCATTGAATGCTTTGAGTTACGGTATTTGGGTGATATTCTATACTAATACTCTAGTATTTGTGATACTACAAATATTAGTTCACGAAATTGAATTTCCTTTTACGAATAGTAATTAATATAGCAATGACGTTGGTCAACGATTTTTGAAAACAACAAACACTTGATACACGTCAATGTTACGATTAACAAACCGGTACGTTAACATATAACTAATTATAACTTATAATACATTGTGAAATAATTATTAACATTCGAACAGAATTCGCATATGTTCGCAACAGAAATCTCTTCAATCGAAATGTTCAGTAACGTAGCCTACGATAATACTGGAGCATATTTTCTTCAAAATATATACAGTGTGAATTTTCCATTTAAACACTGATTTTCGAATATAAATTATTACAACATCAAAGTGAAGATAAATTAATCCATCGTATAATCAATCAAATGAATATGAAGCGTTAATAAAATGAAATGAATGTATGTTTGTTTCTTTTTCAAATTTCAAGAAAAAAATATGTATTGTATAAATACATTTTCAAGCTATATTTAATCTATTGTCGTTGAAATAGTGAGATTTATTTGGGGTAAAACAAATCACCAATACAAAATCGATTTATTACGCACTCATATCAGAAGTATAAACAGGAAACACTACTAATTTTCAACTTATTAGTTATTATTACGTAGATTTTCCGGTTAGATAGATATTAATATTTAATATACTCGAATCCCTAGTTTCTAAATTTTCTATTCATCAATAAATTCTATTCGTATATCTGAAATAGCCTTCGCTTGAAATTTGTTTGTCCATTATACGATAAATGAAGTTAATCGAATTATTGTCGCTTTACCAGATTCTTAAAAAAAAAAAACGTTCACCGCGAATAACGCTTTATTTTATTGATAGTGTAGTGTAAATAACAATTATCCTTCCGTACAAGTTTTCAGATTTGTCGTGACTTCTTTTTCTACAATTAATTCTTTAGGCAATCTGGTATTTGGCAACGCTAACACTGCTATAAAATTAATTAATTTCGTCCGCAAGTAGTGACGTGGTATTATTATTAATTGGACCTAAGGGCTGGCAACCTAATTTTCCTAACTTTCTGCCGTCCGCTTGGACGCAAGTTGGATTCTCTCCCGTTTCAGGACGAAAACTTTTAACTCTTTGCAATGCAATTAGATTGTAAAATGGTGGTGACTATCCCATCCCGTTACCGCCATTAGCTAGACGATTTTTTGCGCCATTAACAAATTCGATGCAGAAACTCGCGTTTATTTAAGAAGCGATCTAATGTTGATGTTATTTTTTTTATTAACGTTAACTGAAGTATACACCGTTTTATTGAAAGTGGCGGAAAGTGACAGAAGTTCACGCATCATAAATCAAGACCTGTATAATGGCTTGACCAATACAGTACAGAGCAGTGCTATTAAAAACAGTATGGCGTCAGTCGTACGGCACATTGAAACTGTGCTGTGGGTACGCTTGTGTATTTTCAATAGAAAAACTAGATGTGGCTGAGTACCTTGTGTATATATTTATATAGTGATGTATATAAGTGCAGCCCTTATGCGCAGTAGTGGACGCTACTGGACCGCCACTTAAAAAAAAAACGATATATATTTATTATGAATTTTTATACACTATCATTATATTACTTTTTATACTTGGCAAAGCAAATTAGCATACATCAATTTTCAAAGAAGTTGTAAGAAACAGTCAATGAACAAATATGGGATTGTCCAAATGGTCCACTTAAAATGGTACTCTGACAGTTTACTTCTATAAAATTATGTACATATTTTATACGAACATTGACATTTCTTCAGATATTCCGACTTATAATCCTAACAGAGGTTCGTCCAACAATGATATTTTGATATACTATGCAATTTTGATTTATCGAATATAATGAAAAATAGATAAATAGATAGATAATGTCTTTATTTTTCAGAAT
The DNA here is from genome assembly GCA_947310635.1 of Leptodirus hochenwartii. NCBI lineage: Eukaryota > Metazoa > Arthropoda > Insecta > Coleoptera > Leiodidae > Leptodirus > Leptodirus hochenwartii. The sequence goes on along the minus strand of OX371179.1, from coordinate 34,582,743 downwards.
ATTCACAAACATAATAAAGAGCACGAATACACATTATAGAAATCTCCTGAATGTACTGAAAATATAGAGAAAAATTGTGTCTAAAATCAAAAGGATAGCAAAAACTTACAATTAACATTGAAGGATAACTGAGATTATTTGTAGTTACAAAATTCCGATAATGTATAAGGTTCAATATTACATTTATATTCAAATTTCATCATTTGTGGTAATAGATTATACAATTATAATGCGGACATTTCTCTGTTAAAATTAGTCTATGAATAGGAAACTTTATCATTATGTTTATATTTTGTTTTATAGTCGTGTACAAATATGTCTGATTGAAAACTATTTGGATGTTTTTTAAAATTAAGCAAACACTCTAATACATAAACGCCTGGAATAGTTAATTTTTTTTTTTTATAATTTCGACAGGATTATCTAAAATTTAGAAAGTCCTTTTTTGAGTTTTGAATATATAGTCAATGTCTTTGCTAGCACCCCAAAAAATAACGCAGTATCTCAAAAATAAAAATATACTGAATTATATCAAATTCAAATTGAATCGGTTACAAATTATAATGTTTAAATTTGTACATTGATCTTTTGCAAATCTTATATCATGGTACAATCATTTATACCGTTTCTAAATTTTAACTAGTTGTTTTTCATTACAAATTGCTTGAACGAATAATTAACTTAATCCTGAAATCTGGGTTCATTTATATCCTTGAGTTGGTTCATTTTCGGCGAGATTACGTTGATCTATTTGAATCATAAAGTGGAATCTCTAGTCCTCTACTAACAGTCTCAATAATTCAAGAAGTTTCATCGCCAGCATTCATTTGCAAAATTAGCGACGGCCTAAAAAAATCGCCATTCATAAATTACACTTATAGCCCAGATTGTTAAATCTCCATTCCATAAGCATTAATATATATATGAAAGTAGAAAAAGAAATTGGTAGGCGAGATGAAGAGGGTGGATTTCCCCCTTAATAAATCAGCGTTGTAAATTAGAGACGTCGCGAAAAAATATTAAGGACATCGATAACGAGATAAGTGAGCATCTCGATGAGAAGTATTGGACGGAAATGCTTATCGATTATTAAATAATTGATAGGTTAAACTCTGGAGCTCATCTGTGTTATAATTATGTTGTACCGTGTGTTGGAACTCTTTGTCAATATGAAATTATATACAACTATGAGACGGATATAAAAGCACCACATTTTAAAGCTTATATCTAATTTATAAAATTAGATATAAAATTGTTAGGGGCTGATTGTATATATTGTTGTTTGTATATCAAAAATGTTTTTATTATATATATTTACAGGTAATATGTGATATTGTTATCAATACCGCAAAAGATGCTACTTTCAATTTGGTGAAAGATTCTGTAGTATAAGATTTGTACTTTCTAGTAACAAAAATACGCTTGGAAACTGCGTTCTCAACAAAAACGTTTCATTGGCCATATATGCGCTTTACATTGGCCTGGAAACTTGGCGAATTAATTCAAATTCAGCGTGGGACTGGCTCCCAGAAGTGGAAGAACGAGAACAAGAAAGTCGTACAGTAAAGGAAAGATTTACAAGCGGCGCATTTTGTTCGAGATAAATCAAAGAAATTAATTTATTCCTTTCGCCGGTCCTTAATGAAGATTTAATCCCAATACGCGCGCCCACTTGCCGCACAACTGGATACCAAATTGTCACTTGGATGGTAGATATATACAGGAAGATGCATAGCACGAAATTACCACGTAGAATAGCAATTGAGATAACAATTAAACCCACCGAGTTTCAACAATATTTTTTTAAGATCGTGTATTTATAATGCCTTTTATTCGTATTTTAATTTTAAAAATTATAAAATCCGTAGTTGAGATTAAGAAAAACCTAAATATAAAAATGTTCGGTTCGTTAGTTAGTGATCAATTACAGAGATTGGTAAGAAACAGCACACTCCTCAGCTAACTCTTTCATTTCTCCATAGTTATTCATGATATCGTCGTGCAATATTTGTTATTGGGATTAAATCTTCATTAATACGAATTGATCTTCAACTGGGTGTATACATATTCCTATATTTTTTAGGTAGTCGAGTTAATGATGGTCAAATTCCTACAAAGGTACATGTAAGGTTTCCTATTAGGTTCGCCCAAAAAATAGGTTCCTTAATCCCTCGTTACTCATACTCAAAAGAAATATTTCCAATTGTAATCAAACATTGATGAAGAAGACATAGATATAGATTCCCATATATTTAACGATCGTGACAATTAACAATGACCCAGATGACCCAGTTGGTGAAAGTACAGAAATTCAGAATGCAGAAGCCTGCATGATTTTATTGCATGATCACCCCGAGGAAACAAAGTTACATGTGCAAGAAATAAGTGCTAAGAAACAGGCGTTTGTAGGAATTTAACCAAACACATTTTCGGTTTCTTCTACCTGACCCCATATTTATAGGAATTTACCATCCTCGCTTCAACTAGCCTTACACACTCTGTATACCTCTTTCTTTCCTGACACTCTACCATCTATAACCAGTATCTTAATACCTAAAAATTTGACACACTAGTCTATCTCTCCTACGCTTTAATACCTCCAAATTCTGCTTACTAAATCTAACATGGCTTCATTTGTCACTCTATCTTCCCAACCAATCATCATCATCGTCCTGTACGCACCACACTTCGAATGCTTCTATTGTACGCTACTCTTCGTTTTCTATTGTCCACGCCTCACGCCCGTACAATGCTACTACCAGACATATATTCTAAATTCTGCTGCTTTTCTTCTAATATATCCAAATCGTCGGCGAATCTCAACATATCTATTTCTTAACCATGTTTCGAAAATTGTATCGAAAATTGTATCGACGAATTTTAATCGAATAATTCTTACCTCCTCTTTTCCACCGTCAAGTCTAACTAGAGCGGCTTGATGTTAAATGTATTGAAAATAAATGTCCTGACCTTTTAATCTCGTACTATTTCTTTTAAGATTCTAAACATTTTGTCCAAATCATACGCCTTTTAAAAACCTACGACAAATATGTAAATATTACTTTCCTATATTACATTTTTAGCGCTAAAATTAATTATTTAAAATTTTATTCTTAAAACCGAATTGATCTTCAACTAGCCTTTCTCCCAATATATTTCCTAATATCCTATAAATAATCCGTAACAATATCTCCGATGTTTGCGATAGTAAACTTATGGTCCTATAGTTCTCACATAAATTAGCTTTTACTTCTTCGATATTGTCATTATTATTCTACTGCGGAAATCTTGTGGTATTTCTATCTAATTTATACTCTACAAACTACTCTATAAAATCGATTCTGCATTTTTCCCGAGCGTGTTTTATTAATTCTTCTAGTACCATTACTCCTGCTACATTTTCATTCCTTATATCATGCTCTGACCTAATAATTCTAATTTTCTACACTTTCTGCTTCCTTTATTTCGCATCTACATGTACATATATCTTCCAGAATTTTCGGTATATCTAAACTGGGATGGTACCATTTTTATTTTGCAATTATCAAATTAGAAACTCGTAAATTGGAAGGTTCACTAACAAAAACTATGTAAATGACAACTGCATTAAAAAGCAAGGCACAAATTTCAAGGTAAATCGTAAGAACAAATAGATGGGCGGAAAGGTCAATTTACTGAAAGTATTTGAATAAGCTGATAATATATAATATTTCGGAGATATTGAAAATTTAAGGAAAATTTATGAAGACTTAAGAATGCCGGTAGTAGAAACATTAATTGTATTTTGAATTTTTCTATAAAATATTGCAAAAATTGTCATAACAAACAACAAACTCTGGATGGGCGTATTCGTCAATTTCTATCATCCATGAAAATGTGTCAGGTGGGACATGCAGCGCAAATATGACATGATGGATAGCATATTAAATTTTCAAATAAACAACGCTGTCGTACACTTCTATGCAACTGCTTGTATGTATTTGACACTCATTTAGTTTACATAACAGCTGTGCAGCCTCTTACGGTCAAAAACAATTAAAAAGTTAAATAAATACGCTGGTAAAATGATACAATACATTAGTAACCATATTACTATCGCTGAAATAACGTCAATAAATATATCTACTGTTACTACTTACAAAAAGAAAAAATGAAAGCGTATGTGATTATTGAGAGTGCAAGGTACAAGAGTGCACAGCTAATCTTGAGCAAACTTGGAACTTTAACTTCTAGTATCAGAGCTTATTATCTTTCGGGTCAATATCGGGGACCCATAATCCTTGATACAAATAAGCAACAGAAATAAGTATCAGATATAAGTAAAAATAATCTTAACGTAACTCGTAATAGTGTCTTAATTATTCCCCACAGAATTAATGAAACATTGAGACAAGTTCATATAGACAATTAATCCTCAAATATCAAAATTGACAAAAATGTCCGAGGTGACAGAAATATTACTAGTATTATAGTTTTATAATTTAACTTAAATTATTTCTTCATTTCGAAGTGCACATAAATGAAAGTCATGTGTTATCCGAACCCCCTTTCGCATTGATTTTTGTAATACAATCTTATCTTAAAGAAGAGGTAGCAAAAATAGGGAAGGGAGTTCGGCAGGGATGTACACTCTCACCGTTATTATTTAATCTATATATAGAAGATGCAATAAACAAAGTAAAATAAGAGTATAGTGTAGGTGTGAATGTACAGGGAGAGAAAATATATATGCTGAGATTCGCCGACGATATAGCTATATTGGAAGAAAGCGAAAAGAATTTAGAAAGGGTATTGAATGGTATGCAGGCAGTATTGACTAGGGATTTTAACATGAAAATAAATATAGGTAAAACTAAAGTGATGAGGTGTGACAAAAAGGAATGCAGTAGAAAAATGAGGATCACAATAGGAGATAATAGAATCAAAGAAGTGTCAGATTTTTGTTATTTAGGCAGTAGAATCACAAAAGATAATCGAAGCAAGGTAGATATAAAGTGTAGGATAGCACAGGGTAGGAAGGCATTCGTAGAAAAAGAACAGATTTTAAGATCAAATATTGACTTGGGTATTAGAAAAAGATTACTGAAGGTATATGTTTGGAGTGTAGCACTGTACGGGTGTGAGGCGTGGACTATAGGAAAGGAAGAGAAGCGTAGATTACAAGCATTCGAAATGTGGTGTTATAGGAGGATGATGAGGATTGGTTGGGAAGATAAAGTAACAAATGAAGCTGTACTAGAGTTAGTAGGGGAGAAGAGAAGTATCTGGAGAGTGTTACAGCGTAGGAGAGACAGATTAGTAGGGCATATTCTTAGGCATGGGGGGATTATGCAATTGATCATAGAAGGTAGAGTGGAGGGAAAGAGAGGGGTAGGTATGCCTAGATTGGAGTATGTGAGTCAGATAGTTGAAGACGTTGAGATGAATAGCTATAGGGAGATGAAGGGATTAGCTCAGGATAGATCGGCATGGCGTGTTGTTTCCAACCAATCTTTAGGATTGCGAACTCTTTAACTAACTAATCTTAGTTTTCAGTAGTCAAAGCAATTCGATTTTTATTATGGAACTAAACTAGGAAAAGCTAATTCTATCCTTCGTAAGACTAAAGTAATATTGGCAGTAATTTATATGAAATTAAGAAAACTTTACAACTTTACTAAACTTACAGAAACTTAGAAATGAAACTATAAAAGGATCGTTTTACTTGAATGCAGTAACTCTGATCATTTATTTTATAATTTGCAGAACAGTCGCTCGTAATCGTTTTTTTCGATTTTCGATTTTACTAAGTACCTTAGACGAAGTAAAATTATTGTTAAATCCTCGCATTACTAAAACATTTCAATTAATTAATAATCCCGTCGTATTAATAACCTATCAATATTTATATTATTAATTAGCTTAAATCTAATATATAAGCTTTAAGAAAATTGAGAAAATATCATGAATTATTTTTTCTGTGTGAAATCGATTACACACACTGTGTTTTCTCAAATTGTGTGGAAAAAATGTAATAAAAATGTGTTTCTTATTTATTTTCTTATATCTGATATTTTTGTTAGAAATTGTCTGAGTAAATCAATTAAATGATTATACTTTACTTTTATTTTTTATGTATATACGAGTACTTTTTTATAAAATTATAAATGAATTTGTGTTTTGTTTAGATTTTTTTTTTCTGGGGAAATAATAATTATTTAAGTTTTACTTTGTTTTATTTTGGGGCAGTAAGAAGAATAGTTGTGCTCATGTACAGCATATGCTGTTACTGTCCTTTGGCGATGTTTCTGTATCTTTTGTACCAATAAATTGATTATTTATTTATTTATAAATATATTAGCTTATGGCAAATTCATTAATGATCTGCTATATACTATTTTCGTAAATTATTAATTATCAATTAATTTGTCTGCCCTCTAGTAGATATACTATTGTATGTACCTGAACTATTAATCTCTATCTAGCTCTAGATTCTGTCAGATTCGAATATATGCTGTGATTCGAAATCTCCATTCGTGAATATAACATGATTCCTTCCAGCATCTTTAATATAGCTTCTGGCATCTAACAGGCCGCACCAAACCGTTTTGTGCGATCAATTCAATACATCCGCTTGTCAATTCTACTTGTCCAAGCTTACACTCAGAACAGAAGACGCTCTCCTCCACCACCCCGTTTCCAACAATTCATCTTTCTGGTGGAACAACCGTCACTGATATTGACAGTTGAGAATAAATCAGTTACAAATTCGCTTACTATCCATGAGATCTGACGCATATTTTATATTTACAACGAAAAGATACGGTTGAAAAAAAAATGAAGGATTCGTAATAGTGATTTTGAATAATCACTTTCTTTTATAGCAGTTTTATTAGCTCATATATGCAGAGAATTTAATGCCTCTCTAAGGCAAAAGAAGCTAGACATGATGTTCACTTTTATTTTCGAAAAGTGTTGCAAAATCAAACTATCATCCCTAAGATCCAGTAAAAAATTATGCAATACATTTTACTTTACATACATAGATTGGTGGCAGTTCCTAAATTTATTTTTATTCTATTTATGAACTAGTAATACTTGTTTTATATTTCCTAGAAAGAATTTCGAAACAGCACACTTCGAAACATTTATCCTTCAATACAGTTTTATCTACATCTGCTCAATCTTAACCTGGCCATTGATTTCGAATCTATTGCCGGGCCAAACAGTGTATCTAATAAAAAGGAATTAGCCACTGCCTTAGTTGTATACACCGTTTTATTGAAATTGGCGGAAAGTGACAGAAGTTCACGCATCATAAATCAAGACCTGTATAATGGCTTGACCAATACAGTACAGAGCAGTGCTATTCAAAACAGTATGGCGTCAGTCGTACGGCACATTGAATAGTGCTGTGGGTACGCTTGTGTATTCACAGACCACATACAGACGGCCTTCAACAACCAATACCATACAGCCATACTATCGCTAGACGTAGAAAAAGCCTTCGACAAAATCCCACATAAAGCACTCACGTTCAAACTGATTAATCACAACTTCGACATAAAGACATGCAAACTAATACAAGACTACCTACACAACAGGACCTTTTCAGTCAAAATCAACAACACAACATCTAAACAATTTCCAATCCTAGCTGGAGTACCACAAGGATCAGCTCTCGCACCAATACTATTCAACCTGTACATCTCTGACATACCTAATCCCTTAGACCACAGATCCATATACTCACAGTAGGCTGACGACACCGCAATACTAACAACCTCCAAAAACCTATCATTACTAACTGGCATACTTCAAAAAAAACCACACAGATCACCGACTACTACAACAAATGGGGACTCCAAGTAAACGCCCATAAAACAGTACTAACTCACTTCACACGTAAACTGAAATATAACAAACTTAACAGAATCAAAGTACTCAACAACTGGATTGACTGGACAGAGAAACTTAAATACCCAGGACTCACACTGGACAAGAAACTAAACTTCAACACACACATCAACAACACCATCAAAAAAGCCAATTTCAAAACCTCACAACTCATTCCGATAATAACCGCCTCCTCCACCACTTAAGAACACACCATCCTACTCTACAAAACATACATACTACCAATCCTAACATACTCATCCCCTGTCTGGACCACCATAAGTAAATCCAACCTGAGAAGCCTACAAATAACACAAAACAGACAACTCAGACTAGCCACAAGACTACCAAAATACACAAGCATTAAAACCCTACACCATCAAACCTACAGACAAGACTCAACAAACTAAACTTGAAATTTTACAAAAACATTAAAAACATAGACAACGCAACACTAACTCGACTCACCATAGAATCAATACCCAGAACACATAAAACCTCAAGACAAATGCTAGAAAACCTCACTCATCCTGTCATAATATAACATGACAACACAGCACTAGCATCAACCCATCAACCCTAAACCTACTTAACAACCCAAGAGCTAAGACTCACCCCAAACTGTATAACCAAACAACTAATCCAGGAGAAAGAAGCGCCACGCTTGAAACTCCATTTTACAGGTCCTACCAAGTCCCCCATCACAACACGCGCTTGTGTATTTTCAATATAAAAACTAGGTGTGGCTGAGTACCTTGTGTATATAAGTATATAGTGATGTATATAAGTGCAGCCCTTATGCGCAGTAGTGGACGATATTGGTCCGCCACTTAAAAAAAAACGATGTGTCATTCTTGCGTTCCCCACGCTTACAGCTGAACCCAATTTGGTTACAAAAACTTGAAGCGCCCCCTCGTTTTCCATATAATTGAACAGGAAAAAGCGTTCTATACCCTTTGTTCAGTGACATCAACGATCAACGTGTGCAACCGCCTCGTACCATTTGCAACGTCATTACTCTGCCTTCAGATGCCTAGCAAAATCTTCTTCACGCATGTCTTAATTGTCTGCATTTCATCGTGTTTCTTTGACTATATAGATATAAGCAAAAATGAGGACAAAGGCCATTCAGTTTAAAACGATTATTTCGAAGTGCGGAAGGACTATAAATTAGTAATGAGGAAGCGCTGATCAAAAACCAAAGTTGAACAAATTTGATGATCACGGAACATTTACATAAAACTTATGGGCGCATAATTTCAAAGATATTAAGAATTACTATTATGAAAGATGCAACGCTTAAGATTTATGAGTACGTATTTATTCAGGGAGTCAAGATATACCATGATAAAAAAATTGCAGATGAGCTACTTTCCAATGGCAAAAAAACCTACTAGAATACCAGAAATCAAACACTTTGAAATTTTAACAATAATTTTGCTTTATCACCAATCCAGATGTGAAAATTTTAAATGAGCTAAGCTTTTTTAACTTACTTATCATATATTACTTGCGAATTTGCGTTAGTGTAAGATATCGCACAAATACAAAGAATCTATAATTTAATTACGTCATTGATTGACCAATTATTGGAATATTTTCAACAAGCAATAGAATTTTAATTTCATGTGTATAATTAAGTGATATATGCAAAATAGCGATATTTCAATGCCAATTACTTTCAATTATTCCACAATTTCCATCATTAATTAAAGCATATTAATTAAAGCCGAACCAAAAGGACATCTTCGCATTACATACGCACATCATATTATTTCTCATCTCAACCAGCAGAACAATATTGTTCAGTGTCTACAAGCAGAACAATATTGTTCATATTGATCGTCGTTGTGTCTCAATCAGATGGTCCTTATATCCCCAAAGACTGTGCAATCGTGCAGTATGTTAAAGGCTCTGGGTGCTGCGATATGCAGGCGAACTGTACAACTCGGGAGCCCTAATGACCCCCGCAGGAATGTGACGTATTTGAAATATTCCGGCCATTTGAGGCGACACGAGACGAAGAACGCGCCGCGAGGGTGCTGCAGTTATAATACAAGCATCGCGCCACTAATTCACTGTTCCGATGTAATGACCAAAATGCCAGTACGTATTTTCGCCTGTATTTATGTATAGAATGGGGTAGTAAGGAGGAAACTACAGTCATTTGGGATCTGTTATATATCTAAGAAATATCTTGGACGTTATTAAAAACGGTCAATTATATAAGAGGGCAAGGTACGTGAATTATTTAAATGTTATTATGAATAGGTAATATTGTGTCTGTGTCTTATTTGTATCGAAATCTTAATAATATAGAAAATTGGTTATAAATTTTGCTGTTAGGTTGTGATATTCCCTATTGGGGAAGAGAAATAAAAATAGAATGTTTTATATCACGGTTTATTTTATCTAAAATAATTTTAATTTCTCTGCCTTAATATAAAAAATTTCTTAAATTGGTGTGTTAAAAATAAACTCTTTCAATTAGCTCGTGTATGCATTGTAGTAGGCAAATTAACCATTCTAATGTTAATATAAACCATTTTTTATTTTCAAATAAGTCGCAGTTCCCTAGTTAATAAAAAACATTTGCAAAATATTTTTTTCGACAGTATTCTGCTAAATAAACATTTACCTACCCTAAATGTTGAAAATAGCGTTCATGATTTCGTCAAAATAATAATTAGAACTTTAAAATTTGTCCATAAACTAATTGTAATGCAACAATTACAATTTAGAATTCTTATTTAGCCAAATAGTTTTGTTAGCGATTTTATTATTCAAAATGACTGAGTTGTAAGGTTATAAGTATATAAGTATAAGGTTGTAAGTATACGAGACGAAAAATCGAAACGAAATTTTAAAAGTTCAATTAAAATTTCGAATCATAATCGTGGTACAAATTGTATCATGATTTATTCCTGCTCTTTAACAATTTACCACCGTTTTACATACCCAGGAAATATGCTTAAATATGCAGTTCTTTTTGTTATTATGTTTTCATTTTATTATCTTTTAATTTTTAAATCAGCTACTAACAAAACTAACGCGGCAATTGATAAACACATAATTTATACGTAAATTAATATACAAAATTTTAAAAAAATATGCATTCTTTGCCTGTTATAGCTGAATTGTTACCTTCTAATGTAATATTATTAGCTATGTTGCCTCTGCGTCCAAAAATTAATTAATTATGTCCTTAACTTGCAATATTGAATGTATTTCGGCATTCAATTACTGTTTAAGTAACAAAATAGAAATTACACACTTTTCCGATATTATATTTTTTAATGCACTGAAATATTTCGCACAATTTAAATCATAACATGTTTTCTGCGTGAAATATTACTCTGAACTAAATATTAAATTAGGTGTGTTTTGAATTTCATATTTCCTTTCTTACTAAGTAATAATTAAAATATATAGAACTTAATTGCTTAGTGTAGAAATATTCTGGTTTTTCTGCCAGTAAAGATTTTACAAGCTTATCCTTCTTTATGATTTAATTATTTCCAACCATTATTTTATTATTCATAGAATTCGAATGCATTAACCAGATAGAATATGCACGAAGGAGAGATATTTCTAAATTTGCTCGGTAACGATATGAATATTCACTTAATGTACATTCCGTCTACCATATACTTTAGAAGAGAGCTTCCATGAAATCTTGTAAACCCCAGTTATTGCTAGAGTCAACATTTACACGAGAAGTTGAATTCTTATCTAACCCCATCCGTTTTATGCATAATTAAATACTCGCTTTGATGTAACCTTCTGTATATTTAAGATATCTACGTGAGATGATATTTTATAAACAATGTTGGTGTAGTCGAAATATTAATTGTAGCTTTTCAAATTAATTAAAATCTGACATATGCCTTAGTAAAATTGCTAAACTGAAGTATAATGTACTGATTTAATGTGCAATGTCCGATCTTGATTATTAAAATTATATTTGTAGCATCGCAAAACCTCCATAACAAAAATAAGTATCTATTTAAATGATTGGATTATATATGAGCTTGTTAGTTAGTTAAAGAGTCCGCAATCCTAAAGATTGGTTGGAAACAGCACGCCATGCCGATCTATCCTGAGCTAATCCCTTCATCTCCCTATAGCTATTCATGTCAACGTCTTCAACTATCTGACTCACATACTCCAATTTAGGCCTACCTACCCCTCTCTTTCCCTCCACTCTACCTTCTATGATCAATTGCATAATCCCCCCATGCCTAAGGATATGCCCTACTAATCGGTCTCTCCTACGCTGTAACACTCTCCAAATACTTCTCTTCTCCCCTACTAACTCTAGTACAGCTTCATTTGTTACTTTATCTTCCCAACCAATCCTCATCATCCTCCTATAACACCACATTTCGAATGCTTGTAATCTACGCTTCTCTTCCTTTCCTATAGTCCACGCCTCACACCCGTACAGTGCTACACTCCAAACATATACCTTATAATCTATATTATGAGCTAACTAAAAAAAAATTTAAATAAAATATATGGTAATTATGTTTTTGAGAATACGTAATTTTTTGTTAAATATTGAGATTAATAGACCGCGGAAATTTTATGGTCAAAAATATATTTTAAGACGATATATCTCTTATAAAACAATATATAATATATAATATATGGTATTGTAAAGTTGAATACGTACAAAAATATTAAATTAAATCAAAAATATTACGGAAGTATTTGAAATAATATGGGCAAACACAAATTGGTATATTCATCTCAAATAGAACAGGTGATAAACTATTCGAAACTAAAAAATAATTTCTAGATAGATCAAGATAGCGAGCTATATCCAATCAACCACCAAGATTGCTTACAATGGCAATAAAAATTAATAAAAAATTTAAAAATAAAGAGAGCCTATTTGTAGATTGCACATTTAGGGTTTAAAGAATTTTTAATTTAAGTATTTTAATTAAAATGTCGTTTCTTAGGGGCAACTGGAGTCTCGCAAGTTCTCAGCGCTGAGAATTTTGGCTAATTTTATGTAGGCTGGACATAGTAAATAAAGGCAGCTACTGATTATATATAGGTGAAAGTGAGATGAAAATTATGAATGCAAGAACATGTCCTTATTGGTGGAATAAAGTACAATTCATATTTTGCTACATAAATAAGTAAAGTGCAGTTATACGCTTTCGTATACATTGATATATACGCTAGGCCGACCGCTATTATAACCCAACAAACTACCTGATGTTAGATGCATTTATATAAACCGCTTACAAATAAGATATTTTCGATAAATTTGATGGCATGGAACAAATGGCGGCGCCAGAGTGACCGCTGTCAACGCGCAATGATCGACAGGTCGCCAAGCCAACTGGTCAGGTGACCGCGAGCCGGTGGGTGACCAGGTAGCTCAGTACCTATTGGAACTATTGGCCAGTTGGCTTGGTGGCGAGTCGGCGGTGATCACTAAACCGTGCCCATATGTCCTAGACCCGGATATTCAGAAAGGAAAAAAATATATATATATATATATATACCCTGGAAGAATTTTATAATATTCAAACATACAATCCCTCATTTGATAATTATATCCATAATTATAAACCACTCATTTAAAAGGTATTTAGTAATATCTACAATTTACGTTATACGTATTTAATTCTTTTCTAATTAGGAATAAATTATACGTGCTTTACAATATTTACCAGTTGGTTCGGCAATGTGCAGTTTTCTATGTAGTGGATTGTATTTTAATTAAGCTAATTAGCCTTTACAAAATAATATATCAATACCCTTAAGATATATATATATAGAGAAAGAAAACGACCTCGCGTCATATTTATATGCCATCTATTTACAAAACAGGTACATTTCTATTATTCCTGAGTTCTATTGTATTACTTCGTATCCAATAATATTTCGATGGGTTGGAACTATCTTAATAGTACGAATATTCTCCGCCGGTGTCACTACCTTCCTATACTAAAAATTGCTAATTATTATACCATGCCATAGCTTAATTAAGCTATATAGGGATCTAATTTTTTGTATGATACTTTATGAGACTATTGCGCGATCAAACACATGGACCAAATTTAAATAGGACGTCACGAAGTTACTGCAAAATGGTGTTATATTCAAAGTCAATTATCTATTAATTACATGAACATAATAGGATTTTTTCTATGTATTTCTATGTAGATTTGATTTCGGTTAAAATTTCATTTATTTGGTACAAATAGTTTGATATTTGGAATGGGATAATATTAACATGGCCAGCATACACGCTTAAAATGAGTATTAGTTGCCCTTAACTAACAAATCGATTAAGCGAAATATATACCCACATTCGTGCAACTCATTCTCAGCAGTTTTTTCATATTTTTAGGTTGCACGTATTTTCGTTTGCACGTTTTTAGTTTACATGTATCTTCAAACAATCAAGCCACAGGGAACCTCTCAAATGTGTGGAAATGAATCATCATTACTAAATACGATATCGTCACAAGTAGAAGACGTTAAACAAGCAGATTGCTAGCAGAAATTCGATTTAGATCCCTTCTAATTCTTATAGGAGGATGATGAGGATTGGTTGGGAAGATAAAGTAACAAATGAAGCTGTACTAGAGTTAGTAGGGGAGAAGAGAAGTATCTGGAGAGTGTTACAGCGTAGGAGAGACAGATTAGTAGGGCATATTCTTAGGCATGGGGGGATTATGCAATTGATCATAGAAGGTAGAGTGGAGGGAAAGAGAGGGGTAGGTAGGCCTAGATTGGAGTATGTGAGTCAGATAGTTGAAGACGTTGAGATGAATAGCTATAGGGAGATGAAGGGATTAGCTCAGGATAGATCGGCATGGCGTGCTGTTTCCAACCAATCTTTAGGATTGCGGACTCTTTAACTAACTAATTCTCTACCAACTGTGAACGTAACAAAGCAATTAGCACTAATGCAAAATATTTTTATGAAATGTGTACAATCTGCACACCAAACTTCACATCGCATGCATTGAGAGTGAAGTATAAACAGAGCGGTGGAAAATTATCATCCCGGAACGACAACGTTTACCGGAACATTGACCACCGCGGGACTTGTCCAGTGTCATCTCCGTTCCTCTCATCCAGGCTGCAGAGACACAGCGTAGTGCACTCTCTCCCGATATACGTCCAGACAGGACGTCCGGACGCCGCACTGATTTATAACCAACGCATTTACATCGGCCTCATCATCTGCAGGACATCAAGCTCATACGTACGTACCATTCATTCGGATTATACAGAATGGCGCGAAGAAATTAATACTCCGAACGATGAGAAAAATATTCATTTTTATACAGAATATCAACGAAAAATCGTAACTATACTAAGTTTCGGCCGTCTTCAGTAGTGCAATAATCAGTCTAATATTCCACTTGTTGTCAATCCGGTATATTGCCATGAAACTTCATATTTGCAATTGATTTTGCATTGATTTTTGTAAATATCAAATATCAACGAAAATCGTAACTATGCTATACTAGACTAAGCTTCGGCCGTCTTCAGTAGTGCAATAATCAGACAAATATTCCACTTGTTGTTACTCGGGAATATTGCTATGAAACTTCATATTTGCATTTGATTTTGTATTCATAGCGAACTAAAATACTTAGAAGTATTTCTTAAATATAAGCTAAAGAAATTGTTTAAAATCTGATTTTACAATAGAAACCACTTTGATATTCAACATTTCATCATTTTAATATAACCTTCTAATGAAATTATCCATGTAATCTTTATATAAGTAACATTTATTACTTAATCGATGTTCACCTGATATGTAAGGATTCCTATATATGTTTTGTAACTGTGGTTACATGGTCACATCCCCATGTGACTATAACCACAATCACAAATTGACGTGATAAGTGATAGTGCAGGTAATCCAAACACCCTTTCAAATCACTATATTCCCTTTATTATATCATTAGATTGTGCAAATATGCCGCTCTTTAATGAAATAGCAATGCCAAAAGTTACCATGAAAAAGTGAATTAAATTACGCTATTTTTAAATATTTTTTTAATGACCAGCTGATCATATTAATTAAAATTAACACTTATAATATACAACAGAACAGAGAATACCATAAATAGTAGAATTTGCACATAACTAATTTAATCCTTATCATATAATTTGACGAACTGGAAATTATAACTACTAATTAGAATATAAAATGAAGTAGACTAATATACACCTATCGGTACCGATCTATCGCGTTTTATGCAAATTTTGTTACATCCCTTTAGACGAAACAATTTAATTAAAAACGAAGAGCATATCCTCAATTTATATCAGTATATTAGAACAATATATTTTTTAATGCTATGTTATACGCAGAATTTATTATATAAATTGCATTTAAAATATTTAATTTTTAATAATTTAAAATATTTAGTGATAATTTCGTTATACGGAATTAAAATAAGAATAGGACATATCTAGAAATAAATACTCTAACTATAAGTCATTTTTTATATTTTGGCGGACCTAATTCATCCTCTACTGCGCATAAGGGGGTTGAACTTCCAGTACCATTGTTGCCATATATGAATAAAAAACTTCAGTACAAAGTGCTCAAATTGTAAATTGCATAGCAAAATTCAGATTGAGAATATTTAATGTATATTGAATATTTACGGCTTCGATTAAAGTCCACTATTTAGTATAAATTTTCCAGTTATTTATTTTTTGTTTTGATCAATTATGCTAATATAATACTCGCTGTATTTGTTGGCTGTCGATATGACAACATTGCAGTAATTTTGACCACACCCTCAAATGACAAAAATGCAGTGGCGAGCATCTCTTCACGAGCATAAGGTTTCGGGGTGTTTAAGCGGCCAGTATATTTTCAATTTTTTTGAATTGTATAGTAATATTATTGGTCTTATGCATAAACTAGTCTTAATTTGTAATGCGCAGTAGAAGGGGCGCGCCCGCCACTTAAAAAAAAATAGCCTATATCTAACTCCCTCATAATTATATAAATAAGTAATAAATTTAAAAAATGCTGTTATATAAATTGCATAAATTTATATAGTTAACATCTAGTTGTAAAAATTAAAGTACTCGTTATATAAAAAAAGACTTTCAGTATAATTTTATTGAAATATTAATTATTTTCTTAATTCATGATAATATATTTATATTACAATCAGCGTATACGTTTTTTAACATTCCATTATAAATATCTAAATTTTTCTCACTGCTAGTAGTTAGTAGGAAAATCAGTTATGGAAATATTTTGATTACTTTTCTTGCGCCAGAATTTATCATTTAGATCCAGCAAGGACATTACTCACGGTGTTCTTACCTAATCAAGAGGTGCATTGCTGTGAGTTATGAGCACATTTAGGGTGTGATTAATATCAAGACGTCGCGACGCGCTGCACATAATCGAACATGTGTTGCACCTGAGAAGACAAATTTCGGTCTGTGCCCGAAATTAGCACCCAAATTATGTTCCGTTAAAACAGACGCCATTGCAAGATATCACAACTAGTTTGAAAACAAGATTAGAGGTTTATAATAATGATGCCAAAATAAATTTGGATGAATCAGGGACCAAATCTTATGGTAATGATTTTTACCAATAAATTTGTCTACGCTATTCATTTTTTATATTCTCCGAATATCCAATTAACTAATATTTTGTTGTATTTGAATATCAAGTACGATCAATTATTTCTTAGAAACGGATAGCTGATGTTATATCTAGACATAATCATAAAATGTCGAAGGAAAATTAACTTTTATGTATTTGATCGTCAAAACGAGATTCTCCACGGTAGCCAACAACCAATAAACCAACAATCGAAGTCCTTCATCAACACGAATTTCCATATACCTTCACTAACATCCCTCACACATGCACACATTTGCATGAATAATTGCATCGTTGCGTTGACCGTCATCTGTGGACGATGTGATTCAATAATCCAACACTCCTTCTAACAACCATCATTTGCATCGAGCTCAACCCTAACCAGCTATATTATTCATATCATCTAATATCGTGTCTTGTATTGTTGTTGCAGGCGCGATCTTCACGGAGGATCAGAAGGACAGCAATGTGGAGCTGGCCTTCAAGTACGCGGTGTACAGGATCAACAAGGATCGCGACCTGCTGCCCAATACAACCCTCGTCTATGACATACAGTACGTGCCAAGGGACGACAGTTTCCGCACATCCAAGAAAGGTAATGAGAGACAAAACTGTTATTTGAGATTATGTTCTAGTTGAGATTACCCAGAGAAGTTTGTGTTGTTCTAGGCGATAAAGTGAAATATGGAATGAAGTGATTATTAGAGGACTAATGACCTATTCCAGCGTTTATCAAATAGATTTTTTCAATAATAAATTAATCAGTCAATCCGCACTAAGAACTAACAATTCAGTACTAATAATTTCAAATTATCTGATTTTGAAATTACATTAATATTTAAAAGAAAACTCGGTATACTTTAGAGGTTTGAAAAAAAAAAATTCTTTATCAATCTTGTGCAGAGTTCTTGTTAAACATGCTAAAAGTGCCAGATAGCAAATATTTCATAACATTAAACATTTTTATACTTTTATTAATACACTAGTAGATTGGACATCTATTATAATTCTTCCATCTTATTTTTTTATTTAATTTCCGAAGGATGAATTTCTGGTTTCTATTTAACCGTTCATTCGCTACATTATTAATCGAATTTCTAGATTCATCGAAGTAGTAAATTAAAACTACTTTAATACTAGTCAAAGAGAAATTTTGAGCAAAATTGACAATAAATTTTGATATTTAGTTGTGCTTTTCTTACGTTACACTAAATAAATTAAAAAAAAAAACTTTAGCAAATTTGTGCTGCAAGTTTTAGTTGTTAAAAAATTGAAAGCATGGCTTAATTTATCTATTAAATTTAATTTAAATTCAATTTCTTGTGCTTACGTAGAAAATTCTGCAAAAGCAAACGCTATAAAAATGAATTCGAGGTTCGTAAAAGATATATCATTTAAGGTAACTTTATAATATCTCTTATAAAGAAGTACTACGTGGTCTTTTATTAAAATTGCAGTTTCTAATTTCACTATGCACACTGAACTAAACTGACACAAGCTTGAGGTAATATCAAAGTTTTCTATGCTTGAAGGCTTTCAGACCAACATCGAGCCTGTCTATATTCAGTTTTTCGATTGTCAGAATACCAATGACCTAATGCCTAATGTACACATCCTCGTACATATTCGTTCTTTGCATGGCAAAATGGAATTGAACTACTTTCGAATATTTACGTAAATTTTTAAATATTTCACTAATATTTTTCACTGTATATATGATTTCTCAATGGCTCATCGGATTCTTTATTCTTCTTCGAGCAGACTAAAGAGCAAAATCCATCTTAGAATCTTGGCAAGCATCTTAACTTTCAAGTTTTACAAAAATGGATACACGGAAAAATTCATTGGGGTATTAATAATCGCAACTTTCAGTAATAACAAAACTATATCTCTCACCGCCATTTCAGCAATTAAAGCAAAATGAACAACACATTTAACTTTCATACCAATAATAAAAGTCTAGTGTCAAGAAGAGCTACTAAGACTGCTACTTGTCGAGTACATAACCATCCCGAATTTTCTCTTTTCTAGTAACTTTTCTAGAAAGAGGTAACTCATAAAAACACTGTAAAATATAACGTAGAATGTCCTGTGCGTAAGTCTAAAATGACATCCTTCAACGGTGACAATATTTTAAACAAATGCCTGAAATATTTGAATATAAGTCATGTTGCAATTTCTAATTTAATATTTTTGGACCGATATTGGCAGCAAATCGATGAAAATCTTTAATTCAAAGAATTTCAAATCACTTTAAAAACTTTATTATTATAATTTACTTGACGTGTTTATGCAAAATCATGGAAATTTTATTCGAATCACTAAAAATTCCAAACGAGTTGATTCAAAACCATTTTTATAGCAAGAAAATATTGGCAACCGTAGTTCTAAATCGACAATATAATTATTTAGTTCAATGAAACTATACCTCATAGTGTCCAGAAATCGTCCATTGATATAGAACACTCAATAGTAAACATTCCCCCAAAAATTAGGGAGCCAACTGAACAGGTGCCATACTTAAAAACGAATTTGGTATGCCTGACTAAAAGAGGCTGGTCTAATGGCTTTTGCTTGTCTCTTCTTCGCACGTGTCTATAGTTTTACTGTTCCTTTTGGGCTATCTTTTCAAAGTAACTCATCTGACATTGTAAATGTCCTCACCATTATTTCTCGGGGCCTTCCCGAATTTAACACTCAATTTGTAGGGCATAAACGCAGCCAGTGAGAGAGGACTATTTCTGTTATCAGAGCCGACTCAGCCGTTACGGATTATTATATAAATGTGTCTAATATACAAGTGTGCGTTCACCACACTGTGGAAGATCTTGTATCGTGTGTCTGTACAAATGAAGAGGGACACAACTCAAAGACAGTCGAATATTCGGATATTTTAAGAACTGAATTTTTGTAGTTTGGAAGAAACCTTTATAAAAAATGTATAGATGTTCTTCCAGACATGATAAAATACGTATTGCAACATGAAACGCTAGCTTATACATATTTTTAGCTTACTCAAATTCGGTATTCTGAAGAATCCCATCCCCTAAATATAATATTTAAAAACGACTAGAAAAAGGGCTTCCAAATATGCACGATGTACACACATAGAACGCACAGAGTATTTGTCGACATAGAAGTGAAAGCCTATATGTCAAGATGATGGGTTGTGGAAGAACGTGCGGTAATCCTGGTGCAATCCCCGGAAACTTATTCCTTATCATTTTCAGTTAAATACCTGCGAAACGACGGCCATATTTTGGATTTATAACGGCGGTTATATACATATACAATGCGGTCCTCGCTCAGGAAGCCACAAAACTGTCGGACTGAATGTCCTGGATATATCCGTATGAATACAATACGCCAGTCGGATCGAAATTAACTAAATTATAAAGTTAAATCCGTTTTTTAATGCAAGCGAAGCGCGGTATAGAAATAAACGTCACGGTTATCTTTGTTGCAAATTGTGCCTTATAAATGCGAAACAGCCATGACTAAAGATTTATATACAGCAAGTTTCAACTTACTAACTTGTAGTAAGTTGAAAAATGGGAAGGAGACATAACTCTGCATAAAGTTTTTTTTTTCATTTTCCTCATTAACTGAACCATTATTCCTCTATCTACTGTAATAATAGAACTACGTAGAACAAAACATAATATAATTCAAATAACCGAATCTTTATTAAATCTAACTTAGCAGCATTATAAAAAACTTTGTTAGTGTGAGGTTATCTACGGTTTTTTCCATCCACGGTTTTCCGAAGATTGGATATTGAAGATTGGTAGGTTACATAAATCAAGATAAATAAATGCAAAATTAAAAAATTAAATTGAAAAAAGTATATATGTATATATAATTAGTAAAAAATATGGAAAAAGATTGTGCAAATAATTAAATTTTATAAAATATCTTAAATATCGTCCTCTCATGATAAATTACCTAAGTAATTTAACCTACTCCCTAGGTATTTAAATAAAAATATTGGCTCAAGGGCAATAGATGACATGTCAAGGCGATTTTCAGGGCCAAGATGGCCATTTTATATGGTAAAATATAAAATACATGTTATACATACATTTGGACGGGGGCGTCCCTGAAATGTGCCACTCTTTGCAGATTACAAGAATAAAAAACACATATTTAGTTAACATACATTCACCTTGTTTTAAGATGACTTTTTTATTTACGTTGGAAGATGGTTCAATTGTACCACCTTCAATTTTGATGGTTATTAAGCTTCTTTAACTTTTTTATTATTTTATATTTCTTTAATTCTCTGATTTAATCACCAAGGTTCAAATCAATGCTGAATTATTTTCAGCAAAGTTGCTTTGCAAAAAAGGTGTCATTGTTGCAAGAGAGTAAACATTTTGGAAGAAGAAGACCCTACTTTAAAAATAGCATTAAAATAATTTTAATTACTTTGTATTATAAAGATTTTATTATTATAAAGTATTGGTGTTATTTAAAGAAATATATAAAATTGTGAAATTTCAGATAAAGTTAAGAATTTGTTGCCTTCTGTTTATCAGCAAATTCTTGCAAGTGCATTTTACATAAGTCGGAATAATTTAATAAAAAATCATATAAGCGATAGTATGGGAGATATTAATTTTACACAAATATTTTAATAGATACTAATTAATCTTTTCACATGATAAAATTTATCAAGAACGCAGCATGAAAGATAATAATATAAGATTTTTTTATGTTCTTTCAAGAAAATCATGTATTTTAGTTTAAAATTAGTTAAATAAGAGTAGCCTGATAAACTCGTTATTTTCAGCCGTAGTGGCCATAAGGATTATTATACAAAACGTGACGCTTCTATTCAAGGAGTTGCGAAAAAAAGGCGATAAGCTCTCCTTTACTGGAGAGAACTTTTTTTGGCAACTTAATGTAATGCAGTTAAGCGATGCATTGACATGCATATTAAATATATCGTAAATGAAGAAAAAGTTGCATTCAAAACTTTTACCAGGTAACTAACACCTTAGTCTAAAGTTTTTAGTTGTGAACTCAAAATCCACTTTAAAAGAGATTATGATAGTAAAACTGAAATGAAATATAGTTTTCTTAATACCAGTTTAAGAAGCTATTACCCAAGTATAGGGTAATCCTGAATATCATAAAACTTCATAAGTATAGTCATTTTATTATTCACACCGTGTTATATTTAAATTTTTAATCCAAAAATATTTAACAGGGGAAGACAAGAAAAATCTACTTTTTGAAATGAATTAAATATATGGTAATATGTACCTATTCATAATAAAATATTCACTATAATTAAAAATATATATTGTATAGATTATTAATTGTAGGATTTGAACTAAATTGATAGCAAAAATTAAATTTCTAATTAATTTGGAACGATAGCCTTCATTTTTTATATTAAAAATTTAGGTGTGTAAAATCATACTACAATTAGAGCAATATTTATCTTAGCAACGTTATATTCATTGGTAAGTAAATTAAATAAAACTTTGTATCATATTATTGAACAAACAAATAATTACGTGTTTTTTTAGTCCGTAGAAGGAATATTTCTCAAAAAGCTACTTTCATTCTTACGTGACCCTATGATGTTAGATGAGTCTGCGTTCGATGACAAAGGAAGAATGACGAAGAAAGCTTCTGCATTCTCAGAAGGCGCATTGGACTTTGTTGAAACGAAAGAATTATTTCATTGAACATTAGACGACATGGCATTAGACAACGAAAGAGATGATGAGATAGAAGACTTCTTAAAAGATATGCCTGTAGATATATCTGCAGTTTTCTGAAGAAGTAAACTAAAGAAATTAGCTGATACAAGCAATTTTAATCAATGATTCGCGAGGTACGAAGCAGCGAATTATCTGCACAAGTACCAGCTGAAGCTTTCGCTAAATTACCTTTAACAGTATCTTCACTATTCCCTGAGGGCGCATATATAATTTTTTTGCTGGGTAAATTCCTGCTCAATTTGTTAATGGGAAACGATCAGCCTTTTTACCGGCTAGTTCAAAAATCAAGAGCCAGTTATACCACGAAGGCATTGCCCATTGTACCAGCGAAATTCCCATTAATAAGTAGAAACAAATCCAGCGATAGAATAAACTTACCACCAGTCCTTAACAACATCATACAAAGCATTATTCAAGCTGCCGAAAATTTGCTTGGGGGTATATTACCAATAATCAGAGCTGTTGTAGAAAGGGCACTGAAATTAGTACAACCTGTGACCAGTGGTGCAGGAGACTGCATACCCAATATTATTGCGGCTCTGTCTAAAATTCCTGATACCATCCTACAAACAATTGGTGCCTATCTTGAACCAGCACTACCAAAATACGCAAGCATTAAAACCCTACACCAGCAAACCGCACAGACAGACCTACAGACAAGACTCAACAAACTAAACTTGAAATTCTACAAAAATATTAAAAACATAGACAACGCAACACTAACTCGACTCACCATACAATCATTACCCAGAACACCTCAAGACAAATGCTAAAAAACCTCTCTCAACCTCAACCTCAACATAACACGACAACACAGCACTAACATCCACCCTAAACCAACTTAACAAAACACCAAGAGCTATGACTCACGCCAAACAATATCAGCAAACAAATCCAGGAGAAAGAAGCGCCACGCTTGAAACTCCATTTTACAGGTCCTACCAGGTCCCCCATCATAACAAGCGCTTGTGTATTGTCAATACAAAAACTAGGTGTGGCTGAGTACCTTGTGTATATAAGTATATAGTGATGTATATAAGTGCAGCCCTTATGCGCAGTAGTGGACGATATTGGTCCGCCACTTAAAAAAAAACGATGTGTCATTCTTGCCTTCCCCACGCTTACAGCTGAACCCAATTTGGTTACAAAAACTTGAAGCGCCCCCTCGTTTTCCATATAATTGAACAGGAAAAAGCGTTCTATACCCTTTGTTCAGTGACATCAACGATCAACGTGTGCAACCGCCTCGTACCATTTGCAACGTCATTACTGTGCCTTCAGATGCCTAGCAAAATCTTCTTCACGCATGTCTTAATTCTCTGGATTTCATCGTGTGTCTTTGACTATATAGATATAAGCAAAGATGAGGACAAAGGCCATTCAGTTTAAAACGATTATTTCGAAGGACTATAAATTTGTAATGAGGAAGCGCTGATCAAAAACCAAAATTGAACAATTTTGTTGATACACTATCGCGGAACATTTATATAAAACTTATGGGCGCATAATTTCAATGATATTAAGAATTATTATTATAAAAGATGCAACGAATAAGATTTATGAAAACGTATCTATTCAAGGAGTCGAGATATATAGCATTCTTGGACCAGCTCTTGATAAAGCAAGGGAGATTATTGCGAAAAATCTAGCCAGGCTTGAGGAAGGAAGTATTTATGCCATTAGAAGATATGGTTGCGTGTGTTGTGGATCTGGTGGCATGTTTGGCACAATTGCCGAAGTACCTATCAAAAGCTGCTGGATTGCCCACCTTTGAAATTGAAATTGTAGCGAATATCTTGTCTTTCATACCAGAGATTTTAAGAGAATTGGGAAGTTGCTCCACTGATTTGATTACGAAATCAGTTGGCGACTTGAACAAGCAACTAAATGCACGCAGCAAACTAATTATTATAACATCAGCTTTGTTAATCTTATAGATTCGAGACAATATTTCTATGTGTTCTTATTTAAATGTAAATAAAATATTCAAAATATAGATTGCAAAATCTTCGTTGGTATTAACTATACATTGCGTTCCTCTTTCTTAAATCCAAACCAAGCGGGTTGGCAATTTTAACCACACCATTATTTTGTTTGCAAAAGTGCAATCAACCTTTTATAAGAATAGTACTAACAATTGTCCACACAGGTTTAGATGGCAATATAAAATATAAGCAGCAATACTCATACATTTGCTCGACGTAATCAACTACAGAATAGAATATAAAATATTAACAAATTCAGCAAACATATTTTTGAAGGATAGGCGCTAAATGCCCATCCATACTTGTATTTAGGTAGCCATATTGATCAATAAATGTGTATTAAACTGATTCAATGCATACTCACGGAAAACCTTAGTGACAAACGCATTATTTTAGAAAACAACACATTGGTACATCCACAGTACAGAAGGCCCCTTTTGTCTCCAAAAAGTAACCCTTCTGCAATGAGGATTTGAACCCACGATCAAAGTTGGAGTACAAACTTACTTGACATTCGCAGTGAAGAGTACACATGGCAAGTCGATTTGTTGTAACTAACCTGAAACAAAAACGTATTGATCAGTTAATTATAACTGTAAAATTATCACTACGGTATTAAATAATAGTATAGAATATCGCCCAAATAACGTAACTCAAAGCATTACGCATTTCAAAGGCTATGCCTTGTGCTACTGAAGATGGGGGCATAGCCTTTGAAGTGCGCATAAGTTACAGTCAATTATAACACAGTAATAAACAGGAAACATAAGAAGAAAAAAAAATACGCAAAATATTTCACTGTGCGCAGCAACAAAAATCTATTTGTCACGATATTAATACGTTAGTGCCTGCATACATGATTCATACCGTGAAATAATTAAAATATGATATTTCAATTATTTCAACAAGTATAAAATTTCACAATAACTATAAGTTATTGTGAAATTTCACAATAACTGTAAATCATTGCTAAATTTAGCGTGTAATCGCTAAGAAACAATTTGGTTATGTAGTTCCGTATCAACTTATGCATCGATATATATGTGCACAAAACATGTTTATATTATGAAAAGTATTCAACAATGAATACAAGAAATAACCCAATACTTACAAAGTTAGTAGTTTTACCTAGCATTAACTTTATCACGTAATATATTAGCACTAGTTACATTCAATAATTCAGCAAGATAACTTTTGCGAATCAGACAGCTGACGTTCGATCACTGTGAAGTGGTCAGCGGTTCTGCGATGCAAAGTGAACGAACATACACTAGTAGAATTGTCAATTATCAGATGGCGCTGATTTACTAACAATATTTCTCAAAGTTATTTTACACATGTATAAGAATTCGTCAAATTTGTTAAACATACCTTTGTGGAACATTGTTAGAAGATATTATTATTTTTACTGACAGATTAATGAACATTAGAGTTTTGATCTATAAAAACAACTTGTAACAATGAACATTCGATTTCTTATAAATTATTGTATGATGATAGGAGATGATAGAATAGAAGAAGTGTCAGACTTCTTATTTAGGAAGTAGGATTACAAAAGATAACCGAAGTAAGATAGATATAAAATGTAGGATAGCATAGCGTGGGA
Organism: Leptodirus hochenwartii; assembly: GCA_947310635.1. NCBI lineage: Eukaryota > Metazoa > Arthropoda > Insecta > Coleoptera > Leiodidae > Leptodirus > Leptodirus hochenwartii. Next base: position 34,555,914 of record OX371179.1, on the reverse strand, counting down.
AGGCATTTGTAGAAAAGGAGCAGATTTTAAGATCAAATATTGACTTGGGTATTAGAAAAAAGGTTACAGAAGACATATGTGTGGAGTGTATCATTGTGCGGGTGTGAGGAATGGACTATAGGAAAAGAAGAGAAACGTAGAATAGACGTATTCGAAATGTGGTGCTACAGGAGGATGATGACGATTGGTTGGGAAGATAAAATGACAAATGAAGCTGTATTTGGGGGGGGGGAGAGTCTCCGATTGGGGACTATTTATATTATGTTTTACAACATTCTTAGATCACTTTAAATTTCGTTATTCTCATTTCGATAAAATGAACATTGGACAACACTATATCAGCAAGTATTTTTCATTAGGCTCAACTCTTCATAGAAAGCTGCAAAAAAACGCAATGCAAATCTTGTTTCGAAGGCTATGCTCTCATCTTCATTAGCGCAACAATAAGAAAAATTAACTCACTATCGGGATTAGTATTTACCTTAGCTTTACAATGAAATGAAATAAAATAAAGCTACTTCTGTTGATAAATCATTTATCTACTTTCTTATATATGCAGCGAAATAAGTTTCTAATATAGCTTTTTATTTTATTATTCCCTGAAATTACTCACCAAAGTAGTGATTAATAATCCAGAACTTTAAAAACTATTAAAAAAACTAGAAAAACTATTAAATATAAATGGATTTGAGAAATCTTAATCAACTTTAAAACAGTTCACATGACTTTACTTTTAATTTAATATCCAAACTTCATCAAAAATCGATATAATAGTTATGTGAATATTTAGTTTTAGTTTTATAAAAATTATACATGCTAATAAACTATCCACTAAAAATAATATGGTCGACAAAAATATTTTATTATACGCATATGGAAGCACTAAAATTAAAGAGTCAACTTAATTCAATTAGAACAGACTGAAAACTTAAATATCAATGGTCTAAAAATATATAAAATAATTACGATCTAAGTTCAAATATGATGAATCATTAACACGTTTAACAAGAGAGACTACCAACAAATCAACGTATATTTAATAGATCCTCTGGATTTCTAATAACTTCTAATAGAAGTTCACGCATCATAAATCAAGACCTGTATAATGGCTTGACCAATACAGTACAGAGCAGTGCTATTTAAAACAGTATGGCGTCAGTCGTACAGCACATTGAATAGTGCTGTGGGTACGCTTGTGTATTGTCAATAGAAAAACTAGGTGTGGCTGAGTACCTTGTGTATATAAGTATATAGTGATGTATATAAGTGCAGCCCTTATGCGCAGTAGTGGACGATACTGGTCCGCCACTTAAAAAAAAACGATGTATACATCCTTGTAGAACAAAACCATTCATTAAATTCGATTGAAAAATCAACTCATTGCTTAATTAAAACACTATTTCTATCTATACAGCTTGCAAGCAGATGGAATATGGCGTCCAAGCGATCTTCGGACCTTCTGATCCCGTTCTTGGTGCGCACATCCAAAGCATCTGCGAGGCTTTGGATGTGCCGCACATAGAAGCACGTGTAGACTTCGAGCCGGTATCTAAAGAACTATCAATCAATCTACATCCCAGCCAAGAACACATGAATCGCGCATTCAAGGACCTCATGATGTACCTCAACTGGACCAAGGTGGCAATTGTCTATGAGGAGGATTACGGTAAGTCCTAACATATGCAAAATTTGTTTCTAGTCGTGATGAGATGAATAACTGTTAAGGCACAACAAATTTGAGGTGAACCAAGAAAAAAAATCTAGCGGAATGACAAAACTATTTTGTAACTTCCGGTCATGTCTACGTCCAAATATAAATCAATTGTTATATAACTTTAATTTTCTTCGCTGATAAATCAAGTCTATTCTGTGAGTTTTGCCACCACTAACTTGCACATACTGACAAGAAAAAACAAAAAATCTCAACATTGGTTTATCTCAAAAATAGTTTATTCCACGCAATAATTGGTGTATTAAGTAGCGTACAAACTTAATGATTAATTGGTAAAAATATACATGTTGTAACGATGTTGTGAAAAGATTGTTTGTGATGTATTTGAATTGTACCGTATTTATTTCAATGTTGTATGACGAGGCGAAATATATTTGTAGAAGGTTCTTGAAATGAATTTTGGTGTAATTAAAATATCAGTTTCAAAAATCAAAATCAATTAATCAAAGTGTACGATAAATATTTTCGTCTGTTGGTGGCTGTATTGGATAAATTTCAACATTAATTCGTTTAAAAAATATGTAAAAAATTTGCTAAAATCTACTAGAGCAACGTTTTAAAGGAATGTTCAATATTTTGCAGATTTCTGTTGGATATTTTTTATATTCGTGTCTACATTTAATTTTCTGCTCGCTGGTACTTTCTTGTCATTCTAACCGAGATATTTATTTTCTGTTGATTTAGTACCACTGATAGGGGGCAAAGGTTAGGAATATTCGCTCAGATCGTAAGCTTTCTCCAGATAATATATTAAATGAAAGCACATAGTAATATCAGTTTTATCGTTTAATAAAACCATAGACTCGTAAATGATATCATCGCAAAAGTTAATTGCACACCAAACTCTTTTTATTATAGTTTAGTTGAGCTGCTAATCTACGATGAACTCTGAATAAATTTAATACTTCTCAAAGCTAAATTGTAATTTATACAATATTACATTAAAATACAGAACATTTGTAATTTCAGATATTTTAAAGTTATATCAAATTTTATACCATAAAAAATATATCTAAAAAATCTTTGCCCTATTGCCAAGTAAATAAGTCTTTATTTACTTGGCGCCGTAATGAGAATTTTCAGCGGCAGGGTACCAAATAATTATTCTACTAAAATATTTGTACACCATTTGATCAATTTATTTACTATAATAAAATTTAATTCGTGGCATATTATGCATATCAAATTATTAATGAATTCAATACCTAAGCGAGTCTATGGTTTCAGCTTCTTTTAAAGTACTTCTCTACTTACCTACACTTCCACAAATAATTGAAATAATAAATGAGAAACAATATTACTCTTACAGCATGGTTTTATATTTCAAAAATTTATTTATCGCTTTTAGATCCACTTCACATCATCAGTAGAATATAATACCTTATTGATCAGGATAGAAAAAGCTAGTTGCAGTTTTAAAGGAATTGCTAATAATCCATTTTTTATAGCTTATTATCAAAACGTGCTTATGTTTACATTATATCATTGTTGCTGACATTTTTCTGTGTTCTATCGTCTTATTCTTCGTCTGTTTACTATAGAATTTTGTAATATTAAAAAAAGTTATAATTACAACAATTCAATTTACATCCCCATAAAAATTTATAATGACCATGAACCGACCTATCTAATTTTAATTACAAAAGAAAAAACAATTTCATTATCACTAAAAATTAATTGGACTGTTGTAATATTTAGCGAGTTAGAAATTCAAGTAATGTTTAGTTTGCATTTGTCCAAATTTTTTACAAATTTCATTATCATTAAAAAATAATTGGACTGTTGTAATATTTAGGGAGTTACAAATTCAAGTAATTTTTGATGTTGGGTTTTGTATTTTTCCTCTCTTAGTAGTTTTTGTGTTTTATTTATAATAAAATTCATCTGTAACGAACAGTTTTTGCGGTACACTTGAAAAAAATTTCAGGCCATATTAAAGAACCATCCTTCACTGGCTGCGCTTTTATAATTATAGATACATAATTGTTAATCTACTAATTAATATTCCATTTTAAAGAAAAATATAAACCTGAAATTTTTCATTTGTCATAGTCACATGAAGATGATTTTTTACTTTTTCGCCTGATATACTCTTACCATTGGGAATATTTTTATTAAAATAGAACTTTGATATTATTATTTATGCATAATATTGAAAAAAAAAATGTTTTTCCTCAAAAATTATCAAATTTTATTAAGAATAGTTTGCAAAAAAAATTAAATATAATATGCAAGTATGTTCATAAATAACATCGCTCAAGGATATCTAAATATTTACCCTCAAGAAGCCATTTTAGTGACTTTAAATAATAACTGAATCATTCATTACTTATTTTCACACTTTGTTATTTTATAAACACCAAGATTTTCCTTGCAATAGGAAAATAATAATTCCGGTTATATAGAAATAGAAATTGTATTAAAAAAACTATTTAAAAATGCATTTTAAATGGTTTCAACTGATATATGTTAACTAAACGTCTTACTTAAAAACAAGGCATCTATTATTGATATATCCGCAGTTATGGAATTCGAGAATATATTAGTTTCAAATTTTAAATACACTTAATAGTTTTAACTTTATAGTTAAAATTACTATAACATACAATCTCATATTACTCATAATATATAGTCGTCGTCCAAGCAGAAATCACTAAGTCCGAATCGTTCATTTTGTGTAAATTAGCATTTAGAATTCAATTTGTCTTGTAAATTTTATTTTTCAAGGCACAGTTGAAACAGAAACCTATTTCACGCGTACGCTTAGGTACTTTTAAATGGTACTTTGCACAATATCAAAAAACCTCCCCACCGCCACAAAAAATCAAAAAATGGACTTAGTGATTTCTGCTTGAACGACCACGATATGTTTAGTAAAAAGCTCACATATATATTAATCATCTCTCTTGGTATACAATGACAATAATCATCTATATGATCGCATCATTTACATACACTACTGACATCTACGTCCCTTTGCCCTTATGCCGCGCTCCGCATCCTTCCCCCGTTCCCCACAAAAGGTCTGTTCAAGCTACAGGAGCTGGTGAAGGCACCCGCCGCCGCCAAGACGGAGATGTACATTAGGCAGGCAGGGCCCACGTCCTACCGACATGTGCTTCGAGAGATACGACAGAAGGAAATCTACAAACTAATCATAGATACGAACCCCAGGAATATACAACACTTCTTCAGAGCGGTGAGTATATATATACTCTACTAGCCTACCCAAAAGTACAGTGTGTTTTTTTCGGGTAATATCACACCATTAAAAAACCCGATGGAGAATTTTTGCAAATATATTTAATAACGAAAATTATATACACAATGGCCTATTTGAATAAAGGGATGAAAATAAATATTTAAACTATCGATATTATGAAAAATAAACTATATGCGTAAATTACTAAATTTACAGCTTTTTCCAATTCATTCATTTTCCATGTTCGGACATGACTTGATGTTATAAATTCACAACGGTTGTTAGTGCGATGTATTTGGAAAAAAATTATAACAGTTTCCGAAATATATAAAACCTAATTCTTCCAAAATACTATCGAATAAACCCCAAAGAAGTCTGAAATCTATATGGTTCCTAATAAATTGTGATATTCTTGTAATGCTGTTATTTAAGTGCAAGTGGATTATTGATATAGGCTTTTTTTTTAAGTGGCGGGCCCGTCCCTTCTTCTGCACATTACAAATTAAGACTAGTTTATGCATAAGACCAATGATAACAAAAAAAATTCAAAATATACTGGCCGCTTCAACACCCCGAAACCTTTTGCTCGCCACTGCATTTTTGTCAATTGAGGGTGTGGTCAAAATTACTGCAATGTTGTCATATGGACAGCCAACAAATATAGAGAGTATTATATTAGCATAATTGATCAAAACAAATAATAAATAACTGGAAACTTTTTACTAAATAGTGGCCTTTAATCGAAGCCGTAAATATTCAATATACATTAAATATTCTCAATCTGAATGTTTCTATGCAGTTTACAATTTAAGCACTTTGTACTGAAGTTTTTTATTCATATATGGCAACAATGGTACTGGAAGCTCAACCCTTATGCGCAGTAGAGGATGAATTAGGTTCGCCAAGATATAAAAAATGACTTATGCATGTAGTGATTTATTTTCCAGAGTAATACTTTTTTTAAGTTAGTTAATTATATGAAAGTTATTTTTAAAGATTTTTTAATATTTTTATTATTTTAGTATGTAAGTTTTGTTATTCTGCAAAGATGTGCGATATTGTTTTGCCAACACTTTATAAAAAATGGGGGATGTTGTGATAAAATTATTTGTTACGTGTTCAAGGACTATTTTGGAAAATTACATACCTGTTAAAAAATACAAACGTATTTATAATTTTAAAAAGGTAGTGATGTAGAAATGTCTTGCATTGAAAAGAATTCTACACTACCGATACCTCGATTGAATTATTACTCTAGAAATAAATTCATTTCTGATTCTGTATATAACAAAATACGTGCTAATTTAATGTAAGTAAATCGAATTTATTAACTCGCCTAACCTTGTCAAATTATCGATTTGGAACCATATCCAGTTTTGAACAATAAAATTTCAGCCGATTTTTACATTTACATATTCCTATAATTTTCAGGTAGTCGAGTAAATGATAGTCCAATTCCTACAAATGCACGTGTAAATTCCTATAAGGTTTCCTATAATATTTCTAATTGAAATCAAACATTGAAGAAGACATAGATATAGGTTCCCATATATTTAACGATCGTGACAATTACCCAATGAACAATAACCCAGACGACCCAGTTGGTGAAAATGCAGAAATTCAGAATGCGGAAGAATGTATTTTATTGCATGATCACACCATGAGGAAATAAAGTTACATGTGCAAGAAATAAGTGCTTCGTGCAAGAGGAAGGCGATGGACAACAGGCGTTTGTAGGAATTTGACCATACACATTTTCGGTTTCTTCTACCTGACCCCATATTTATAGGAATTTACCATCCGCGCTCATTAAATGTCCGCTTTTCAAACAACCCTCGCCTTTTAAATTCCTTTAAAACCTATAGCGTTCTAGAGATTTCTCTGATTAACTTCAAGAATTTATTACATGTTTTAATACTTCTTAATCAATTAAAGATGCATAAATAATTATTACAATAATAAAATAATTACCCAATATCATCTAAACATTTTTACAACGATTTAAAATTTGTACAATTAACTTGTGTTATTAAATTTTTCACCACATCTAAGTGATAAATTTAAAAAAAAACTGTTAAAAAAGAAATTTATATTACGTAATAATCCGATGGTTCAGTAATTATTTCTAAACGCGTTTTAAAAGTCTATAAAACAGCAATAAAATCCAATAAGTATACTCCTGCAGCTTACGGTATGATCTCTTCTCGCGACGGGATTTAGGGAAAGCGATATACCTATCAGAGTTGAGGTCAAGGATCAGCGAGGTAACATGGAAAACTTTACTACTGTACCAGCTTCGGCAAGGATTCAGGATCCGTTGCTGGTCTCGCTAAAGCCATTCTTGCTGATGCGATGAGATCAAAGCATGAACGACATATCGCAAGCAACCGTGTTGATCCACATTACCCAACCCAACATTCAGCTATATAAAATACCGCTAACTCGTGGTTGAATTGTTGATATTTGTGGTGGATATAGTTAGGGAGACTAAAATGTTTCTTCCAGGGCAGTGTTGAGGCCGCACCGAGCAACCAAGAATATATATTTTATTTCTATTTTCGATATTTAAATGAAAAAGTTGGTATTTTAATAGTATGGGCTAAGATTATGTACAGATTATGAAATATCACATTCATGTGCATCATCTATACTTATGAATGATAAATGAAATTAACGCAATTTAATGAAGAGTAAGCAAATGGGTATACGTCCGAAAACCAGTCATGTGGAATGAGCAGACGAAGTACGGATCTGTATTAACAGGATTTGGCTTGTGACACGGACTATTTGATTTCCCAACGTGTCATTTTGGCTGAATTTAAAAGGGCGGATAGTTTTTCATTCACTTCTGCTCGAATATATATGTACGTTGCATTTCTATCTCACATAGAAGTTGTTCAATAAAAACGCGTGAATAGTTTTAAAGTAGATTTTATTTCCAAACAACGCGTTTTCTAATATAAATTGATAAAACCCTTAAAACCAAACAGTTTGGTTTTAGGAAAAACAGAGGGACGAGAGAGGCGATTCTAGCACTAAGAACGGTAGTAGAAAAAAGAAAGAGGGTAGGAAAGGTAACTTGCATAGCTTTTGTAGATTTAGAAAAGGCATTTGATAATGTAGATTGGGACATAATGTTTAGAATTTTAAAAGAAACGGGTATAGATTATAAGGATAGGAGAATAATTTTTAATTTATATAAACACCAAACTGCCTCAGTTAGAATTGAGGGGGAAGAAGAGGTAGCAAAAATAGGGAAGGGAGTTCGGCAGGGATGTACACTCTCACCGTTATTATTTAATCTATATATAGAAGATGCAATAAACAAAGTAAAAGAAGAGTATAGTGTAGGTGTGAATGTACAGGGAGAGAAAATATATATGCTGAGATTCGCCGACGATATAGCTATATTGGAAGAAAGCGAAAAGAATTTAGAAAGGGTATTGAATGGTATGCAGGCAGTATTGACTAGGGATTTTAACATGAAAATAAATATAGGTAAAACTAAAGTGATGAGGTGTGACAAAAAGGAATGCAGTAGAAAAATGAGGATCACAATAGGAGATAATAGAATCGAAGAAGTGTCAGATTTTTGTTATTTAGGCAGTAGAATCACAAAAGATAATCGAAGCAAGGTAGATATAAAGTGTAGGATAGCACAGGGTAGGAAGGCATTCGTAGAAAAAGAACAGATTTTAAGATCAAATATTGACTTGGGTATTAGAAAAAGATTACTGAAGGTATATGTTTGGAGTGTAGCACTGTACGGGTGTGAGGCGTGGACTATAGGAAAGGAAGAGAAGCGTAGATTACAAGCATTCGAAATGTGGTGTTATAGGAGGATGATGAGGATTGGTTGGGAAGATAAAGTAACAAATGAAGCTGTACTAGAGTTAGTAGGGGAGAAGAGAAGTATCTGGAGAGTGTTACAGCGTAGGAGAGACAGATTAGTAGGGCATATTCATAGGCATGGGGGGATTATGCAATTGATCATAGAAGGTAGAGTGGAGGGAAAGAGAGAGGTAGGTAGGCCTAGATTGGAGTATGTGAGTCAGATAGTTGAAGACGTTGAGATGAATAGCTATAGGGAGATGAAGGGATTAGCTCAGGATAGATCGGCATGGCGTGCTGTTTCCAACCAATCTTTAGGATTGCGGACTCTTTAACTAACTAAAACCCTTACGGATGTGCAAATGTTTACAAGATTACAATCGGATTTTAATACACTACTTTAATACGATTTTGCTTCGTATTTGATGATTAAACACTTATGATATCTTATATCTTAATAGTTAAGGCATGACATGGTTTGGGAATTTTTGCCAACACTTAACAGTACAAAAACGTACAAAGGTAGAAAAACGCATTACTCTCGAATTATAAATGCGTTGAATTTTCGCAATTGTTCATTCTTATCATTTTAGATATCCGTATTAATCCAAAAATTAATATGAAAAAAAAATTTTAATGAGGAATAGGATCCATACAAAAAATATGTTTTATAATATATTGATAAAAGGATCAAAGTAAAAGTCATACCCAAATCATATTCTGATCAAAGTATTGTTTGTGTAAATACTTTCATAACGTCTAGTATTAATTTCTGCAGGTACAGCTCATTTTTTTTTAATTGGCGGAGAATTTTGGTAGTCGTCTGCGCATAGGGTTATGCTTATTGGGGTTATACAGTACCAGTGGTGCCAGACAACAAAAAATACTCTAGGTCTAAGAATTTAAATTTGTCGCTATCGTATAGCTATTGTACAAATTAATTATGACATAAATATGACACTATAATAAGTATTTATCAACATTTCTTATATTCTAGTATAACTTTTCTGCATTTTGTATTAATTTCATTCTAATTGCATAAAATGATTGTTATAACTGTGCGTGGTGATTTGTCAACATTGCATTTCTTAGGACGCACACCTTCTGCACTACGCACCTACTTATTCTTTGGAGAAGACAGAAGCGTAGCGTGTTTTGGTAGAATTATATTTATTCAAATAAAAGTTATATTTTTGTTCAAAATCGAAATAATATTCTATGCCCAGCTCAAACTCAACCCAAAACTAATAGGTAAGAGTTTATTAGTAATTATAAATTGTAAATTATAAATTTGTATATTATATCCTCTTCAAACGATATACTATTTATGATATGTACGTAATAAGTTTCAAAAAAAAAAACATCAATAAAAACTTAACACCGATTGTATAGCGACACTCATCATACATAATAACTTTTAACATCTATTTAAGTATAGAAAAAGTACAATATAATATTGCCTAATCAAAACCACATAAGGGATGAGATATAGCCTATATAAAACCACATAATTTGAGCCCTTGTATTAAAGCTATATATCATTCCACTAAACACGGTGTGAAAACGCTAAACACATATGGCACGCATCAAATTCAATTAGAGAGACTTCTTCTGTATCCTCAGGTCTAATAATATGACAGTGGGCGCTGATGGGGCATATTTCTCGAGTTGTAAACCGTATACAAGTTGAATGCTATTACCGCAACGCGATAGGGAAGAACACGCACATAATTAACACTTCCTTCGGTGTCTGTACATGCGACGAGAGTAGAGCAAAGATATAGCGAAGATCGAAGGAATCGGATTCGTGCGTAGAAGATTGTGGGGGGCCAAAGAAAGAACCGCACACTAAGAACAAAGTAAATAGATTGATCGAATTAGGAACCCGGTTATCGGTGATGTAATTTAATTAACTGGTCGCTGCTTCTGTGATGTGTTTATATAGTTTTGTGTGCTCAATATATAATTAATATATAGTTTATACAGAGGGTTTAAAATAATGCAATAATATTTATACACCAAATAATATAGTGTACTATTAACAAACGTATTAGAAGAAATGACGAAGTGATTGTTTTAATATGGCATTCTAAAGGTAGATCGAAATCGAGTATAAAATAAATGTATAAAAAAATATTTACTGTTTTGTTGAAGCAGCGAATCGCTGTAGTTAAAATTTGGGGTGAAGAAGAAGAAGAAGCAATAGTAGCAAAGAGAGCAAGGCGCAGGAATACACACTTTATTATTTAATCTATATGTAGAAGATGCAATGAGTAAGAAAAAAGGTAATCGTAGTGCAGGTGTAATAACTTAAATATAATATAAAAATCTAAGTAATGTGTGCAAATGTAAAAATCAAATAAAAGAAGCCGAGGAGTTATAAGCATAATAAGTTCCTAAGGAATAAATTTGCTACATTTATAAAATATTCATATAATTCAATATAAACATTACATCGCAAGAAAATTTAGGAAAAATGATAGTTAGGCATTTTTGAAAGCCAAAAGAAATAGTAAATGGTATTATTTTGATGTAAGCTGAATAATATTAGAAGAAAGAAACATCTACGTGAAATTTGTTTTAAAATCATCGCATATGTTGAAAACTAATTGGTTGATTTCCAGATCCGTGCAAAAAGAACATGAAGTATTTTAGAGAAATTGATTCAAAAAAGATTTCCGGTTAAAAAAATTCGTTTAACGAAAATGTACGTTAAATTTTTCGTTGCGATGCTTTTTAAAGATAAATTAGTTAGTCCATTCATTTTAGAATACAATTTAATTATTGTTCAGTGCTGCATCGGTTTGTAGTGTTGACTTTGTAAATTTTGTTAAATGTTAAATTCAATGTTAAAAAAAATGTTAAATTTGTAGAGTTAATTGTGGCAACAGTACGTAATTATTCAATTATTTTCCATTTGGGTCGAGTCAAATAATGCAAGGTAATCACACAGTATAATGTATGTATGGTCCGTATAAGAGAGAAGGGTTAATAGAAGAGGAAAGTTGTCCACCGGAAGTACACCAGCTGTCAGATTGGAGCACGGAAACTCCGGAAATTGCTATTAGAAATAGGGAATTCCATGTAGAAATATGTTATGGAACACTAGACTTATTTGGAGTACTGATATAGGCTAATTGCCTAATAATTATTCCAAATTCCAAAAACATGCCAAATTTTAGAGGAAACTGACTAATACTCTCAATTTTCAGAAAAACTAAGATGTAAGTAGAAAAATGGAAGGGTAGCTTTATACCTCAGAATTGTGTTTTGGAATGAGTTCCAAAAACACAGTAACAACAGAATTATAAAGTAATTCAACAAGTGTAATTCTGTTGTTACTGTCTTTTTGGAACCCTTTCCAAAACACAATTCTGAGGTATAAAGCTACCCTTCAATTTTTCTACTTATCTACAATGCCCCAAAACGGATTCTACAACTACAAACTAAGATCTAATTCAGATCAACTTTATCAGTTATACAACAATAAATATTGTATTAATATATGTTTATGAATGATTCAGTTGATCATTGTAAAAATAATATATTATCCCCACACTACTTCTTAAATCTTTTTACTTACAGATACTGCAACTTCAAATGAACGACTATCGATATCATTACATGTTCACTACTTTTGTAAGTATGCAAATGATTGTACAGTTTATCACAATTATACTAAATAATTTTAATATAATCATTATACTAAATAAGGAACTTTAATATATTATAAAGCTACAATGGCATATTACATCGCAAGAAATACAGGGGTATAGAATTTATTAAATTGGCAGCCCCAGATGTTTTGCATTTGTAAGGATTTTCACGTCATGGTGAAAATTGTCACGATATACTATTGCAGAGGTTTAAATTTTGATTTCACAGATTACCATATATCCGAACCAGCTGTATTTTAATAGGCTACAATTGGGACCGAATGATATAACACATTACAGTTAATGATATGGTTGCAATTTGGATAATAGCATGTTAAAATATTCCAATGATCATTAGTTAAATATACTCAATATAATGAATTTGTGTATATCATTTGATGCTCCAAAAACGATATAAAATAGAAACGTGGGAAGGTTAATGGGGTTTGAAGGAAAAAAAGTTGTTATAATACAATTTAGAATATTTTTATTTATGTTGACCAGGTAAAATCATCATCAGAGTTCCTTTTTCTTTTCAAGCCCATTTACTATTAACTACCGCAAAGTAACACTTGATTCAATCATTTATAGAAAGGTTATGTAGTGTGCAAAGATGATATCAAAAAATATCACACATAAAATTATTAGTAATATTTTTTAATAATATCGATGTGCAAGAATTCCAACTTTTGTCATTTGTAGAAAATTATACTAAGTACAGCAAGTGCAATTTTCTTGTTTTATAATTATGTTGTCATCACTGACAAATTATTTTAGGTCGATTTATTTATCCATATACCCAGGGCTGAGAAATATTTTTTATTTCAATATTATATCCTAAATAGCAGAGCCGTATTTTTACAATTAAGCTTGTATGAAAATTAGAAACGAGATTTACTCACGTTTTGCACAGGCCCAAAGAAATTCTTCGACAAATAACAGAAAATTAACCAAAAAAATGTCTATTTCTTTTAAGAATCGTTTGTTCAAATTGGATTAATAACCTTAGAATATCTAAACAAGCATTCAATCATTTTATGTAATTTGATTACAGAAAGAAAAGCGAATTGGTCGCTATAAACAAATTGTCTAAATTTTCTAAATAAGTCTTCAAATTTAGATGAAAAAAAAACCTTAGAATTCCATATACGTAAAATATAATCCTCATATTATGGATTATCCAGTTACTTCGTCGCTTGCATAGTAATCGATCACAGAATCCAAGTACACACACGAAACTCTCATCTCATCTGTTCATCTGCTCACATATGGGTTGTTCCATGCCAAGTGGCCTAATTTACAATCAAATTTTTTAGTCACCATCTTCAATCTTGCTGAAATTTGGTGTAGGTATAAACATATGTCTGAAACGATGCTTTGTAAAATTTCAACTTCATAAGTACTATAACAGTGGTTCTGGAGCCTCCAGCATAAAGGTCACCCATGCAAAACCGATGCACATTCGAACAAACTGGCAAGTTTCAAGGGGGAGCTGTTGTACAACCACAGTAGCTATCACTCTGAAAATTTGCACTCTATGAGAGCTTTTAATGCTTTAAATGATGGTTGTATTGCGAAGTTTTAAAAAGTTATAGTTTTGTTACTGTTATGTCACAAAGTTGCCCAAATAATCCGTCACGTCAATTTTGGGGCAGATTTTTGTTGCTCATAACTTTTAGAGAAGACCTTGTAGAAACGTATGCTTTGCTGAGTTATTTAATCCCATTACTGCTTTTAAGCTGCCAAAGTATCAGCTATTAAGCTCACTTTATTGTCAAGATATGTGCTATTGAACACAAGGTTAAAATTTTATTAAGCAAATTTTGTGCATTTTCAAAGTCAAATAGCATAAAACCTTTTTCTTCAATCAAGTTCTTTCTATTACCAACAGAAAGAGCAGTCTTTTTTCTTTGAGAGTCATCTTGTTTCATTTTGGAGAACCATTGCTTAATGCCAAAAAAATTACTTTGAAAATGACACTTATTTCATTACGCGACCTGACATTACAAACACAACCACGCTCGACGCTGTGGATTTCTTACCAAGGATCCCAAGCCAAGGGTGGGTTTCTTTATGGATCCCGAGCAAAAGTGATACATTGTTCCATCAGTAAAACTATAGATGATTTGTTGAAAAGTTGCTTCATTATTTTATATTTGATTGAAATTTATCATCAATATCCAGCATGAAGGCCTCTTTTAAACTAAACTGCCTTCCCATTTGTGCAGCTTTGGGGACTGGAATATTGGCTAAAATGTGCTCTTCTGGTATCCAACAGGTATCTTTTCTAGAGGGCCAATAAAACGAATGTGCTATTCCATGTGGATGCATAAAATTGACCAAGGCATCATGCTGTTCAATTGAAATTTCACAGATATTGCCAATCCACCAATTGTTGTCGTAAATGCAAGCAATGTATTGTCCTGGATGAAGATTAGCAACAGATAGAGATGAAAAACTGGTTGTAGCAAATGGGTTTACAGAAGCTGCACCAACTGTAATGCACCATTTTGGTCTCAATTCACAGAACTTTGAAAACCCAACTTTATCAGATTCGTTTTTGACTCGATAAGCTGTATATAATTCTTTCAAGTTGCACAGTATCAATCGTTTTTGCATTTGAACTTTTGTACCTTCAGATGTTCTTACTGATAAGCAATCTTTCTTTCCAGGGCATATTCGTGTAAACTCATCATCTTCGTAAAAGCAAAGTATTCGTTGTTTTACTTCATCAAGCAGTTTTCTCCCTTGCTTCTTTCCCGGCATTGACAGTAGCCCATTTTCCATTTTTAGCTTCCTTGATTTCTTCACCATTCTTTCGGAAACTTCAAATTCTTCCATAGTTCTTTTTATTGACCATTTAGCTGGAACTAGTGTCAATATCTGCAACTTTTCTTGACGGCTTGTACTTGAAAGCTTTAGTTTTTGCTTCAGTCCTTCTAGGAGTTCATCACATGCTGAACAGTTTTCACACTGTTTACTTGTACTTGCCGCCTTTATATCACTGGATTTAAGGTGACTAAGGGAGGCAATTTGTTCAGCAAATGTTGCCTGCACCTGGTTCAATTTTTTTTTTACATAGTCTTTTGAATCTTTTGATGTTAATCGTGGAATTTTAACAGGAGATAAGCCGATAGCTGTCAGACTTGAGTTCATCTTTCCACAAACTACCACTTCGTCATCACTATCAGATACTGAAGATGCAGATGGTACTCCTGACGCTTCTTCTTCTTCTTGGTTTTTCATTTCCTTTCTACATGTTGGGCATAATTTTTGGCCAGGCTTAACATCTTTTTTTGTTAGCTTCATTAGGTAGTCTGCTGTTCGTAAGTCAATGGGTCGCAAACCTTTCTTTGGTGCATGATTTTTCTTTCCAAAAGGATTATAACACGATGTCTGCAGCAACTGGAAATTTGTTAGAAGCCTTGCTTCATGATGCATGCAAATTGTAGAACCTTCGTTAAATTTCAATCCAGATCGTCGACTTAGAAGTTCTTTTTCTTCGCTATTAAACTGATTTACCAGTTTTAAGACAGCTTTGTGAGAATGGAATCCTGAATAGTGGCACATTGAATCATCACAGTTTCCTATGGTGCATTTAGGTAGGTTCGCTTCAATTTCCATGATACAAGGCACGTTCTGGTGTTTGGTCAAATCAAGAAGTAACTACAAAAAAATTATGTAAATAAAGAATAAAAGAAAAAGTAAAGAAAAAATAGAGCACCTAAATCAAATTAAGATTGAATATATAAATGGGGTTTTTAGTGACCCTAAATTCAGATGATGGTAATTCTAGAATGACTGATAATCATCTCCCTGTAGGTTGTGTTTGTAATGTCAGGTCGCGTAATCAAATAAGTGTCATTTTCAAAGTAATTTTTTTGGCATTAAGCAATGGTTCTCCAAAATGAAACAAGATGACTCTCAAAGAAAAAAGACTGCTCTTTCTATTGGTAATAGAAAGAAATTGATTGAAGAAAAAGGTTTTATGCTATTTGACTTTGAAAATACACAAAATTTGCTTAATAAAATTTTAACGTTGCGACTAATTGCTTATATCCTGACAACAAAGTAAGCTTAATAGCTGATACTTTGGAATTTTAAAAACAATAGTGGGCTTAGTTTGCTCACCAAAGTACATCTTTGCAGGAGGTTTTGTTTCAAAGTTATAAGCCTCAAAAATTTGCCCCTAAATTGAGATGATGGATTATTTTGGCAACTTTGTGAGGTAACAGCAAAAAAACTAAAACTTTTTAAACCCTAGAACTGAAACCTCTATGGAAAGCACAAAAAGTTGTCCTTAATTGCCATTTTTCAGGATGCTAGCTGTTACAGTTTCAAAACAGTAGCACTTGAAACTTGGCAATTTATTCGCGCGCGCGTTTACATTGCAGAGGTGACCCTTTTTCAGGAGGCCATAGCGCCCTATCTATACTACTAATAAACGAGAGATTTTGCACAACATCATTTGAAGGAATGTTCAACACCTACACCAAATTTCATCAAGATCCAAGATGGTACCAAAATGGTCGTTAGGCCACTTGGTATGGAATGACCCATATACGAATTTACTTCATCTATTGTGTCATGTCGGACAATAGGATTTGGAGACGTTCGACCTGGAGGACTTCAAGTACAATTCGGTCAATATAACCGCATTCCGAATCGTTGACATTGAGAGCAAACGAGTGCAGCTCACGCTGGACATCATGGAGAAATTCCAGCCGATCGGACACGCCATCTTGAACCAATCCGGAATCATACAGGTATGTACTAAGGACGGATCATGTATGATATGCACATCACGAACAGTTGCTTGATCCTAGCGTGCGATTGTGGTGACGTGTTGAAGTAAGTTGAGGACGAATTTGATTGGCATAAGTTTTGCTGTTTCGATCATTTGTTCATGTAAAAATATCTACGAATATTGATTTTTCTAATAAGGTTCAGGCAAAAGGAAGTACGATTTTTTTTCCAAATCCCACATAGAATTTTGTTGATTATATTGTTTCCTATTCAAAATTATATTTTGCCGAGATATTCTTATAAATGAAATTGATAATTTAATATTATTTAGCATAACTTTGATAAACGTATGTATCAAATGCAATGAAATATTTTTATAATCATTTGCGTATACAAAAATTATTAAAAAAAAAACAAATTATCATCCAATTTTCGTATTTCCAATTTCTATTAGTTAAATATTAGATCAATGTCTCTAAAATTGATTAGATTCCAATGTGACCTATCTTCGTCAAACACAATCATTTCGACCCTCTATATTTTAAGCCTCCTTCAATCTTTATAGCCCATATTTCTTAACTGGATATTTTTAACATACTATCATTTTTAACACACCGGAGACAAGGCAGTTATTCTAGCCCTCCATTTCTCATTGGATATCTATACTTAAAGACCGTTCCTTAAGAGAAGTTCTAAAATAAAACCAATTTCAAGTAGAACAATTTATTCTTCCTTCAGTCTATATATATTCAACACTGCTAACAAAATTCTTACACAATTTGACTGAAATATCTAGACCAATAATTAATAAAAACTCATTGAATGGGTTCAGTTGATAAATGTTGTAAAATGAATCGATGTTTATTTCATAATAAGTATTTTTTTACATTTTCAAATAAAGTCTCAATTCTAGTTTGCCACGGTTTGTAATCGAATTTGTTTGAAGAATTCTCTTCGGGGCGGTACAGTGAGTTTTATATTGCTTGAATATTATATCACCTTTATATCGAACGAAACCATCATATTTTCCTTAAAGATTCTTTTAATGACGGGACTTTATTCAAGAAATAGTGTCCCTGTTCATTGGTACGTCTTGCGTGTTATCTAGGCGGAACCGGCACTGATGTTCGACTCGGTGTACGTGTTCGCCAAGGGACTGGCGATGATGGAACTGGGCCATTCCATCAAACCGGCAAACCTCTCCTGCGACCTTGAGCGACCCTGGGATGATGGATTATCATTGCATAACTACATCGACTCTGTGGTGAGTTAGTTAAAGAGTCCGCAATCCTAAAGATTGGTTGGAAACAGCACGCCATGCCGATCTATCCTGAGCTAATCCCTTCATCTCCCTATAGCTATTCATCTCAACGTCTTCAACCATCTGACTCACATACTCCAATCTAGGCCTACCTACCCCTCTCTTTCCCTCCACTCTACCTTCTATGATCAATTGCATAATCCCCCCATGCCTAAGAATATGCCCTACTAATCTGTCTCTCCTACGCTGTAACACTCTCCAGATACTTCTCTTCTCCCCTACTAACTCTAGTACAGCTTCATTTGTTACTTTATCTTCCCAACCAATCCTCATCATCCTCCTATAACACCACATTTCGAATGCTTGTAATCTACGCTTCTCTTCCTTTCCTATAGTCCACGCCTCACACCCGTACAGTGCTACACTCCAAACATATACCTTCAGTAATCTTTTTCTAATACCCAAGTCAATATTTGATCTTAAAATCTGTTCTTTTTCTACGCATGCCTTCCTACCCTGTGCTATCCTACATTTTATATCTACCTTGCTTCGATTATCTTTTGTGATTCTACTGCCTAAATAACAAAAATCTGACACTTCTTCGATTCTATTATCTCCTATTGAGATCCTCATTTTTCTACTGCATTCCTTTTTGTCACACCTCATCACTTTAGTTTTACCTATATTTATTTTCATGTTAAAATCCCTAGTCAATACTGCCTGCATACCATTCAATACCCTTTCTAAATTCTTTTCGCTTTCTTCCAATATAGCTATATCGTCGGCGAATCTCAGCATATATATTTTCTCTCCCTGTACATTCACACCTACACTATACTCTTCTTTTACTTTGTTTATTGCATCTTCTATATATAGATTAAATAATAACGGTGAGAGTGTACATCCCTGCCGAACTCCCTTCCCTATTTTTGCTACCTCTTCTTCCCCCTCAATTCTAACTAAGGCAGTTTGGTGTTTATATAAATTAAAAATTATTCTCCTATCCTTATAATCTATACCCGTTTCTTTTAAAATTCTAAACATTATGTCCCAATCTATATTGTCAAATGCCTTTTCTAAGTCTACAAAAGCTATGCAAGTTACCTTTCCTACCCTCTTTCTTTTTTCTACTACCGTTCTTAGTGCTAGAATCGCCTCTCTCGTCCCTCTGTTTTTCCTAAAACCAAACTGATCTTCTCCTAGCCTTTCCTCTACTTTATTTTCTAATCTCCTATAAATAATCTTTAACAATATCTTCGATGCATGTGATAGTAGGCTAATGGTCCTATAGTTCTCACACAAATTAGCTCCTATTTTCTTCGGCATTGTTACTATTCTACTACGCTGAAAATCCTGTGGTACTTCTCCCTTCTCATATATTTTACAAACTAACCTGTATAATCGCTCGTGCATTTTTTCCCCTGCGTGTTTTATTAATTCGGCTGGTATCATATCAATCCCCGCTGCTTTGTTATTCCGTAAATCATTTAATGCTCTATGAAACTCTGACCTAAGTATGTGGTGAGTGCATACCATATTTTATTATTTCATTTTTTTGCTATATCGAATTTAATTGTCTTTCCCATACGAAGTAGCGATGTGTAGTTCACTCGCGAACCGTTCACTCTGAACAGTTCAATCAAATGATTGTGACGATGTTTTGCATCGACCTTTAGGTCACTATGACCTAGTTCGTGAACTATGAACTACATGGTGCACGGTGTACGTATTGATGTAGTTGTACTAGGCCCTGAACCCGTCGTGTACTAAACCATTCATGAATCACGACTCGTAAACGAGGCAGTATAGTATACATTACATATACAGTACTAACATTTATTTAGTGATAAAGTGTGTTGGTGAACGGAACGAAATAGAAAACTCGATGCAATATTTATATGTTGGTATCAGATTTCATTTGGAATAATATAATTAATATATTCGCAAGATTAAATATGTTTTTAAATATGTCATGCCATAGCAAATTTTTGCAATAATGCAAAAATAAACATCTAAATCTTATAGTTCTTCTGTTTCATACTGAATGCAATGCAATCACTTAATATCAAATCAAAGCTTTGAAGTTTGAACAGAAAAGATTCGGAATAGAAAATATAAATTATAACGCCAAACAAAACGATTCTATCTAGTTCATTTTATTATAGTTTGTACATTTAATTTTCAAGTGTTAGTAAAGTAGTAAACATTTTCATCAGTAACTACCAATGAGTATTTTAAAACTTCATATAAATAATCGTGAGTACCTTAGAGAAGATTATATTTCTTTATATATATGTTTTGTATAAATTATAAACATTGTTGTCTTTTCTTCTTCATTCTTAATTCAAAATAAGTATTGTAATATTTCAATTTATTTATTTTTTACCATTTGATATTTTTATATTGCGAAAAAAGAGATTATTTTCAGTATGTGCATGTATTTCATATAGGTCGTGAACTAGTTCATTTTAAAAAGATGTTAGTAGTTCACGACCTATAGTTCGTGAACGGTACATTGAAATGAACTACGAACTAGGTCCTCAAAGTGACCTACAGTTTGCCATCGCTAATACAAAGAACAAGCAAAAAGCCCTTGGTTTGGGCTACACTTCTTCCATCTCGATATATCAATATATTCAGCCTATAGGTTGACAATTGTTGATATTTCGCAGAGATGTTTGCTATTGTACGCAGGAAGAAAATGTTTCGTTCTGCTTCGATAGCACATGTAAATATTGGCATATGAAAGATATTCCACCCTTCAATATACCGTGCGCGTACTCAACTATGGTTTATCCTGACTTACATACAGTTAACACTTACAAAGGAAACGTTATTTACTACAGGATTACCGGAGAAGATCCAGCGAATATTTTATCCAATACTGCTAGTTTTAAAATGTATGAAAATAAATTTTCATATGCAATACATTTCTTCGTGCTTCTGTGTAAAAATTTATATGATACCGGGAAACTATTTCAAAGGAAATTTAATTTACCAATTTGAAGTAATAAGTAATATATGGATAAACGCAAACGGTTTCCTTTTTCAGAGCACGTATCAAATCTTTATTCCCTCGAGTTTATCAATTTATATTTGCTTTTGAAGTTTCATTAATTGAAGTTGGATAGATATTTCGTATTTGAATTTTTGTCGCCTGATAATAGATATATGCGCTTTAAAGAAATTTGTTCGAATAAAAATCTAAATTCTTTATTTACCCTTATCACAGTGCCACCAAATTCTATTTACGTTCCTCTAAATTTATGTCCCATTCTTACAATTCTATGTTATTCTTGTATATCATTGCTATTTTCCTCAGGTATTCCCTTTTCCCTCCATATTGGTTTACATTTATACTTGCCTAGATTACCGAATGACTGTAAATAAGCCATAGAACGTAAATGTACCTATACGAAGATCAGATCAGTGTGCAACTTTTCGTCGCCATCATTTTCCCGCCAAAATCTAAAGAAGAATTTCTCTTTAATCGTCACAATTTGTTAATAACAGAAAGGTTAGTATTTTTTACGACTTTTTCAATAATAACAAATATTATGTATCTTGCTACATTTAAAAAATCCTAAAAATGATCGCGATAACCATAAATATTTATATTAAAGAACAACCAAAAAACGTAACTAAAATTATGTATGAACTAAATTGCTTGGCTAAAGGAAGAAGACATAATTGAATCAAATCTTCTAAATAAGGTCTAAAAATGCCAAATATGGAGAATTTATATTCTCAACTTTAGAATGAATTATGTGACCTTACCAATTTTTTTGTTGAGTATAATTCCTTGTGAACATCGAACCCTAATAAATTATGATTATACATAATCATAGTCATACAATTTAAAATTCGTATTGATAAGCACTTCAATCAATTACCAAATTTTTTTGTTAGTTAAATAGTCCTCAATCCTAAGGATTGGTTGGAAATAGTACCTTCTATAATTAATTGCATAATACCCCCATGTCTAAGAATGTGACCTACTAGTCTATCTCTCTTGCGCTGTAATACTCTACAAAAATACTTCTCTTCTCCCTACTAATTCTAGTGCGGCTTCATTTGTTACTTTATCTTCCCAACCAACCCTCATCCTCCTCCTGTAGCACCACATTTCAAATGATTATATTCTATGCTTCTCTGCCTTTTGCCTATAGTCCACGCCTCACACCCGTACAATGCTACACACCACACATATGCTTTCAGTAATCTTTTGTCCAATACCCAAGTCAATATTTGATCTTAAATTTTCTACAAATGCCTTCCTACCCTATGCTATCCTACATTTTATATCTACCTTACTTCGGTCATCCTTTGTAATCCTACTACCTAAATAATGGAAATCTGACAATTCATCTATTCTATCATTTCCTCATTTTTCGCTTGCATTCCATCTTGTCACATCTCATACTTTGGTCTTATTTTCATTTTATAATCCCTAGTCATTACTTCCTGCATACCCTTTAATACTATACAAGCACATTGATCATTGCGTAAAAGTTAGGAAAATTATTGATATGCTGCTCTCATTTCAATTCGTACGCTCTTTCAATTGCAATTCAAAAACGTAAATAGTCTTATTTGGTTTTCTTGGATCGCCGATACATGGGCGACGAAACATCCCACGGGAACGTAGACCAGCTACATGATTTGTATTCCACGGCTCGGCTCGGACCCGACCTAACCGCTCGTGGCATAGACGGTAGCGACGTCGGCGGCCGTGGTAAAACCGACACAACGCGCCCCGGGGGAACGCATCTCTTATAGAAATCTCAACATTTTTTTTTTCATTCTTTTTTTTTCGTCCGTGCGCCATCTTACGTATGCGAATGGTGTTTACTCAGTCGCCTTTTACTTAGCACGAAGTTTATAAAAACATTGTTTCCCTGTCTTTGCTTGGCCACTGTAAACATCCGAGCAAATAAGCAGGAATTCCAATTTCATTCAACTTTAATATCCTGCCACTACGACTTTAATAATTATTTTCACTCAGCAACATATAAAAATGTATATATTCTTATGGCACACATTCAAAAAGTATAACGAAGAACAGTCGAATTCAAAAATTATAATATTACCGTGTAGAATATACGAAAATTTTGGATTCTTTATTAAATTAAATGTATATATCATCCCCTTAACAACTGGATAACTTGAAATTTATGTTTCGTAACAAATCGATAAAAACTATTTAACATGAAATCGTTCTTGCGTTTAACCTTAGAAAATTAAACAAAATTACATATTTTCTTTTAGAGATGCAACATTTTATTTAAATCAAAAGCTTGATCAATTCTCATTGTTAAAGTGCAAAACAATATGAAAATTTATCGCTTTTGTTAGTCAAACTTCTTCAGTCCTAAACATATATATAGCTGTAACAGACGCTCCTTAATTAACCACCTGGCAAAAATAGCGATAAATTCCAGCTACAGGATAGTTCCTCCAACTCCAATATGACTTACTACATTCTTGATTACCGCGGTCCTATAGTCTATGAAAACTTTTACCTCATACGACCGGATACCGGGGTGCGTGGCGCACAGAAGGGGTACGTGGTGGAACGAAGGGGTTCGTGGTGGAAGCTGCAAGCAGGTGTCCCGAGGGACGCACCACCGTGGTAGAAAAAGGAAATACTATGAACAAACGACGTGCGATGCAAGTGAGAGTGGGAAGGAAGGAGCGACTTGCATTGCACTTGTATGGGGTTAAAGCGGAAAGAAATTTTTCAAAATATTCACGGGGGGAAACACGATATCATAAATAACGTACTGAGAGCGACATTGAAGACGGAAATTGATACGTAACTCGTCTCTTTACGTCTAGAAAAAAGTATTTTATAAGTTAATGTGATGGTTCGATGTGACGGTATTGTTCGTTCGATCGAAATCCATACACACGTCGCCATATATATGAAGATATTCAATGAATAATGGATGCAATAACGCGAAGCGCTTGTGCCTGCTTACCAAAACCTTGCTGCATTCTAAACTTTTATTTGATTAATTCAAAATGTTGTAATATAAATGCAAGCTTATCAGTGGCCTTCATTCCCACAAGGTTTTCAGAGTAAAAATTATCTACATGAAAGTTTTGCCCACTCTGTTGTAAATTTAAAATCGATACCTCTTCAAAATATATGAAAATATATATATAATAGATACCTCAAAAATCGAAATAATCCCTCTCGAAGATCATATCTTTTTATATACTTTAATAAACTCTTTCTGTCTTCTTGCATTGCATATAAATATATCATCATATCGTATCTTATCATGTATTCAAAAGATTAGGGGTTAACAGATTTACAGAAAAGAGACGAGCAATTTCAGTGCTTACTCGCGTATGAAGAGGTTTCTTCTTTTGTGTGCTATAAATCAATCCTACGTGAAAATAAATATAGGCAAGACCAAAGTGATGAGGTGTGACAAGAAGGAATGCAGGTGAAGATGAAGATTAGAATGGGAGATGATAGAATAGAAGAAGTGTCAGACTTTTCTTATTTAGGATTACAAAGAATAACCGAAGTAAGGTAGATATAAAATGTAGGATAGCATAGCGTGGGAAGGCATTCGTAAAAAAAGGAGCAGATTATAAGATCGAATTATTCAAATATTCAAATTTAACATGTAGCTACCAAATATTCCTACTTCCCAAACTAACTCTGGCATACATTTATTTGTCACTTTTTATTATCCACACCTTGCTAAAAATTTAGCAGTAAAATGTACCATTATATCGATTCGATACAATTATGCATTTTTATACATATATAATTTTCTACAACTATATCAAACTATACTTTTTATAATTCCCCCACATTAGGTGCTGTGTAATTTTTATCTTACGGCATATTGTTTATTATTTGTGATTGGGAGCAGATTGCAAACAGCTCGAAGCCGGTGAAGCATATCTGAGTTCTTGGGGAGATATTAGAAACATATGGGCAGGGTGGGATATACCTCAATCTAAATAAATTTCAGTAAACATCTCCTTTTATTTGTTTCTAGTCTGGCTTGAATGGATTGACGGGCAATTTGGAATTCAGCGAAGGTAAACGTTCCAATTTTAAATTGGATCTACTGAAGCTAAAACGGGAAGATGTGGTGAAGGTGGGACACTGGACGCCCGTGGGCGGCATCAACATTACAGACCCAGGTGCTTTCTATGAAACGCACGAACCCAATATTACGTTGATCGTGATGACGAGAGAGGTAAAAATAGATCGTAAAAGAATTTATAAAAGAAAATTGATATTCATCACTTCTTTTTTTGTTGTCTTAATTTTTCTAAGAAATTGCAGCTTTTGCATTTAACGTATGAGATATGTAAATGAAGTTACATATTGTTCACTATAAAAATAAAATTCCTTAATTGAAGGGGTTAGAATAGAAAGGGTACAAGTACTTTTTTTTAAAAAATTTGAGATAAGTGTAGTTTCTGAACATTAATATACCCAGTTTTTAGTGGAGAAAAGGTTCAAGTAAGTGATTTTTCATACTACGAGTGCTATTTATCGTCGAGTAGAAATATGAAGTAACTTACATCACCAATGAACTAAGAATAGAAAGGATACAAGTGAGCTTATACCCTTTCTATTCCAAAAAATATATTGTTTTTATTGAGAACTTGTTGCGTGTAATTCTCGTATAAAACCGGTAAAACCAAAAGTTCGTGTTATTCGTGTTAAATAAAGAACTCTTACCTATTAATATGGAAAGTGACGAAGGTAAGTTTTTATTTTATTATTATTATTCACGACATAACAAAAGAATTTTTTTTTTCTTTTCTACATCTGAACAGTTTGATTCACGATCCAAAAAAATACTCTGATAAAAAGAGCTTAAATTTAACAGCATTATCCACTTTAAATATACGAAAAAATCAGAAGTTTGTTCTTTTGAATTTAAAAGTACATTAGATAATGATTTTCCATTTTCCAAATGTATTATTGCTCCTACAGCTGGTCGACCGCCAACAAAATTGAATATGGTTTTTTCTAAGTTGTCAAATAACAGCGCCTTAAAAATACCTCAAGAAAAATGGAGTAATCTGCAAACATTATTGGACTATGTGCCACCGAAATTTCACAAATTTTATAAAGACATGGAGCACGGATCCAAGGCTTGCAAAAAGAAGAAAATTACAGAAGACGAAAACATCATTCCTACGGCTTCTATACCTAACACTGAAACTCAAGACTCTGATCAGGACTCGGTTGTTGAAGAGGATATATTAATAGATTCGGATTATGACATTTAACCCCGTCAATTGTAAGTCTTAATTAAATTCCTCGACATGTACTTATCACATTTTCGTGATTTTTTTAATTAACTATTAACAAAGCTGTTTTATATGATGAAAAAAATTAAATGTCCTTATTTTTACTTAAATTAATTAAATAGCAACACTATTTGTACATAAAGACGCTTTTTTTTAAATTCCACTCAATACACACAACAATTAAGGAAATTTTGTTTGTACAAGTTCAATTTTTTAACTTCACAACCAAAATTTTTGAACCATGTACTATAGCAATATTTCATAAACAATTAATTGCTTCGCCCTAATTATGACGCATTATCTTTAGCATATTATCATTTATTTTTATGTGATGCAATGTAAGAATAAAATATATATTTTATAAGAAATTATTCTTTTGTAAAAACTTCAATGCACTGTGGCATTTAATAGCTTATATACAATTCTATCTGGCACACAAACTGTCCTTTAAAAAGTGGAAATTTATGCTAGACGAAAGCTCTCTCCACGGTACGAGAGAAGCTCAAAGTTAGCGAACTTTTTGACAACATATATTCGCGTATATTGACGCCCGACAATGTGCGTTATTGGGTCAGAAAATCTACTTCCAGAATATAATAGAGGAATGCAAAATATATACGAAATGATATTGTACAAAAGTTATAAAAGTTTCACTGATCGATGTGTTATGGACATATGATTTCCGTAAAATACTTATATACAAATATGTCGTTGACTTTGCAGTATTCATATGATTTAACTGAGGTAAGCTTCCAAAGAAGATTTTAAAAACATATTAAATAATTATTCATTTTAACAGTTTTTTTTTACATCTTTTAGAACTGCCTGATGGATTTGGTAACCATGTTCCAATGAGATAAAAGAGATTGTTTAAAGATAAATTTCTTATTTTTTAATCGCGTATTGTAATAAATTATAATATTATTATTTACAAATATATTCTATTATTTTTGGTAAAAAATATTGCGGGAAATCATGTAAACTTAACCACAAAAAAACTCAAAATTATTTTATACATTACGTGAAATTAAATAAACAGATTAATAAATCTAAATGGCCAGTTCGGTAACAGACAAAAAATATATAAATATCTAATATAAGAAAATAACAGACTCTAAAGGCACTCTCCTTCGCGCAATCCCCTTAAAAATGGATTATCCCGAGAAAATTAAATTTTGCAATTTTCTATTTTCTCTACTAAAATCTTCAACGTATCTTTGTACATAAATTTATTTGACAAATAAATTGTCAAATTGCCGAATAACAATTGAAACTAAAGTATTGAACAATTGAAACTAAACTACCAATCTTATCTTATATATATACTAGATCAGCTTCTTAAAACACACATTTATTGGCTAAAGAAGCTAAATTAAAAGGAATTAATTATATTGAGCAATTTTATGAAAAATTATATTTTTGCGAATAAGATGTCTGGAACGAATATAATCAGAAAAAAAATGGGTGTTCGAGAATTAAAAAAATTGTGGTAGGAGATTATTAAAATGGTATATTGTAGAACCCAAGCAGAATATATATAAAAAAAATATTAAGACAGTGTGTGAAAAGATAAGCAGATGTAGAGAATGAAATGAAAGCATGTTAAAATATGAGGTTGTACATTTTTGAGTAAAAAAAATCAAAAAGTTAACACGGTAGTGAAAATACACTTTCTTATCCTACACGGATGAAATATATATTTTTTATATTATCTAAAATTATCACTGTGTAAAATTACCATTGAACAGTAAATATAATTTTCAATAGGGAATAAATTATTTTTTAAATTTTAATAGTCTCATATTATATAGTTTTATCGTGAAATGGGTATTGTAACAATTTACAATTTGGAAAACTATAAAAATATTTTCTATTTCATACATCTTTTTTTCTCATTTTTCAATAGGGCGAGTAATGGTAATCATTAAATATTTTCGATCTTTCGCTATACCGTATTCAATTTAGACGATTAAATACGTAATCCCCCATATGAGGGTAAATGTATAAATCTGGTACCAATTGCTGACAAACAAATAATCGTGAGTTTAAATTTTCTGCGCCATTAAATGCAGGAAAATTTATTACTCAACGTAGAATATGGCGGAAAACAACAATGGCATAAACCAGCACATATTGTCTATCTCAACTTTTAAACCATTCTGCATTCTATGGTATAACCACAGTGCTGATTTATTTCGAATCTGTCAATTTTATAGCGCTTTATCTAATTATAAAATAAATTAATAAATTCCGTATTTACACTAATCGGTCAAATATATAATAAATCACAATTTTTTTTATTACGAGTCTTAATACAAGTTTCATATTTGTTCTGAACAGGAAATTCATTTCATTCACATTTATTATTGCCATATTCCTCAAGTGTTATTTTTTATTATCGGAAATATCGAAGTTTTAATTTTTCACACAAATTAATTGTCGATTTTTTTTTGTATAGTGAGTGGTCTTCAAACTATGTTCCGCGGAACTATGGGCTTCTGTGCGACCTTTTCAAGAGGTCCACGAATCAAAATCATATACGAAAGAAGTTTTATAGAAAAAAAAAACTAAAATCTATAAAGATTTAAAATAATTTCCTTTATTTTTTTTTGTATCTCGGATATTTTTATGATGTACAACTATATTTATATCTATTAGAATACCTTTATTTGCATTTTTCGTATAAATACATAAAATATTACGTCTTTCTGGAATGGCCCACTATCCAAAATCATGGAAACAAGCCACAATCATTCCAATTCCCAAACCTAAGAAACCCAAACGCATCACCACGAGCTACAGACCTATCAGTCTCCTTAATACCCTATCCAAAATCCTGGACTCTATAGTACTGGACCATATCACACGACACATCCAAGAACACAACATTCTCCCGAACCGCCAGTTCGGCTTCAGACAACAACACTACAACTCCTCCGAATCACAGACCACATACAGACGGCCTTCAACAACCAATACCATACAGCCATACTATTACTAGACGTAGAAAAAGCCTTCGATAAAATCCCACACAAAGCACTCACGTTCAAACTAATTAAACACAACTTCGACATAAAGACATGCAAACTAATACAAGACTACCTACACAACAGGACCTTTTCAGTCAAAATCAATAACACAACAGCTAAACAATTTCCAATCCTTGCTGGAGTACCACAAGGATCCGCTCTCGAACCAATACTATTCAACCTGTACATCTCTGACATACCTAATCCCTTAGACCACAGAACCATATACTCACAGTACGCTGACGACACCGCAATACTAACAACCTCCAAAAACCTGTCATTACTAACTGACATACTTCAAAAAGAAACTACACAGATCACCGGCTACTACAACAAATGGGGACTCCAAGTAAACGTCCCTAAAACAGTACTAACTCACTTCACACGTAAACTGAAATATAACAAACCTAACAGAATCAAAGTACTCAACAACTGGATTGACTGGATAGACAAATTTAAATACCTAGGACTCACACTGGACAAGAAACTAAACTTCAACACACACATCAACAACACCATCAAAAAAGCCAATTTCAAAACCTCACAACTCATTCCGATAATAACCGCCTCCTCCACCACTTAAGAACACACCATCCTACTGTACAAAACATACATACTACCAATCCTAACATACTCATCCCCTGTCTGGACCACCATAAGTAAATGCAACCTAAGAAGCCTACAAATAACACAAAACAGACGACTCAGACTAGCCACAAGACTACCAAAATACACAAGCATTAAAACCCTACACCAGCAAACCTACAGACAAGACTTAACAAACTAAACTTGAAATTTTACAAAAACATTGAAAACATAGACAACGAAACACTAACTCGACTCACCATACAATCAATTACCAGAACACATAAAACCTCAAGACAAATACTACAAAACCTCACAGATCCTGTCATAACATAACATGACAACACAGCACTAACATCAACCCACCATCCCTAAACCTACTTAACAACCCTAGAGCTATGACTCACGCCAAACTATATAACCAAACAACTAATCCAGCGCCGCGCTTGAAACTCCATTTCACAGGTCCTACCAGGTCCCTCATCACAACACGCTTTCTGGGATGGTAGGGGTTGTTAAAAAAATTTCAATCTTCCGGCTTTCGTGAATCAGGACAATTTGAAGACCATAACTATTCATAAAATTCTCAGAATCCATCCACATTATATATGATATTGAAAAACTCCACAACTCCAGTAAAATAATTCCTTTCTCCATTACAATAAATAGGCATTGATATTTCTGTCAATATGTTAGCATCGTATTTCGGCTATGAAATGCCAAATATGATTGCAAATAAATTATTCCGTTATTTGCTCATTTATTTCCAAATTGAGTTCGATGTGAATTAAGCTTGGCTTGCAACAGTTAATGAATGCAAATCCGGCAAATATTTGCTGAATTTTTATCCAGTTTTTCCTACTTGCTAGTTGTAGCGAGTGTTACATTTGGTATGACAAAAAAAAGACATTTTTCGTAGGTATACTTTGTCAATGACGCTAAAGCTATTCTAGAATTATCACGTATTGATACGATTCCATTTACTTGACATAAATTTTCGCTTAAAAGAATATTATTAATTAGAAGCATGTGTTAATTTGGTTCAGTAAAATCTTCGCAATTATTTTTATTTTTTGATTCATTTATAATCCACAAAATGTACATAACAATATTTCTATAAAAATAATACTTTATTAAAACAAATTAAATTAAAGTACTTTTCATAACTCCGATTAACAAAATCCAGACTGGCACTATTCAAAATACGTTCATAACTTACAAAAAAAAAAGCTTTTTCCAGGTTTATACTTTTTCAAATTGGATTAGGCTCTTGGGCGTCAATTAATTTACATTTTTACGAACTAAACCAAATGAACGTATAATATACGCTTCATTAAAAAAAAAATTGTTAATTTCATAAAATTCCATCTACAATAAAAATTTGATACTCCACGTTTAATAAATTATAAAAGCGATTTCAATTATTTTAGTAAAATATTTGAAATCGTATTCTATTTCAATTATTTTATTAAATATATTATTCAAATATATTATTCGTTTACATTTCCTTTAATTCAATTATTTCAATTATACGGTACATTAAAGGACTTAATATTATATTAGGTAATATTTAGCTAAATATATATTACAAATGTTCTCTGGAAATTGGTCAGGCTTGAATTTTCAATGCTTAATATTAAAAGCTATTTTACTAATTGGTGGAACTATAATTTGGAAAGCATTCTGTAATTATATTTATATGTGCATTAATATTCAGAGGTACAATTTTGAAATCAAATATTTGTTATTATTAAATATTGCATTGTATATTGGGAAGATTTTTGTACATTAAAGTGATTATCTGCTCATATGAATTTACTTCTTCAGTGCATTATAATTAGTGCTGGGAATATTTGCCAATCAAACCGGAAACCGGTGCAAGCATTTTTTCACCGGTTCACCGACTAACCGTTTTCACCTATTTTCGGTGAAAACCGGTTTCCGGTGTAAACCGCGTTTCGGTAAAAAACCGCTTTATGGTGAAAACCGATTTTCGGTGAAAACCGGTTTTAGGTTTGCACTGGACTACTGAATCTTACCAAACCGTGTTGCTTCAAATCAACGCACTGTTTTGAAGTAACGTATCAATTCAATTTTCCAACACGTTGATACAGTGGCGTTGCTTCTGTGCAGTACACTGCACTGTGTAAAATAGATAATGAGCTTAGCGCATATACTGAGTCTAGGATTGCAAAGAGCTTGCGCCAGTCATGGGACAATGTATA
Source organism: Leptodirus hochenwartii (assembly GCA_947310635.1). Taxonomy (NCBI): domain Eukaryota; kingdom Metazoa; phylum Arthropoda; class Insecta; order Coleoptera; family Leiodidae; genus Leptodirus; species Leptodirus hochenwartii. The sequence continues at coordinate 34,523,352 of OX371179.1, read as the reverse complement.
AAATTCCGCAATTTTATATCGAAAATTTAAAAAAAAATTTAGAAACGCGTAATTGTTTATAAATTTAGAATGAACGTAAATCAATATAATTTCAAGTGTACTTTAGTTCTCAAAGTTCTTCAAATGCATTGCATTGTAATGTTCATGCAGTTTCCAATTAATCCTTATAGTTGAGGATAAATATATATAATCAGTGATTGCATATAGCGGACATGACTAAACATAATTTACAATATCAATATTTTTACAAAAGAATTTCGCCTTATATCTCTTTATATTCGCACTTTTATATTGGGAATTGAGTAAAATTTATTAAAGTTTGTTATATACTTTCTTTCTATTTATTTTTTTAATATTTTTCCTACCAATGTACTTATTCAATTACTTGTATACAATGCTATTACGGTTTATTATTTATTTTAATTATTTACAAAGAAGGTATATATATACCTGTCGAAATTTTTTAATTATTTACAAAGAAGATATATTCCTGTCGATTTTCATAAAAATTATCGAAAAATTATCGAAAAAGAAGAGAGGTACATAACTGTCGATTTTCATCAAAATTATCATTTCCCATTAGAAAATGTCCCATTCAATCATTTTTTCACGTTTAATAAAAATTTATAATCTTAGCATGTCCATATAAAAATGTTTCTAATGCTGACTTTGAAATTGAACACGCAATTAGCATCGCGTATTAATTTACAGTTGCTGATCGTGTTGGTGTCGCCATCTACATATTTTAATATTAGATGTGTGTGCGACAACGACGATAAACACACACACAGATTACACACTATTTATTCTCGATAAAGACGGCGAGGAATTCAAGTCTAACTACATGGTTACGTGAATGCAATCCCATCTTTGCACATGCTATTTTATATGGGCAGTTTCAATGGCACCCTGATCGATAAGTTGAAGCGAAGAATATAAACTTGAAAAAGTTAATTGCGTTGGTTGAAGCGAGACTTTCGCCGTTTTCTGAGAAAGTTCTCGCTCTAGTGGAGTATTCGTTATCAAGAAACGCGTTTTTATTATCCGAATTTTATCTATACAGTAGTACACCTACTGCCAAGAATATGGCAAATCAGACATAAATGCATAGTTTAAAAACTAAAAAAAAGAAAATACAATTATTGACCGATTGTTTGAGGACGCTATTGCCTATTTATTTTGTAATTCATAAATCCAACATAATTTGCTATAAAATATTTGACAAAAATCAAAATAAAATATTTAAAAAAATTTAATATAAGGAATGTATGTAAAAAAATAATTAATCATATATATATATATATATAGCATCGCCAGGTCTCGCCTAGAATAATTTTAAGTCAGACACTTTAAGCCACAATTATTGACTATTTCTTTGACTCGATTGTACATGACAAATGGCTGCTATGCCTTTGATTATGATATACAAGTCTATATGAATGTAGAGGAAAATTAGTCATTCTTAATTTTCAAATACACTTAAATTTGAACAAAATGGGCGAAAATAGACATAATCGTTTTAATATAACACCAAAATCATTGAAATCTGTCGAGCCGTTACGCAGAATTTTTTTTATACGGATAAATGGTAAACTTTTGTAGTAAGCGTGGAAATAATTATTTTTATCTTAAAGCGGACAAATTACCGAAAAACGGGATTGTCCCGCTAAAAGCGGGACGTATGGTCACTTTACTTATTTGTGTTATTAATTTTATCCCAAGAAAATTTTATATAAAATAAAATAAGCAAAAATCTGTTAGGTAAGCTGTTCATCAAAATTATCGAAAAAGAACAGAGGTCGAACCTGTCGATTTTCATCAAAATTATCGAAAAAGAACCTGTCGATGTTCATCAAAATTATCGAAAAAATATCGAAAAAGAACACAGGTATATACCTGTCGAAAAAGAATAGAAAAGAACAGGTATATACAGGTATATACCTGAGGTATAATTTTGATGAAAATCGACACGTATATACCTGTGTACTTTTTCGATAATTTTGATGAAAATCGAAAAAATTAATATTTTAATTATATTATTAAACATTTATAAATTAAAATAATATTAATATACATAGTCGTTTATACACTATTTAAAAAAATATATATTTTGACCAAAGTCGACGAAAAATTGATTTTTTTCAAACCCCCTTTTTTCGACGATTTTCTCAACCTTTTCCGTGCCATCTGAATATCGATAAAAAAAATTTCGAAAACCATTTAGGTTATACACTATTTTAGAAAAAAAAAAATTTTTTGACAAAAGTGTACGAAAAATTGATATTTTTCAAAGTTTTTTCGATTTTTCGACGATTTTTAACTATAGCTAGTGACATTTTAATACATTGACACGTTATTAAATCGGAATCCAATATGGCATTTAATATTGAAAATTATTAAACTTACTCAGACAGTTTTCACCAAAAAAAAATTTGGACCACTAACTTATTTCCAATCAATACACACGTCTATCCAATTGACTTGGTCTTTTTTTTCTTTAAAGATGATCATTGAGGACACTTCCATTCTTTTCACAAAAATACACGCTTTCAACCGTTTGATTTTTATTTAAAAAAACGTGCCACAGCCGCGGTTAGTAAAAACGTAGATATTTTATGGAATACCATTAATAATTAATGTGACACGCAGAAGATTCGGTACACTACTGAAATAGAGTGAGGAAATTTAGACAGGTTCACGTATTGACTAATAAATATAACACTTGTCACATTCAGAACTTATCGTAAGAATATATACACGATACAGCATACTCCAAAATGATTTAGATATTATGAAAATTGTTTAATAATAAAATATTTTTATACCGAGTTCGTATAAAAATGGGCAACATTTCTGTTTGTGAAATCCATTTTTTTCGGTATGTTTAATGCAGGTGAAAGAATAATCCAAAATAAATAATAAACCCCAAATAAGTAACGAATTTACAACAAATTACGACGATTTTTTAGAGCATCTAATTTTGTATATACAATTTGGTGCAAAAAATTATTATATTCGTAAGTATTTGTAAAAATTAGAAGTTAAGATTGATATATAGTTTAGTGACTTTATAATTTAATTATATTTTTTCTACAAAAAGTCGACGTACGTGACAGGCTGTATATTATATTGATCGACTTGTGTAGGTCGAAATTGTTTACGTTCGAATAAAAGCGAAGAATTGATTTAATCTGTATCTATTTACGCCTGATTATTTCTTACCGACGTTGAAAATGATAAAAACAAATCCAAAAATTATTTTTACATACGCCACCATAAATTCTAAAATAACAACTTATTTATTTACCTGTCGATTTTTATCAAAATTATCGAAAAAGTACAGAGGCATATACCTGTCAAAAATTTTAATTCTTTTGTCGATTAGCATCAAAATGATCGAAAAAGTACAAAGTATATTCCTGTCGATTTTCATCAAAATTATCGAAAAATTATCGAAAAAGAAGAGAGGTGCATACCTGTCGATTTTCATCAAAATTATCATTTATCAAAATTATAATATACAAGTCTATATGAATGTAGAGGAAAATTAGTCATTCTTAATTTTCAATTTCAGACCAATTTAGCAAATACTCTTAAATTTTGAACAAAATGGGCAAAAATAGACATAATCGCTTTAGTATAACACCAAAATCATTAAAATCTGTCGAGCCGTTCCGCAGAATTTTCTTTATACGGGAATGGTAAACTTTTGTAGTAGCATGGAAATAATGATTTTTATCTTTAAGCAGGACAAATTACCGAAAATCGGGATTGTCCCGCTAAAAGCAGGGACGTATGGTCACTTTACTTATTTGTGTTATTAATTTTATCCCAATAAAATTTTATATAAAATAAAATAAGCAAAAATCTGTTAGGTAAGCTGTTCATCAAAATTATCGAAAAAGAACAGAGGTCGATTTTCATCAAAATTATCGAAAAATTATCGAAAAAGAACCTGTCCATTTTGATCAAAATTATCGAAAAAGAACAGAGGTATATACCTGTCGATTTTCATTGCGGCGCATTTTAGGTGGACAATACAATTTTTGCTAACCACTCTTAAATAGTTGATACGCCACTGAATCCCATAGATAATCAATTGTTATAACAAGATGCAGCTTAATGCACAAAGCACAGTGCAATATACTCATTGCTCGACGTATCAATACTGTATAATTGTGGAATCATATCTTATCTACGTGTTTATTTTGTTACTGCGATTTCGTCTGCAAGGGATATATAAAGTGCATTTTTAATTAAATTCTACATGCTTAGAGAATAAGTGAATGTAAACTTATGTAAAATTACTCTCTATAACTCTATATGCATTATCATTTTACTGTGGTCAACTGTTTTTTAATATATTTTTTATTCTGAACCAACACCAGTATAATTACCTTGAAATTATATATTTTTCAATTTAATAATAGCATATTTTGTTTCGTTTATCACTTTAGATCAGAATCTTTGCTTTGGAAATCTACCTTAGGATTAAATCTTTGCATAAGATTATTTTAGGATTTTAAGATTAAGTTTTTTAAAATTATTTCAAGTTCAAATGGTTTAAAATACTTAATACTATCATTTTATTTAATATTTAATATCTACTAGAGTACTAACTATGGTAGAGCTTTGTCTCTGCTGCTCTAATAGAAATCAACTTGCATAAACTTCATTATTCTGAATAGCTAGAGTAAGATCCATTGTCAAATGAACTGAATTAACGGAAAGGATTTAACTCAATATTATTTAAAATTTAGATACTGCAGACATTTGGTGATGTAAAAGCTTAAAAATATATATTCTAAATAAAATGGATCTATACAATTCTACTCTAGTACTTATATATTTCTTCACAAAACGTTTAATTCGATATATAGTTCAGAACCGTCTCAAGTTAAAGTATATATTTTTGTGATTCTAATATTGTGTGTTATTATGACACATTGTTCAGCAACGTCTATACGTATGTAATAAATTATACTTTTAGAAGGGTGGAAACTTGTAAATGCACGAACATCGCGAAATGAAAATGAATAACATCCAACGGAGAAAAAATGGACATTATATTACGACTGCATAAAATGCTTGCGCTGTTTAAATAATAAATCAGTCGTGTTGGACGAGGATCGAGCTAATTATTACTGACGTATTTAGTTTCCAGAATAATTCTGATAAATGGCCGCTGTCTCGTGAGATTTATTTTTAAATTGTGCGACGCAATTCTCACGCGAAAATTAAGATGAATAAAGTGTTATATTGAGAATTTTTTGTTGCTCTCCAAAGAAGCTCCTTTTCAGTGCCAAATTGCGAAAAGAAAGCAACTTTCCATTCTAAAATGATCTCAGTCAAAATTGAAAATACCTAAAAATATTTTTTTAAATCCAAATTAATATAATTAATGATTATAATAAAAATCTATATCAATCAAACTGGAATTGTTAATCTTTAGTTTGTTTCATAATATAAACTTCCCCTCCATTATTGCAAAATAAAATCTTGTAAAAAAAAAATTTGTTGTATTTCATTCACCATACATTCCATCTTAGAAATATTTTCGTTTTTGTATTTTCCAAATTCTCATTAATTATGTCGAAACACTTCTTCCAATTATGTATTATTCTTTGCGGCATTCAAAATACGAATGTTATCTTAACTGATTTTAAATCGAAGGTATCTTAAATTAATGCCGCCTTTAAAATGTACTTTCATAAAGTTGAAACCTTTACAGGAGCGTCCTTACGTTATGGTGAAAGAAGATAAGAACCTGACTGGTAATAACCGTTACGAAGGTTTCTGCATCGACTTACTGAAGTCGATTGCTAACCAAGTTGGATTTCAGTACTCCATTCGGCTCGTACCTGACCATATGTATGGCGTATACGATCCAGAGACGAAAGAATGGAATGGTATTGTTAGCGAACTCATTGAAAAGGTAAGAAATCGCAAAAAATATAGTCATCAAGACATCGACGTCTTTTAATACCTCATAAATGAGTCCGACTACAAATATTTTCGAACTTTATTATCAATTCCGGCATTTATATTTACATATGCAAATATGTTGAAAAATATGTATAGCAGTTTTATTTCGAGATATATAAAAAATATTTAAATACATCGTTTTTTTGAAAGTGGCGGACCAGTATCGTTCACTACTGCGCATAAGGGCTGCACTTATACACATACATATACTTATATACACAAGGTACTCAAGCCACACCTAGTTTTTCTATTGACAATACACAAGCGTACCCACAGCACTATTCAATGTGCCGTACGACTGACGCCATACTGTTTTGAATAGCACTGCTCTGTACTGTATTGGTCAAGCCAATATACAGGTCTTGATTTATGATGCGTGAACCTCTGTCACTTTCCGCCACTTTCAATAAAATGGTGTATTTTTATAGGATATAAAAAGGATTGTAATATATAAATTATTTTTGTAGAAAATGTAGCTATACTTGTAATTCCTCATAGGTAAGTAAGAATTTGTATTTTTACGGAAAAAATAAAGAGACGTTATAAAAATAATTTAGATCCTTAACCGGTATCGACATTTATGTCTTCATCAGAAGGAAATTGTCAAATGTTTTACAACATTGTAATATAATAAAATATTACCATAAATTATGTGTTTAAACGATTGTATATAATTATTTGATTTTACTGTTTAATATTCCATTTTTTTGAAGGATTATAGAATTTAAAATTTTAATTTAAAACAATACTCGTATACAATATTCAATACTAAAAACAAATACAATATAAATGATTGTCTAATTCGTGCCAAATGACCACCGGCCTAAATTCTGAAGCCGATTGTAAAAAATATATTTTATTACAAATCGTAAGTCGTTTACGACTTGTCAAAAGAGAACTATTGCCGGTATTCTTTTATATACAATTTTATCTCACTCAAGGAACTACATATGTTACAAATAGTTGAATATCGGCTGGCATTTCTTACAAATAGTTACTTATGAGCCACAATATTGGGACTTGGCAAAAAAATATACGATCTAATCGCCACTAAGCATAACGCCACTGTACATAATACTCATTATATTTAAGCGGCAATAAGGAATAGCATCAATCAATAAAATTTCGTGTTCATTTAAAAAGATGCTGTAAATAAATTTCATAGCATTGAGAATCTGCGTAACTCTTCATTGTAATTCATTGTACTGTCTGTTCGCATTTAATTTGCCTGGCCATGAGATGCGCACTTGCCCAAAAATAGTGGTGGTGCTTAAGACGCGCCTACAATCATTCATTCTTTGGCACTACCCTTCAGTCTGTGTACTATCAGTGGCGTAACAACTTACTACCAAAATGAGTTCGCTTTTAAATGGTAAAGTAATCCATAACCAATCAAGGGAATTGATTTTCAATGCGTATAAATACTATAAATCTGATGGCAATTTGTCATCGAAGGAAGTAAAGGAAAGAGTGTCAGCAGCAACCAAAGTGTCCATAAGAACGGTAGCTAAAATTATAAAGGAAAGTGAAGCTCCAGGTAGCGAAAGTGAACCGAAATTTGCTACACCAGAAAAGAAGCGTATTCGAAAGGCGACTATACGACATTTAGAAGATTTTGAAAAGTGTGACTTTCGAAATATAATATATAATTTTCACAAAACCGAAAATAGAAGAGTTACGCTTAAAACATTACGTGAAAAACTATACAGTGACTTAGGATGGGAAGGACATAAAACTTCCATAAATCATATTGTACATGATTTAGGATTTAAGTTTAGAAGCACAAAAAAAAATTCTTATATTACAAACATGGTAAGAACGACAAGTGTATTAGGAACGCTACTGGTCGACAGAGTTGAAGAGAAGAACCGCCTTCTCTTCACGGAGAATGCCGAATATCCCTTCGCTATCTGCGCGACCCGAGGCAAACTTATAGCGGACAAACTGTAACTCTTTTATTACACTCCTTACACACGGGAGTAAAGGATTCACTTTATGGTCAGTGTCGGTTACATATACAATGTGTTTTCTGCTGTATTTTCTACATATATATGCTATTTTCTGACAGAGTGATTTTCTGATATTCTGATATATTGCGATGAAGAAATGTGTGAAATAACGTTTATGTCCAATGCGAATTATACTCCGTGACGGTATATTCAACGTCGATTATATAGTATAACGTTGTGTTCGGTGATGTGTTGCCCCGTTACCGCATATGTCTTATCAATTGACTTCTTTTTTATTTTATCCAATTCCGGTCTCTTTTTATTTTCACAGCGGGCCGATTTAGCTGTGGCTTCAATGACAATAAACTACGCGAGAGAAAGCGTTATCGATTTCACAAAGCCGTTCATGAATCTTGGCATCGGCATCCTGTTTAAGGTAAGTTATCTTTATTACCGCACAATTCCTGTTATACGAAACTTTTACAACGGCACTCTTCCGATGCTTCGAATTAACTCGCTCCATTTACGAAGATGCAAATTTACTCTGCTCTCGAATTAAACATTATTCGAAATTAAATATTCGCAATAATATTCAGTTAATGGGGTTTGTAAGTGCCTTAATAAGATCAAATAATTGAATATATCGAATTGATTTTTTTCCCATTATTAAAAAATTTATACATTTCACATACAATTTTGAAACCAAGTTTATAGTACATTATCACTCAAATACCGTAAGCCAAAGCATTTAATATCTAGATACGCATTTCAAAGGCCCTCATCTTTAAAATCCGTAGTGACAATTTTTTTAATTAAAATTGTAAAAACTAATATATTAGGCACTAGAGAAACGTTTACTTTATTAATCTTCTTTGCCATATAAATCATTTTCGTTACTTTTGATGCACGTATTTTTCACTTTATGGATTTTCTTCGAAAGATTTGGATTATTTATGAAATTTTCATAAAACTTTAACTAGTTGCAGATTTCGGATCTTCAGATCGTTTCCCATTAGAAAATGTCCCATTCAATCATTTTTTCACGTTATATAAAAATTGTAAATTTAACATGGTCAGTCCATGTAAAAATGTTCACTTTAAAAGCTTTTTTTATAGAGGAAAATTTTTTTTTCATTTATTATCTAGATGACAATATAGCATATTGATTTTTTAATTATAAATTCTACATATTTTGCTATAAAATATTTGGAAAAAATCACAATATAAGAAATATATATATGTACGAAGAATGTTAAATTATATGCATAAATTTTATATATATATTTTATTAGCACTTTTCAATTGATTTTTATATCAAAATGACATATTTTAAGCACCGCTTTTAAAAATCGATTAAATATTTAAAAAGCATTAAATTTTCAGGCAATAATGCGAAAAAACGAATTATTCATACTAGGCTGGAACTATTCATGGATTGTATGTTCAATAATAAAATTTTAAAAAAATCTGGTTATGGACACTAATATTAATTATATAGTTAAACATATATAATTACGATTTTGAAGAATCATTATTATTAAATCCAATATGAATAATAATATAATAAAATAATAATAAAATCCAATACGAGAGAGGCGATTCTAGCACTAAGAACGGTAGTAGAAAAAAGAAAGAGGGTAGGAAAGGTAACTTGCATAGCTTTTGTAGATTTAGAAAAGGCATTTGATAATGTAGATTGGGACATATTGTTTAGAATTTTAAAAGAAACGGGTATAGATTATAAGGATAGGAGAATAATTTTTAATTTATATAAACACCAAACTGCCTTAGTTAGAATTGAGGGGGAAGAAGAGGTAGCAAAAATAGGGAAGGGAGTTCGGCAGGGATGTACACTTTCACCGTTATTATTTAATCTATATATAGAAGATGCAATAAACAAAGTAAAAGAAGAGTATAGTGTAGGTGTGAATGTACAGGGAGAGAAAATATATATGTTGAGATTCGCCGACGATATAGCTATATTGGAAGAAAGCGAAAAGAATTTAGAAAGGGTATTGAATGGTATGCAGGCAGTATTGACTAGGGATTTTAACATGAAAATAAATATAGGTAAAACTAAAGTGATGAGGTGTGACAAAAAGGAATGCAGTAGAAAAATGAGGATCTCAATAGGGGATAATAGAATCGAAGAAGTGTCAGATTTTTGTTATTTAGGCAGTAGAATCACAAAAGATAATCGAAGCAAGGTAGATATAAAGTGTAGGATAGCACAGGGTAGGAAGGCATTCGTAGAAAAGGAACAGATTTTAGGATCAAATATTGACTTGGGTATTAGAAAAAGATTACTGAAGGTATATGTTTGGAGTGTAGCACTGTACGGGTGTGAGGCGTGGACTATAGGAAAGGAAGAGAAGCGTAGATTACAAGCATTCGAAATGTGGTGTTATAGGAGGATGATGAGGATTGGTTGGGAAGATAAAGTAACAAATGAAGCTGTACTAGAGTTAGTAGGGGAGAAGAGAAGTATCTGGAGAGTGTTACAGCGTAGGAGAGACAGATTAGTAGGGCATATTATTAGGCATGGGGGGATTATTCAATTGATCATAGAAGGTAGAGTGGAGGGAAAGAGAGGGGTAGGTAGGCCTAGATTGGAGTATGTGAGTCAGATAGTTGAAGACGTTGAGATGAATAGCTATAGGGAGATGAAGGGATTAGCTCAGGATAGATCGGCATGGCGTGCTGTTTCCAACCAATCTTTAGGATTGCGGACTCTTTAACTAAACCAATATGAAATATTGTTTTGTTATTAAGCTTTGATATTTCAGAATTTCAGTTTTATATAATTGCATTTAATTCATGCACTAATTTACAGAATTCATTCTAGTTGTAATATATCGCGAGTTTACTGACAAATATCAGCAGAATTGCAAAGCGAATTAGAAGCTAACAAAATTTTTGTGGAATTAAATTCTGCATTTCAGATTATTAAATTCACATATGTAATGCATTTGAAACAGATGTGTTATAATTTATTCATAACACGATAGGGATTCACAAAAGTTTCATTTCTATCCATAAATTCTTATTATAAATGTTCAATGCGTCGTGATGTGTGTGTTTTTTTTTATATTACGGAATAAAATTTATAATTTGCAATTTTTTATATATTGGAATATATAAAAGTACCAAGACATTAGTGATATAATACTTCTCTTCTACTCTATTAACTCTAGTAATGCTTCATTTGGCAATCTATTTATCCAAGAATCCCAATCATCCTCCTATAGCACCACATTTCAAATACTTCTATCCTGCGCTTCTCTTCATTTCCACTACAAACGTATAATAATGTTTTCGAATACCTAAGTTACTATTTGCTCTTAAAATTTGCGCCATTTATCCGAATATCTTCCTACACATCTCATCATTTTGGAATTACTTATATATTTAATTTCATCTTATTATACTGATATATTGTTTTTTTTTTTATTTGTTGATTTCGTTTCAGCCGTCCTTTAAAAATACTCACATGCAGAATAATGGATAAAGATTTTAATTTACAAACCGAAATAATAATATTCGTTTTTGTAAAGGTTCAATTCAATTGTATTTTGCTGGTTTGTGAAATTGAACCTTAAGTATTAAAAATATCATTTGTTTATATAGTAGAATAAAAAGTGTCATCGGGAATTACTTCGTAGTCATCTATCAGCGATATCAATCAATCAATCAATCAAAGAAAAAATAAAAGATTCAACAAAGTATAAATAAAAATGTTTTGTCTGCACTTATTACTTTTGGATTAACGCTTTGAGAAGCAATTTATGAGGAATTTCGAGAAATGAAAGTAAATACACTCCCAATAATGATAATTACGATACAAATTGGGAATGTTTATAAAAATTCAAATAAATACAACTGAAGAGACTAAAATAAAGCTACTACAGATAGCAGGGTGAAAAATGATTCCCTTACGTTTGAGCATTTGGTCAGCCCTGGGCGCAAAACACGAAATTCACGTATCCTGCACTAAGCTGAAGCATGATTTCAAAGAGTAGCCATTTATATTTTATATAAAATATATATAGTATACAACATATATCGTCAAGTTTCATCATAGCTCTGAGCTCTGTTCGTTGTTTTGTTGAAAATATAAAAAATGTACATTTAATACATTACATTATTATAATTTAGGGTGGAAATTTTGTCGGAAGTGCGTATGTTCTGCTAACGCTTCAAGTAATCTAATTTTAATGAAATGTAATTTTAACACTTTGAGCGGACATATACGAATTCCATCGCTAACCACATCATAGATAATACGATGATGTTTTCTTTTAAGACTGCTGCGGACTGTAATAACGAGAATTATCAAAAATAACATTTGTATTATATACGTAGATGTCTGTCTATTTTGTTGGACGTACAATAAAAGATTCTACGATTTTTCTAATTGGCATAATTGAAGCGTTCAGTTTAAAAGACATTCTCTTGTATTGAATTTTTATTTTTTGCCATGGATACCCATAATTGTCTGTACAGTGGATTTTTCGAAAATTTTTGTCGATCTACCAGTTGCTTTGACTTCCTTTCTATAAATAAACGCTCCAGCCGGTGGCGCCTCGTGCCATTTCAATCTGGGGGGGCGCATTTCTTAAAAAATATCATAATAGTGAGAAATCTTACCTAAAATGGATGCAAAATGATTAAATTCAACATTTCTTGAAAGTGAATTCCACTCTTCTATCTTTCATTTATATAAACTTTTCCAAAACTATTTTGTTAAAATTGTAAATATCTCGCACCACATTTTTATTAATACACATCATCGCCAACGCGTTTATACAATCATTACCCATAGCATTTCGCAAAAAAGTCTTGATTCTTTTAAGTGTTGAAAAACAACGCTCTGATTCAGCAGTGGTCATCGGGGTTGTTAAAATAATTTTAAGTATTTTTATAGTTTCCGGGAAAGTTTCACTGTGATTATTTTGTAGCAATAATGAAAGAAAATTTGTGGCTCCAATTATTTGATAAAAGTACGGACGCGAGTAAATGACTTCTAATTCTGTTTTTAATCTGTTTTTATTCAAAAATTGATATGTATGACACACGGTTTCCAAAACGTCCACTGGAAATTGTTTAGAAAATGTTGGCATCGATTTCGTGTTAAATAACTCAGCGGCTTGTAGATGGTCACGATATGAGAATCTGTCCTTCATCTATGTTATAATTTTTTTTTGTAAATATCTCTTGTAAAACCCTCGTAAATGTCCGGTTTTGAGCACTCCTTGCACAAGTTTGCGATCAATTTAAATCAGGCATTGGCCTACCTAATTCTTTAATTTTCACTTTGTCCTAAAGAGAAAGTCTACAAAACTCTATTTTCAATAACACTATTCATTTTTATTAAATTATTTCTATTAAATATATTCTTGGAGAAACACGTGGCAAAATCGTACATACGTAACTCACAGAACAATGCAACTATATCTATAACAATTTTACTGTATACTAGGCTTCTCTGTTAGGACGCTAAAGAATCGTAGCCCAGAATAGCATAAACAACGATATATATTCTATAGTGTTAGGTATGTTCGCGGCGCGAGTTTTATCTTTTAGGAAAAATAATGCCTAGTTAAAATATCGCAATACAATTATATATCTACGGTGATCAAGATATATTTGGATCAAGTATATATCTACGGTGATCAAGATATATAATTTCTCTTGCCTATGCATACTTTTCAAATGTTAATTTCTACTTTTAAAATGTATCTTTAAAGCTGATTGAAAAGAAAAACTCCTTCTGGACCATGGAGGTTGTGAATTGTTCAAATATTGAACTATGTGATAAATTAGATTATTTATTACAAATTTATTTTATACAACTAGGTTAGTTCAAATGTTATATGCAGGGCCGGTTATATGCAATGGCAAAAAGGCTCTTCGCCTGTCATTCCTTTATTTTAAAAAAAGATCGGTTTGGTTAAAGAAATATTAATAATACATTACAAATATATTTATATTCTAGGTACCAACCAGTCAACCAACGCGGCTATTCTCATTTATGAACCCGTTGGCCTTTGAGATCTGGTTGTACGTTTTGGCAGCGTACATTCTGGTTTCATTCACGCTATTTGTGATGGCCCGATTTTCTCCATACGAGTGGAACAACCCACATCCATGCCACCAGGACTCGGACATCGTCGAAAACCAGTTTTCCGTTTCAAACAGTTTCTGGTTTATAACGGGAACATTCCTGAGGCAAGGCTCCGGATTAAATCCAAAGGTTGATTTGTTTTTGGATTACTTGTTATTGCGATTATTTTTGAAAGGAAATTGATTGATGGAGACCGATTTTTGTTTGTCGCTATCTTTTCATATTTATCTGATCGTATAAAATTATAATAGAAAATCTAGATTGATTTTGTAAATTTATAATCGCAGAGCCATTCTGTAAGTATTATATAATATTCCAGAGACTATTTAGATCTGATATCTAAAGATGAGATTAAACGCAAAATGCATATGTTGCATACGTTTCTATTCGTTTTGCACGTTTTATTTTAAATTTGCATATGTTGCATAAATTTGCTATTTCACCCTCCATTCATGCAAGGATGTCGGTCAAGGAAAATTCTTTTTAATCCGCAACCATATAATAAAATACCAATAAAATTATTTTAATCACTTACTGAAAAGTATACTTTAATATAGTCACATGGGTTTCAAATTAGATCTTTCAAGAAACGCATCAAATAATTATATAAAAATGTCGAGTATTCTTCCCATTTATTAACTTCTACATAAAGTTCCTTCAGAAGAAAAGACTTAAAAATCGCATAAGTAAATTTAATTCGCATCACATATTTATATAAAATAGCTAAGCAAGCCCAAATACTATTGACGAAATTAAATGTCGTTTTCCATTAGTACATGTAAATATGTTGCCTATTTGCTGCATCTATTAGTCCAAAAGCTGCCCATATCTTCACATATCTTAAACTAAACCACTTAAACTCTTTTCTAGTGTTTTTATATAATAATTTTATAAAATATAAATAATTCTATATAAAATTATATCTTACTTATATAAGTAAAAGACGAGGTGTGAAAAGAAAGGAAAGCAAATGAGAAATGAATGAAATAGGGCCTGGTAAAATATCTATCTTTCAGAAGAATTATAAAACACATTAAAAAACTGGCCTAAAACACGTCCATATGAATCAGTGTTTAGTTATCTAAAACCCCGTGTCTAAAAACTTTTCGAACATCTAAAACGTTTCGAACAACACGTGTGGTCTTATCAAGCCTGACTATACTCAGGATTATACTGAAGCAAATTAGCAGAAGCTTCTGTAGAGGTAGGAAAGATATCACATTTACGTGTGAAGAACTATTTCCAAGCAATTCTGGTAATACAGATGCGTTCGTCGATGATAACGATATACATGATCATAATCACGATTACCATAATTACCATCACGATGAACACGGGGAAATTACAACGCCAGACGTGCTTCAGAACGGTTTCTCCGAAATGAATATATTCTAGCTCTTTGGCAAGAAGAATTTGATCTTAATATGAAGATGTAAAATATTTAGATAAGAAGAGTCAGTTAACCATAATTCAGATTTTTTGCCTGCTGACATAAAATAAAGTATAAAATATTGCAATTAAATCGAAAATTTTGAGCATTTTTCAAAAAAAATCAGAAATTCTTATTTGCATACTGCGCGTAATAATTTCTACATCTCTAATTTCTACATTTTCCATGAAATAAACAAATTCGGTGATTAAATGCATAACCATTTAAAGAATATAAAGAAAAATTAAAAACAAAACTATTTGACGTATTGAAAACTAGATTGCAAACATATATCTAAACTTCAAATGCGATTATTCTTTAAATATTTTACGTTTGTTAGAACTCGAATGCGCCAATATGTAAATATTTTCAGACAGTTTCTTCATAATGGCTAAACTAATGATCTAAAAACAAAAAATAAGGCACGTAAAAGATATTATTTAAAGGGACGGTTTGCTATACTAATTTTCCATCAGTATATTTTGAGTATAGGATATTTTTTGCAGAAAGTTCGTAAGGACGTAATATTTTTAATACATATGCAGACGGATTCTGATAGTACAGCCATAACGTTTATTACTTTTTTTAAATTTCTAAATTAAGCTTAGTTTTTATCAGATAGGTGCACTTTAAGGTTGGATTAAAAACTAACACACCATCGGAAAAATTTGCCGGACCTTTAACAACTAAGATGCAATATTTTAAACGGCTCAGAAAACTCAGAAAACGGCAAAAAAAATCCCTCAGAAATTACAAAACACTTTTAAAGATGAAAATAATTTATTACTTTTTGACATATTATATCGAATATTTGACCAAAATTCGTTCAAACGTCCATACTTCCAACCGCCCCCTTCAATAATTTGATATTTAACAATATAAATATTTATGTTTTACTTTAATTTCTAGAAAGTGTGGAACAGATAGATGAGGATGACTTAGGTCCTAGCATACTTAGGTCAGAGTTTCATAGAGCATTAAATGATTTACGGAATAACAAAGCAGCGGGGATTGATATGATACCAGCCGAATTAATAAAACACGCAGGGGAAAAAATGCAGGAGCGATTATACAGGTTAGTTTGTAAAATATATGAGAAGGGAGAAGTACCACAGGATTTTCAGCGTAGTAGAATAGTAACAATGCCGAAGAAAATAGGAGCTAATTTGTGTGAGAACTATAGGACCATTAGCCTACTATCACATGCATCGAAGATATTGTTAAAGATTATTTATAGGAGATTAGAAAATAAAGTAGAGGAAAGGCTAGGAGAAGATCAGTTTGGTTTTAGGAAAAACAGAGGGACGAGGGAGGCGATTTTAGCACTTGGAACAGTAGTAGAAAAAGGAATGAGGGTAGGAAAGGTAACTTGCATAGCTTTTGTAGATTTAGAAAAGGCATTTGATAATGTAGATTGGGACATAATGTTTAGAATTTTAAAAGAAACGGGTATAGATTATAAGGATAGGAGAATAATTTTTAATTTATATAAACACCAAACTGCCTTAGTTAGAATTGAGGGGGAAGAAGAGGTAGCAAAAATAGGGAAGGGAGTTCGGCAGGGATGTACACTTTCACCGTTATTATTTAATCTATATATAGAAGATGCAATAAACAAAGTAAAAGAAGAGTATAGTGTAGGTGTGAATGTATAGGGAGAGAAAATATATATGTTGAGATTCGCCGACGATATAGCTATATTGGAAGAAAGCGAAAAGAATTTAGAAAGGGTATTGAATGGTATGCAGGCAGTATTGACTAGGGATTTTAACATGAAAATAAATATAGGTAAAACTAAAGTGATGAGGTGTGACAAAAAGGAATGCAGTAGAAAAATGAGGATCACAATAGGAGATAATAGAATCGAAGAAGTGTCAGATTTTTGTTATTTAGGCAGTAGAATCACAAAAGATAATCGAAGCAGGGTAGATATAAAGTGTAGGATAGCACAGGGTAGGAAGGCATTCGTAGAAAAGGAACAGATTTTAGGATCAAATATTGACTTGGGTATTAGAAAAAGATTACTGAAGGTATATGTTTGGAGTGTAGCACTGTACGGGTGTGAGGCGTGGACTATAGGAAAGGAAGAGAAGCGTAGATTACAAGCATTCGAAATGTGGTGTTATAGGAGGATGATGAGGATTGGTTGGGAAGATGAAGTAACAAATGAAGCTGTACTAGAGTTAGTAGGGGAGAAGAGAAGTATTTGGAGAGTGTTACAGCGTAGGAGAGATAGATTAGTAGGGCATATTCTTAGGCATGGTGGGATTATGCAATTGATCATAGAAGGTAGAGTGGAGGGAAAGAGAGGGGTAGGTAGGCCTAGATTGGAGTATGTGAGTCAGATAGTTGAAGACGTTGAGATGAATAGCTATAGGGAGATGAAGGGATTAGCTCAGGATAGATCGGCATGGCGTGCTGTTTCCAACCAATCTTTAGGATTGCGGACTCTTTAACTAACTTTAATTTCAAGTTTTACGCTTCTTATTAAACTTTTCATTCGACTATGAATAAAATCAAAACCTTTACGTTTCCCAAATATTTATGTTGGCACACTATAAAGTATGTCGTAATACAATTTAATAATATTCCTTAGAATTCAAATATTTAACGATATATTTATTACAGAAACAGGGCCGGTTCTAATATTTAACAACCCAAAAGTGTCACTTAGGGCACCAAACTATAAAAATAATTGAGAAAATGTACATGTAGACTTATAGTTGTTACAGGCTATAATAAAAAAAATTATAGAGAATCCATACATCCACTTGATCAACAACATCAGAAGAAAAGGAACATTTGGCGTTAGATATAAAAGATTTTTCGTGTCAAAAAATAATATAGATTATGAAATATTATAGAACGCTGATGAACTAAAATTAATTTAAATATTACCATAATTGTTCGCGTTGTATACATGATTGTTGCATAGGATGTCTAAAGCTCTAGATCCGGTTGTGTGCATAATACAATCATAGTGATAAAATTTAACAGAAATTCCTAGAAATTAATATTTCGCTGAAAATGCTTCAGCATTTCAGTTACACGTCGACGCGTTTCCCGCTATTCGAGGAACGGAGAATATATAAGCTTTAATAGCTGGATTATAAATGCAAAAAAGAAGCAAAGGAACAGTGCCAAACACAGAAACACAAAAGAACGAAAAGCGCAGCTCATCACTGCATATCTAGATACCGTTATTAAATTGAAATACGCGAGTATGCATCGTTGTTTTCGTGCTATTTTATTATTTATATATTATAATAAGAGTGAAAAGCTCCCTGCAACACCAAAGGAAATATGTACAGGGTATATATCCTTTAGAAACTTTAACGATCAACGCCATACCCTAAACTAAGATATTTTTATATAAACATTGGTTCTCCAAATCGTTGTTTTGCAATCTGCAGTGTACTCAATTTTTATTTAATAAAAATATATATGAAGAATATTGGGACCAAATCTTCTTTTAGAGCAATCAAACTATCCGACAATTCCAAAAAGACCGTTTTATAAATTGCCGAATTTCAAGCCGGAAATTAATTTTCTAATTGACTGTAGCAAATTCAACGCTGTAGATTGAAAATAACACGTGTTTACGTAAAGGTATTTTATATATTTGTCACGAATACATTGTAACAAGTATTTGGTCATGCCCTGTATATATGTACCCATCCAATTTTATTCGAAATGAGATTTTTTCTGATATTGTCGCATACTCGCATTCAGAAATGCACAAAGGACTTGAATATAAATATACAGTCTGCTAGATAATAATACAATCACGTACGAATTCTTTCGGCAAGAATCTATAATCAATATCAAAGTTATGGCCTTGTTCGCCCAAAAATATTTCGTGAATTTGGTAATCCCATTGCAATTGTACCAAAAATAGATGGGGAAATGGGAAATCTTCGAATATATCAATTAATCTATACATTTTTATAGTTTCGCATGATTTAATGTAATTTATTTTCAACATCCGAGCTGCAATTCTAATCCTGGTATTGTCTGTGCTTAGAGCAAATTAAATTACAACCACATAAGAAAAATATATACTCGCGTTGATGTTAATATAGCGAAAGAAATACTTGGCGAAAATTCTTACACACTGTTGTCATATTAGACAAAACATCAATTCGAATCGAAAACCAGAAATCAATCCTTTTTAATCACATTTTACTCAGGCATTGTTTACAGATTTTTTTATAATCTTAATCAAACAGGTTTTTTTTCAATATACTTTTCTTCAATAGTATAAAATACTCACATTATTTAGAATTTTCAACGTTGCAACGTGGTCTTCATCAATCTTTAAAAAAAATAATTGGATTAACATAAATTTTAACATTTAGGCTACATCGACCAGAATAGTAGGAGGAATTTGGTGGTTCTTCACGTTAATTATAATTTCGTCGTATACTGCGAATCTAGCAGCTTTTTTAACAGTGGAACGAATGATAACGCCAATAGAAAGTGCTCAAGATTTAGCGGAACAATCGGAAATATCGTACGGAACTCTGGAAGGAGGCAGTACGATGACATTTTTTAGGGTAAGACTTGTTTATAAATACACAAATTTGACATACTTAAGGCATTGATAATCTTGATACAAATATATCGTGAAATGCTCAGTTTATTATTATTAAATCGTCTTCTTCAATCTCATAACCCGCTCTTTTTATTGAATAGTATTTCCGATATAGTGCCTAGTCAAATATTTACAAATATTATTGTTTACTTTGGCACATTATGTTTATTTAAACGCCATATTTACTGAATATCAATCACCATTCGAATATAGAACCACATGTAATTAATTGAAATGATCAGATATATCGTCCTCTCAAAGGACAAACTAAACAAGTCCAAATTTTGATGGAATAAATTTTACGAAATAATACACTTGCAAATTTAATCTAATAGATTTAATATTTTTTGCACTTTTTGTTGTACAGCCGCAGTGGAATCAAAAACCAAAAATTCCCAACGCTTTTACTACGCGTAAAATCTATTTGCTCAAATTTTGGACTTGTTCAGTATTACCTCTGGGCCAATAATACGATTTATTGTATCCCTAAGTATTATTTATTTGGTTTTCCCAATATTGGACCATAATAAATTAAAATCAATTTCATAATTTCCCCACTCTTCCCAATATCCCTTTATATATAACAACACTCTGTAATTGGGATATTATATCCTGTTGGGGTAGTTTCCACAAAAAAAATAATTAAAATAAATTATTTGTTCTTGCTAGGATTCAAAAATAGGTATATATCAGAAGATGTGGAGGTTTATGGAAAATCGTAATCCTCCTGTATTTGTACCATCTTATGAAGATGGCGTGCGCAAGGTTCTCGAAGGGGATTATGCCTTCCTTATGGAATCTACCATGCTGGATTATGCTGTCCAAAGGGACTGCAATCTAACTCAAATAGGTGAGATTTCTGCCTCTAATTTATTATATAAAGCACTAGTCCATTACGCCAGTATATTAAATAATTCGATCTTGTTTAACCAACATTTTATATTGCCGGAACAATAAATTGTTTATAAGTTCTCATTCTCGGGTCAAACATCGTTGGTTTTTAGCTTTTCTTGACGTGTAATATGAGTTGAAACGTTATCAAATTTGCTCAAAGAATTATTGTTAATCTAGTAATGAATCTAATATAAAAAACGAATATAAAATTTGTATTCTCTGCTAAGTACTCAAAGATTCATCTTCAAAGAAGTTTTCGATGACTCTGGTCTATGTAAACTAACAGGTGTATTTTAAACCTATATACGTGCAAAGATATATATATGTACACAAAATAGTATATAGTGTTATGAAATATATCACAGAGAACTCACCTTATCAGATATTTTAAACTGGACGAGTTGGAAAGTTAAAGTTCCAAATTAAAATCACTAAAATGTACCGTATCTAATAAATACAAACACCATCACCATTTGGACCTATTTGATTATAGCACAATGCCATTATTCTATTCACTATGCGATATATTTCGCCGTAATAGTGAAATGAAGCGAAACAATACTTGAAAATGATTTAATGTGCATTAGATTACGAGAAATACCGAAATATTATAAAATACGCCGAATAAAAAGTGAAACCGCTGACTAACGTTAAGTGTCACATGCTGCCATTGTAATATATCAGCTGTTTCATAAATGACAGCCGATGTGTTGAAATGTCTACTTTGCTACAAATATTCAGGTCTATGTATACATTGTCATTGACATATATGCTTTCGTCCGCAACTTTATATACACTGATTTATAAATCTGGTTATTTCAAGACACTTGTAAGAACTACTCTGTTTAATGTTCATTCATATTCTTGTTTTACACGATTAAGAACTATGAACATCATTCGAATTAGAATTCTTAACTTAAGATTATGAATCGAGCAAGACAGTCAATCAGTTACTTCTGATTTTGTGACCATGAAATGCGCGAGGCGTATGCGCAAATGCTGGAAATGTTGGCAATTATAACCTAGAATTATATATATATATATATATATATAATATTCAAATAAAATTATTAGTTTAGTTAAAGAGTCCGCAATCCTAAAGATTGGTTGGAAACAGCACGCCATGCCGATCTATCCTGAGCTAATCCCTTCATCTCCCTATAGCTATTCATCTCAACGTCTTCAACTATCTGACTCACATACTCCAATCTAGGCCTACCTACCCCTCTCTTTCCCTCCACTCTACCTTCTATGATCAATTGCATAATCCCCCCATGCCTAAGAATATGCCCTACTAATCTGTCTCTCCTACGTTGTAACACTCTCCAAATACTTCTCTTCTCCCCTACTAACTCTAGTACAGCTTCATTTGTTACTTTATCTTCCCAACCAATCCTCATCATCCTCCTATAACACCACATTTCAAGTGCTTCTAATCTACGCTTCTCTTCCTTTCCTATAGTCCACGCCTCACACCCGTACAGTGCTACACTCCAAACATATACCTTCAGTAATCTTTTTCTAATACCCAAGTCAATATTTGATCTTAAAATCTGTTCTTTTTCTACGAATGCCTTCCTACCCTGTGCTATCCTACACTTTATATCTACCTTGCTTCGATTATCTTTTGTGATTCTACTGCCTAAATAACAAAAATCTGACACTTCTTCGATTCTATTATCTCCTATTGTGATCCTCATTTTTCTACTGCATTCCTTTTTGTCACACCTCATCACTTTAGTTTTACCTATATTTATTTTCATGTTAAAATCCCTAGTCAATACTGCCTGCATACCATTCAATACCCTTTCTAATTTCTTTTCGCTTTCTTCCAATATAGCTATATCGTCGGCGAATCTCAGCATATATATTTTCTCTCCCTGTACATTCACACCTACACTATACTCTTCTTTTACTTTGTTTATTGCATCTTCTATATATAGATTAAATAATAACGGTGAGAGTGTACATCCCTGCCGAACTCCCTTCCCTATTTTTGCTACCTCTTCTTCCCCCTCAATTCTAACTAAGGCAGTTTGGTGTTTATATAAATTAAAAATTATTCTCCTATCCTTATAATCTATACCCGTTTCTTTTAAAATTCTAAACATTATGTCCCAATCTACATTGTCAAATGCCTTTTCTAAGTCTACAAAAGCTATGCAAGTTACCTTTCCTACCCTATTTCTTTTTTCTACTACCGTTCTTAGTGCTAGAATCGCCTCCCTCGTCCCTCTGTTTTTCCTAAAACCAAACTGATCTTCTCCTAGCCTTTCCTCTACTTTATTTTCTAATCTCCTATAAATAATCTTTAACAATATCTTCGATGCATGTGATAGTAGGCTAATGGTCCTATAGTTCTCACACAAATTAGCTCCTATTTTCTTCGGCATTGTTACTATTCTACTACGCTGAAAATCCTGTGGTACTTCTCCCTTCTCATATATTTTACAAACTAACCTGTATAATCGCTCCTGCATTTTTTCCCCTGCGTGTTTTATTAATTCGGCTGGTATCATATCAATCCCCGCTGCTTTGTTATTCCGTAAATCATTTAATGCTCTATGAAACTCTGACCTAAGTATGCTAGGACCTAAGTCATCCTCATCTATCTGTTCCACATTTTCTAGCTCCTCCATGTCCTGCCTACCTTTATATAAATCTTCAAGATACTCCTTCCATCTTCTAGCTTTTTCCTTATTTTCTGTGAGTTCCTTACCCTGCTTATCACATATAATGTTACCCTTTGGTTTTACTTTAGAAAAATGTGACTTAATTTTCCTGTAGCCCAAATCTACTTTACCTCTTCTCATATCCTCCTCAATATCCTCACAATTTCCTTTTATCCACTCTTCTTTCGCTAGCTTGCATTTCCTATTAATTAAGTTCCTTAGTTCCTTATATTTTTTCTGTCCTGCTTCTGTGTTTCCAATTATTAAAAATTATTAAAAAATGAAATTTATTTGTTGACGAATCAAACTCAATGCACCGAATTCCCTTGATATTTTTTTTATAAATATTATTTTGTAAATAACATCCAGCTTTAAGCCAACAACCACGGAAAAAGTACATCCATCGGCTATTATTTTTTTGTAAATTTACATTACTTTATATAGCTTTCAAATGTTAATTTCAGTCAACTTCAATAAGAGAAATTTGTTCAATACTACTTTGTTTTGTTTGTTTTTGTATTATTACACGATATTACATTATTTTTATTTTACTCTAGAAGATGGAAGCTTAATCTAACGAATTTCGTCTATTTAGTAAAATAAAATAAAAATATTTTTAAATAATTAAAATAAAATAAAATTTCTTCAATTGTAGTGTAGAGATATTTTTCATTACCAGCCATTTTTCTTTTTCAATATTACATCAATTTTACGAGTAAAGCAAAAAACACGATGTTTACACTTTCCATCATTTCCATAAAAATTTAAAAGATTGCATCTTGCATTTTTTAAAATATTAAATAAATAAAAGTAATAAAATAGTAATAAAAAGTAGTAATAAAATTTATTATATAGTAACTTTGAGTTACGGTATTTGAGTGATATTTTACACAATTGTATATTGCATTTATATATTTTGACCTTTCTTCGATAGAAGATTTGTAAAATCAATTAGCATTGGCAATTAGCAAAGAAAAAAGGTTCCTTCACGATCGTCTTATTTTAAATACCTATCGATTACAATGAAACATTAATTGTTTATATTTATAATGTACAATATTATTTTAATTAGAATAGAATTAATTACTAGCTCCTAGATATACTGAAGAAACATTGGCGCATGATTTTAACATAAACGACACGCGATAAGAAAATGCAACTTTATTGGGAGATTTAAGCAAGTCTGCACGGGCGCTGTGAACAACTTTCACGTACTTTGCTATACGGGAATACTAACGTGGGAACTTTTTATTCCCGGAGACATTATAAAGTTACTTGCAGCTATGTGCTATATATTGTTTCCTGCTTCTTTAATACAGCGCAAAGACTCGCTGCGCTATATTCAAATTCGTTTTTCAGGAATTCGGTGACGTGTAAAATACACAACTCACTCCATAAGTTATAGCAATCATTTTTACGAGTATAACTACGAACAGATGTGCGCAATACTTTCTTCAGCAAATGGGAACACATATTCTATAGATACGTACATACACTTGTAATAATTCTATTTCAGAATTATGTTGGAAATACTTGGATAGATTAATTTTCTCTTTCAAAATCGTTCCTTGTACATATAGGGTTTCTTTAAGAACGGTAATTAGTGAGAACAAATAACTAATCCTGTAAATGTTATAAATTGCCGTCCTAATTTCATAGTAGGTGTTACAGATTAAGAGGGCTAAAATATCCAAAAAAAAAATATTACAATACAATAAAAATCGCTATACTTGAAACGGTTTAAGTAACGTGTATGCAACACCCTGTATTGCCAACTAAAGACGGTTTCATTTCGATATTTTTACTCGTAGTTGAGCTAATTAACTAATTGTAGAAGCACTAAATTTAAGTGTAGTGTATGTCCAGAAATACTGATAATAGAAGATATATAAATTCATTATCGTCAATTGTTTCCTAGGTGGTCTGCTTGACTCCAAGGGTTACGGTATTGCAACGCCCAAAGGAAGTCCTTGGCGTGATAAGATCTCTCTCGCCATCTTGGAATTGCAGGAAAAGGGAATCATCCAAATTTTATATGACAAATGGTGGAAGAACTCCGGAGACGTCTGCAACAGAGACGATAAAAATAAAGAGTCCAAAGCTAACGCGTTGGGCGTTGAAAATATTGGTACAAACAATTCATCATTTTCTGTAATATTAACCTACCTTCATCCAGCCACACTATATCTACACACTTCTCTCACTCTACTCTACCTTCTATAACTAATTGCATAACACCCCCATGTCTAAGAATATGAACTATTAGTCTATCTCTCCTACACTGTATTACCTTTTAAATACATGTCTTCTCCTTGTGTAGCAAATCACACATGTCTTCTCCCTAGACAAACTCTAGAACGTTTTCATTTGTCACTTTATCTACTCATCGAATCACCCACCACATTTCAACTGAATGTATCCTACATGTATCTTCATTTCACATTGTCCACCGCCTCACATCCGTACAATTGCACATAAACCGTTAATGATCTTTTTCTATTCAATCAAAAATACGCTTGTATTTGTAGGTGGTGTATTTGTTGTGCTTCTATGTGGCCTGGCATTGGCCATTATAGTGGCCGTGTTGGAATTTTGCTGGAATAGCAAAAAGAACGCACAGACGGATCGGCAGTCCCTCTGCTCTGAAATGGCCGAGGAGCTACGATTTGCCATACGGTGCCACGGCAGTCGGCAACGTCCAGCTCTGCGCCGCCAATGTGCACGCTGCAGTCCAGCGACAACGTACGTGCCAGCTGCACTGGACTTACCCCATCTAAATGGGGTAAGCACAACATTAAACATAAATATGAAGAGGAAGATACTGAAGATGGGCGCATAGCGCTTGAAATGTACATCTAGCTACTTAATGCTTGTTATGGTATTTGGGTGATATTCTATATTATTAAACATTTGGATAAAGATTTCTATACTGCACTTAAACATGTGAAAAAAAATTGTTTACTATCCTTTTAATGCACGCAAACTAAGAAAATACAAGTTCACTATTATTTACAGTTGCTTAATAGAAACAATTAAATATTCAAACGCAATTATATAAAACACCACCCAAAAACCGTAACATAAAGCATTTATTATCTAGATGCGCATTTCGGAGACTATGCCCCCATCTTCAATAGCACAATAATAGAACAAATAAAGATACCTCTGTCACTCACCGGGATTTCTATACAATTTGATATTTGCTATACAAATTGTTATATTGGTGTATTTGCTACACAAATAGCTATACAAATTAATAAATGCTTTGTGTTACGATATTCTATACAATTATTTAATGCTGTAGTGACAAATTTACAATTCGAGTACAATATCAATATAATACGCTAGCTCCGTTCTCTGTAATTATTTTTCAGAATTTATCAACTAAACCTACATATTTCTTTATCAAATTAGTATAATTTGTTAACTTAAATAGCACCCTCGCTTACTAAGTAAATTATAATCGAGAGAAAAATGTGCAAAGCGCATTTATAAATTCAAAGGCGATATATAATCTATTTAGGAAGGAGTTATTTTACCGATAATGGAGAGGAAGAAGTCCCCTGTATTGTACGATCTCGACACATAGCGGCGATTGCCGGGCGGTGGTGCTATAATGGGCGTCGGAGGACAGGCAACGTCCGCGTCGGCGCCGTCAGCAACTGCTGGAGCCGCCGCCGCCGCCTTCACCTGCTCGTCCAGTGCCATTCGCGATTGTTGCGGTGGCCCGTCCAACACTAGGTCACATAAGTCGGCCACACTTACCTATAGCAAGGTACAAATTTATATGATTTTATGTTAGTCAAACAGTAAAGTAAGCTCAGATTCGATCGACCTACATAGTCGGGATCATTCCCTTAATTTAATCGATCCTATAATGGGTTCATGGATTGATTCAAGACTCCACCCTTAGAATGATCTAAGGGTGGATTATTAGGGTAGATTCTTTAACTCTATTCGTTCGTTTCAAGCAAATCAATCAATAAAACGCTATAGACTTCAAGTGCAGGATGGTTTATTTAACGACAATTGCAATTTACACAATACTGCTAAATTCTTATATATATTTTTTAACTCTTCTCAAATCTAAATCTAAATACAATATTCTCAACAGGCAGCTGTCTAACATATTCGATCGTATCCGACCGTTCTCTAACATATTCGATCATATCTGACCGTTCTCTAACATATCTTAATTCTATCAAAACCCCTAGTCTCGTTACATATTAATGAGAAATTTTATATTAGACTGTTAGAACTTGGAATTTTTTAATTAAATGTGATGTTACGGCATACTATTACTAAATTGATTTGAGACAGTTTCTATATTTTTCAGTATGTATTTTTTTGAAGTTTTGTAATATTGATATTTTGAGTAAGTTTTTATATTGGGAGGAATTTTGTTATATAATTTGACAGAATAATAGTCTATTGATCTCTGACAAACATTCATTCAATTATAATATAGAATATCACCCAAATACCGTAACAAGCATTAAGTAGTTAGATGTACATTTCAAACGCTATGCGCCCATCTTCAGTAGCACAAGATAAAAAAGCACTATGGGCGCATAGCGCTTGAAATGTACATCTAGCTACTTAATGCTTGTTACGGTATTTGGGTGATATTCTATATTATAATTTAACACCGTAGTGATATTTTTTTAATTAATTCAATTGATTCGATACATAAAATGAATTTGATCAAAACTTATTTTGATTAAATTTGACCTCTATAGACGCTACTAGCGTATCCTATAAAATACTATGTTAAGTACGAAAAGGCTCTTTTATATCAAAGATATATCCAAGAAAATCACTTAAAATTTCTAAACTTCCACACAACCACGCTACCGCTTGCCGCGTTACCACCAACCACAATCATAATCATCATAATCGCTTACATTGCACAGTCTGCATACGCTAAGGCGACCCCTTACTCTGCCCCGTATGTGCCCAAGAGTGCGACCCTGGGCCGTGTAGGCAATGTGGCGTACCCACTGCGCAGCACCTGCGATCTGCTCGTACAATCGCAGGATCCTGTCATCGCTAGTAGCGGCCAATCGCCCGAACAGATCCTCTGGCAGTTCAACTGCGACGTGCTGCAACAACACCTGCACCTGCACAAGCGCAACAATCCGGACTTGGTGCACCGGACGCCCGGCTGCAGTATTGTAGCCGTTGGAGATGGGGGTGACACTGGGGCCGTTAGAAGTGGCGACGGGGTCGTCAGTAGAACCACGACATTGTGATATATTATATAGGTTGAGTTCATTATGTTTGTACTTATACGATGTTATGGGTGTGAAATGTACATGTAAAATGGATGGAAAGGGCGTTCATTGTAATTATACAGAGTAGCTCACCTGAGAGGCGTCGAAGTTTGATACATAAACAAATAATTGTAGAAATTTGAAATTTTGAAATCTTATATCATTAGATCTCTAAGTCCCAAAACTGTATTTAACTATATAGGTAGTTCCATTTTCATAATACATGTTTAATTGTTTAAATAACTGCTTAATTTTGATATACATTTTTTAACTCTTCTCAAACACTTATGGCTGAATTGACTCTCATAGAATTTCTTAGAATATACCATTGGCTTAAACTGTCGATTCTCTAGAAATTAATTATTAGCCAAGCGAAAAATTAACGCAATGCTTTACAAAGATTTATAACTACACAATTACATATTAAAATTAACTGAAAATCTTAAATTTTGTTAATAAGATGTGAATATTTATATCTATTTTGCTGAGGCGTTGAAACATATAAAATATTCGTTTTTTTAATGGAAGCTATTAATTTGTTTGTCTATCTAACTAAATATGGTTTGAATTATATCGTTAAATATATTTTTGTGACTGGAAACTAAGCTCTATATGAAAGTTTAAATATTCAGATTTCTATGTCTAATCATTTATCTAGGAAATTCCAATGTCTATTATATGAACTATCCTGTATGTTTTAATTAAATTATTTTTTGGATTAACTTAGAAATGCATAGTTTTAGTTAAAATCGAAATCAGAAACTTGAAACGTTCATTTGACCATAATACAATCAAATTGTCAATTTGCCGTTATATGTTCACAAGTAAACTGTTCAAATAGGCGTCTTGTCATATTTAATCAAAACTAAAAATATATAATTCAATATATAATAATAAAAACACAGAATAGTGCGACCGTCTGAAAATAGCGCATATAAAAAATATGAACAATATTAATTATTCACTTTAAGCACTTCATTGTTCGCAGATATCAAAAACTTAATTTAATTTAATCGTCGTTTCATATTTTATCGGTCGATTTAATGAATTTTTTTAATATTATATTTCTGCATGTTTTTTGTTGAGTTCAGACTTGAGCAAATACTTTTAAAAAAATTGTTGACCATTTCAAACGATTTCTTCCATTTGTAAATTGTAAATATTCAAAAAATGTACATATAAATATAATAATTGTTAAACTTAAAAAAAAAATGTTTATTTCTAATAGAAAACATGACCATATTACTTTAAATAGTATTTTAAAAAATTAAGTCCATATTTATTACAACGTCAAGGCGTTATGTAAGTTGATACAAATAAACGAAATTTCTTTTTTATTTATTTATAGTTGTTAAGTTTACATTCCGTCCAATATGTTTATTATTAAAATAAAATTACTGCAATAAAGTAAAATCAATTAATTTTATTTACTTTTAATTAATTAATCTAAATTCTTTGATATTTGATTAACTCTACAAATTAAGCATTATAATGTACTATGCTTTACAAAATAAAATGGTATAGTTTAATTATTAAAAATATTATATTATAAACCAATTTTTTCTCCGAATGTAATAAAATAAATCAAAATATTAACGAATCTTAGAAAACTTTGTCATACATTTATTTAGAAACTTATTTTTATGCGAAATAAATAATATACAATTATACTTGGTAGAATTTAAAACAATTGTATGTAAATAATATACAAACTTGAGTTAAAAAATTAACGTTACTTAAAACTTTTGTTTACCCATTGATTTTTTATCGAGTTTATATACAATAAATATAAATAATGTTAATAAGATGTATAAAGAATTTTAATAAATCTTTGAAATAATTTTCGTAGAATTTTTACGTAGAAAAAGCAGTAACTCGTAATATTTATGAAAAGGGGGTGGCATTTCACATAAATATATCTTATTAATTGAAATGATTATTTAATCTAAAACATCACAATTTGTTTTTAGAAAAAGTATATTATTAGTAAATTATCGCCAAAACTTCTTGCATCTGTTAAATATTTTTTATTTATTCTTCCAAATAAATTATGATGCTGTATGATAAACTCCACAATTCATCTATACCGTGTTTTATAATACTTAATTTGAACGCGGTGAATCGTTTTATCAAGTATAAACCACAGCATCCAGCGATTAATTTACATTTCTTTACAAGGTAATGGTGAATTCAAATTTTATATCATATTTTTACAAGTCCACAAAGATGGGAAATATTAAAACAAAATAATTCGCTGTTCTCTGCATAGTTTATTTGACAAATCGTTGATCAACAAGAAGAATTAGATACCATCATGTATCGTTCATCATCAAATATTTTGATTGATTTAAAAATTGAATACAATAAATTACAGAAACAAAATATTACAACAAATGACAATAACGATTGATATTATTTTATTATTAAAGAAGGAAATATCCAAATTTAATTCCTGATTTAAAAGATATAACAGAATAGAAATTCCATCATGTCTGCCTGTTAATAAATGGGGATAAATGATTTGTAAGATGAGAACAACCATGAGAATTCTGAGGTTAATATTTAAAAATATCTTGGGTTTGAGTGATATTCTATATCACTTTTTGGGTGATATTCTATACAAGAATGTGTCATGATAAACTATACTGGAATATAGAATATATGCTGCCCTCTATTGCTTATAAATCTCGTAAGTGTGATCTCACTCTCTGTGATATTGTTTATTGTTTGTGATTGGGATGAGATTGCAAACAGCTCGAAGCCAGTGAAGCATATCTGAGATCTTGGGATATTAGGAACATGGGAAGGGTGGGAAGCCTGTTAACTATAGCGGTTCCTGTTAATTGTATCCCAACTAAGAATGGTACCAAGTATACAGGATAGGTGGCGCTGAGCTACGGTATTGTATGTCGGTATTGTCAGATTACGAAACAACTGTATAAATTTGAAGATGTCTGTCCATGCCTGTC
The DNA here is from genome assembly GCA_947310635.1 of Leptodirus hochenwartii. Lineage (NCBI taxonomy): Eukaryota > Metazoa > Arthropoda > Insecta > Coleoptera > Leiodidae > Leptodirus > Leptodirus hochenwartii. The sequence goes on along the minus strand of OX371179.1, from coordinate 34,491,463 downwards.
CCAAGAATCGTCAACTTTAATAAGTACTTTGGAGTATAATACTAAATTTAATAATGGGAAATTCGTCGACAAGGACCAGGAGACTTACAATAGAAAACGATGATCCAGCTGCGGTGATTACAGTTTCTGGAGATGTAGTACAACGGCTAAAAGGAAATACATCGCTGCAAAGGACAGACGAACACCAAAGTAAGTCATATGCCCAATATTATCTGCATACTCGTAATATGTAAATACACATTCGAAATGTGGTGCTACAGCAGGATTGGTTGGGCAGATAAAGTAATAAATGAAGCCGTAGAGTTAGTGGAGGAGAAGAGAAGTATTTGGAGAGTATTGCAGCACAGGAGAGATAGACTAGTAGGTCACATCCTTAGACACGGCGGTATTATGCATTTAGTTATAGAAGGTATGGTAGAGGGATAGGGGTAGGTGGTAGGCTTAGATTGTAGTAGAGGGATAGGGGTAGGTAGGCCTAGATTGTAGTATGCGGGTCAGATAGTGGAGGAACGTGTGTGATGAATAGCTATAGAGAGATGAAGGAATTAGCTCAGGATAAATCGACAGATGGCGTGCTGTTTCCAACCAATCGTTAGGTTGAAGACTAGTTAACTAAAACACGTAATATATTTTTGAATTTTATTTAATATGTGGAGTGATCTTTAATATTTATAAATATTGCAGCGGTAAGCAGTTACGCGGTTCCGAACCGAGTAGATATGGGCGCTAGCGGCGACTTTCTACGCGAACTCCCTATGTCAACACTTCAACTTCGATATGCTAATCTACTTGCTTTGAAGGAAAATGATCGATATTGGGAGAAGCGGGTTACAGACCTGAAAGCGAACCACAAGAAAATGCACGAAATTATGGAGGACGAATACAAACTCGCCGTAAGACAATTGATTTATTAGATAGCACAGTTATCACCCAAATACCGTAACTTAAAGCATTTAATAGCTAGATGCTTTACGCTACGGTATTTGGGTGATATTCTATATCATTATTCAACACAGTAGTGATAATTTTAAAATAGATAACTAAATAGTGCCAGAAGAGCAAGGATGCGCTTTATATTTTATAAAGGTTATTATTTGATGTCATTCCTTTTGACTGTACTTTCCTAGTTTTGCATATGCCTATAAATGGATTTATTGTTATTATATGTAGATTGAAGAAGTACATGGATGCGACGATCCAGATTCAAGGAACAAATCATCAATACCTTGCGCGGATAATCGAATAAAAGTATTAAGATGTTATAGGAACAATCCCAAGGAGCCGATGAGGTGCGCCAAGGAAGTGGAAGATTTTGCGAATTGCGTGGATTTAAAACGTGCTGCCCTGGTCGAAAGTAAAAGCTAAACGACCAACTAATTAAAAAGTAGACGATTTACCCAAAATTTTTGTGCATTTGTAGTAATAAATATGTAATACACTTGTAAATACCTATATAAATTGAGCGTGTTTAATAAAATTTGTTGATTTAATCATTTCGTAACATTGCAGATGGATTTACAATTTCTATTACTGTCTGTTTTTTAACATTACTGAGATTTATCGAACCACGAAAGGATATCTATTAACGATTATTCATGTTGGTTTCACTCTTCATGGAAAACTTGTCGGTTTTAATATTTCTTATTTCTTTCTTGGTCCACAATACTTTCGTAAGTTTTACATTACATCTTCAAGAGTTTAGTCAAACTAGATTAGATTCTCAATAAGTTATAGATTTTGCCGTAATGTTGTGATATTCCATATTATGGAAGAGAAATAAAAATACAATGTTTTATTTCTCTTCCCTAGATTCGTTATATACAATTATTGTCAATTGGTAATATTAGTTTACATAAGTTTCTGTGAGAATTCTTATTCTCGTTGGGTAAAGAACGAAACCATTTCTATAATAAATAAAATTTCGCATTTTAGTTTAATAAGAATTCTCACAGAAACTTATGTAAAATATTATTACCAATTGACAATAATTCTATATAACGAATCTACTTTCGTTTTCTAAAATCGTCATTACAGCATTAAATAATTGTATAAAACATCACCCAAAAACCATAACACAATTATGTTGTGTTATGGTATTTGAGTGATGTTTTATACAACAAATTTAGTTTGACCAAACTCCTGAAGATGTGATGATAGCATTACGAAACTAGTAGAATGAACCAATAAAGAACTATATTAAAAGTATTAAAAAATCAATCTTTCAATGCAAGAAAAACCAATATTTTTTAATTTAAATTTCTAAGTCAAAATTAAGTCACATTTTTCTAAAGTAAAACCAAAGGGTAACATTATATGTGATAAGCAGGGTAAGGAACTCACAGAAAATAAGGAAAAAGCTAGAAGATGGAAGGAGTATCTTGAAGATTTATATAAAGGTAGGCAGGACATGGAGGAGCTAGAAAATGTGGAACAGATAGATGAGGATGACTTAGGTCCTAGCATACTTAGGTCAGAGTTTCATAGAGCATTAAATGATTTACGGAATAACAAAGCAGCGGGGATTGATATGATACCAGCCGAATTAATAAAACACGCAGGGGAAAAAATGCAGGAGCGATTATACAGGTTAGTTTGTAAAATATATGAGAAGGGAGAAGTACCACAGGATTTTCAGCGTAGTAGAATAGTAACAATGCCGAAGAAAATAGTAGCTAATTTGTGTGAGAACTATAGGACCATTAGTCTACTATCACATGCATCGAAGATATTGTTAAAGATTATTTATAGGAGATTAGAAAATAAAGTAGAGGAAAGGCTAGGAGAAGATCAGTTTGGTTTTAGGAAAAATAGAGGGCCGAGAGAGGCGATTCTAGCACTAAGAACGGTAGTAGAAAAAAGAAATAGGGTAGGAAAGGTAACTTACATAGCTTTTGTAGATTTAGAAAAGGCATTTGATAATGTAGATTGGGACATAATGTTTAGAATTTTAAAAGAAACGGGTATAGATTATAAGGATAGGAGAATAATTTTTAATTTATATAAACACCAAACTGCCTTAGTTAGAATTGAGGGGGAAGAAGAGGTAGCAAAAATAGGGAAGGGAGTTCGGCAGGGATGTACACTCTCACCGTTATTATTTAATCTATATATAGAACATGCAATAAACAAAGTAAAAGAAGAGTATAGTGTAGGTGTGAATGTACAGGGAGAGAAAATATATATGTTGAGATTCGCCGACGATATAGCTATATTAGAAGAAAGCGAAAAGAATTTAGAAAGGGTATTGAATGGTATGCAGGCAGTATTGACTAGGGATTTTAACATGAAAATAAATATAGGTAAAACTAAAGTGATGAGGTGTGACAAAAAGGAATGCAGTAGAAAAATGAAGATCTCAATAGGAGATAATAGAATCGAAGAAGTGTCAGATTTTTGTTATTTAGGCAGTAGAATCACAAAAGATAATCGAAGCAAAGTAGATATAAAGTGTAGGATAGCACAGGGTAGGAAGGCATTCGTAGAAAAAGAACAGATTTTAAGATCAAATATTGACTTGGGTATTAGAAAAAGATTACTGAAGGTATATGTTTGGAGTGTAGCACTGTACGGGTGTGAGGCGTGGACTATAGGAAAGGAAGAGAAGCGTAGATTACAAGCATTAGAAATGTGGTGTTATAGGAGGATGATGAGGATTGGTTGGGAAGATAAAGTAACAAATGAAGCTGTACTAGAGTTAGTAGGGGAGAAGAGAAGTATCTGGAGAGTGTTACAGCGTAGGAGAGACAGATTAGTAGGGCATATTCTTAGGCATGGGGGGATTATGCAATTGATCATAGAAGGTAGAGTGGAGGGAAAGAGAGGGGTAGGTAGGCCTAGATTGGAGTATGTGAGTCAGATAGCTGAAGACGTTGAGATGAATAGCTATAGAGAGATGAAGGGATTAGCTCAGGATAGATCGGCATGGCGTGCTGTTTCCAACCAATCTTTAGGATTGCGGACTGTTTAACTAACTAAATTTCTAACTGATCCAACATCTAGACATACAACATGTATTACAATAAACAGTGTTGCCGTAATAATGTTTACCAGCCACCATCGGCATAAAATCAAAATATTTTAATAATCATGAACGATGAGCAATTTGCAGTCAGTGCGTGGGATGATGATTCACAAAATATTGACCTAAACCGAAATTCCGAAGGTAAATTGCTATTTATAAATCGATATATGACATACTCCCAAACATTGGTTTTAGAAACCCTACAGAAAGATCTTTTACAAGCCGCCGAGGATGGCAATGTCGAGGAATTAAAATCAATCTTAGACAACAACCAAGCACTAATTAACACTACGGACCAAGATGGATATACCGGCTTGCATCGAGCGTGCTATAGCAATAAACCGGACATGGTGAGATATCTCTTAAAGAACGGCGCGAATATACAAGCAAAAACCGAATTTGGCTGGACTCCTCTGCACTCCTGTTGTCAATGGAACCATAAATACTGCGCTGCAATTTTAATGGAAAATGGTGCTGACGTGAATGCGATATCTAATGGCAATCAAACTCCCCTGCACATTGCCGCTAGCCACGGAGCTTCTTACGAGACTGTACAATTATTATTAATGCATCCTTATATTGATGCACAACTAACCAACAACAGCAATGATACCGCTCTTGATATTGCACAACGTAGCTCCAAATATTACAATGTATTCGAAATGGCAGATCCTAATATTACCGTAACAGCCATAGGCTGATAACATGTTACTCTATATGTTAAGTTATTTTACATCTCAACACTATACTAAACTAACGAATACTAACTATATAATTAGTATTATTATTATTGACTAAACTAAATTTAAAATTAAATCAAAGTTAAAAAATTATACTAATCTTAGCATTATAATATTACAGCAACAAAATACAAAAGAGTCTTAGTACTCATTAGTAAAGAGTCTATTCCAATATGTATGTTAATGTTCAGATAATTCTTAATATTTAGATAACTATTATTTTCTTATAAGATTCTAGATATTTAGATAAATTTAATGTTTGGATAATTAGAATAGGGAAATTAAAATAAATATAGGCATTAAACCTACACGATAAGAACCTAGAGTAGCCCTAAAAAATTTGCAATTGATTTGAATATTCTAGCTACATAATTGATAAAATATTAAATTAAGTAAAATTTAAAAATCCATTATTTATTTTTTATTGTTTATGTGATTGGGATCAGATTGCACAGCTCGAAGCCAGTGAAGCATATCTGAGTTCTTGGGGAGACGTTAGGAACATATGGGAAGGGTGGGAAGCCTGTTACAATAGCGGTTCACGATTCCGCTAAAGCTTGGTTAATTGTATCCCAACTAAGAATGGTACCGAGTATAGAGATTAGGTGGCGCTGAGCTACGGTCATCATTCAAGCACTGACCTAGCGAGACGTTGCTTAACTCTTGTTATGGACGCTCAATGCATTACCCGCATAGCGATTATATTATGTTATATTATATTATATATTATTATATTATAATATAGAATATCACCCAAATACCGTAACAAGCATTAAGTAGCTAGATGTACATTTAAAGCGATATAGATTATATATTATTATACATTACATCTGCGATTTTTGATATTGAAAAATCTAATATTGATGATTTTATTAAAATATTAAATTCTAAATTTCCTTCAATTAAATTCAATTATGAAATCGAAAATAATAATCAGTTACCTTTCTTAGATGTTTTAATCATTAGAAATAATAATATATTAGAATTTGATATATACAGAAAAGCTACAAATACGGACTGCTATATAAGGAACGATTCAAATCATTGTCGTCAACATAAATATGCTGCTTTTAATTTTTTAATTAACCGCATATTAAATTTTCCTTTATCTAATGATAAATATAACATTGAATTAAATAATATCCGAAATATAGCAGTACAAAATGACTATTCTTCTAAAATTATAAATAACATATTACGAAAATTTAAAAGAACAAGAGATATCAAAAATATTAGTAGCATGGAACAAATTCAGCTCCAAAATTTGTTAAATTACCATTTGATCACGTGGTTTAGATAGTATTTTAAATAAATATAATTTTAGAGTAACATAATACTTCTAATAGTCTTGCTAATTTTCTAGGAAATCCAAAAGATTCGGTTGATTTCAATAAAAAATCGGGTATTTACGCAATATCTTGTTCTAGTTGTCCTAAAATATATATATAGGACAAACGCGTAGATCCATTGAAACTAGATTTAGCTCATTTCAGATTAAATAAAAAACATAAAAGTGCTGTTACCGAGCATATTTTTGAATCAGGTTATCCTATTCGAATTAGTTCACTTAAATTACTTTAAAATGTTTTGAATTATTCCGTGTTAAATGCTTATGAAAATATATATATGCATAAATCTAAATCAAATTTAATGAATTTAGTTTCGGGCCCAATTTCATCTTGTCTATTTAATTTATTTAATAAGAACTATTTTTAAATTTATTATTATTTATTTATTTATTTTTGGTTATTTTAGATTTAACAAACCAATATTTTTTGCTGTTACATGTTATTTTTTGCTGTTGTTATTTTCGTTAATTTTTAATTTGTATTGTTTTTAAAAGATTTATAGGTCATATTATATGCCACTTTTGAAGTACTTCTGTCATGTTGACTTATTTATTTGATAGTATATCAATCACGATTCGTGACAGAGGTATTTTATTTAGTTTTACTTGTGCTACTGAAGATGGGCGCATAGCGCTTGAAATGTACATCTAGCTACTTAATGCTTGATACGGTATTTGGGTGATATTCTATATTATAATTTAACACCGTAGTGATAATTTTTTAAATTATTATATTATGTCAAAATAAATCTTAATACTAGGTATTAAAGACCTGACCTGGGATCCATAGGTCAGTTCTTGATGCATCGAAAATCTGACAACCTTGAGAGTAGGCAACTTCGTGACAATTAATGGCGGAATATGCATTAAATCATTATCCCTATTCAGCTATTCTCAGCCAGAATCGTACAGATATATATTTTTTGTTTTGCCTTTGTCAAATCTTTATCAAATATTTACTTTTAAAGTACTGAATGCGTCGATTGTTTTTACATTTGAGACTTAAGTTGACATTTGGCAACATCACAATGCTACGTGGGTAAACAATTCGCACGTCTCAATAAAACTCCGTCTCTTTTTCACTTGCCTCAGTACAGGTATAATATAAAGAATGGGATGCGCACATGTACAATTGCGATTTTGCCGAATGAAGTTTGCGGACAGAGACGGAGTGTTATTCTACGGTAAACAACTGTTTTTCTACCAATAATACCGAGCATATAAGGGACTGCATATTTATGTAGTTTAGTTTACCAACTTCCAGTATTACAATTAATCCCACTATACGTGTGTAAAACAATGGCATCCGGACGAAAATCCTGGGATTCTAGTCAGCTACGAAAATATGATCTCCAACTTGATCCAATACCTCGCCTGCATTGTTCCGATCCCAAAATTGATGAACTTATCGCAGAAAATGTACGTATTATTTTTTATAACATGCTAACATTTGAATAAATATACTAGGCTTTCGCAAAAAAAATGTTTTTTTTTTAGAAACCCGTTGTGATTCTCGGATCAAATTTAGTTAAATCCGCCGAAAAATGGTCCTTAGAGTATTTAGAACAGAATATGAGCTCGGTAGATTATACGGTGTTTTTATCAAAGAACCACAAGTTTAAATATTTCGACGAAAAGAAAATGAAAACAACAGTAGGTAGTTTCACACCACCAACGAGGAAAATGGACATGAAGCTACCAGAATTCCTTCGACGCTTAAAAGAATGGAAAATTGGAGATGAACAAGTTTACCTGCAGGTACTTATAAATGGCTAGGTATTTACCCATGTTTCTTTCAAAATAATCCGTTAAAAATTTGTAGTGAATCGCACATTGTTGTATATTAACACTATGATTTATTCAGCTATATTTGACCAATAGCTAATACAAAATCATAAATATCAATATTAAATGTATCTAAACGTAGCATAAACAGTGATTATTTGTACGAAAGAAATCAACGTTATCATGAATACGCTTTTGCACTAGTCGTTTCTTTATTTGTTTCGTGTATTAGCGGTTATTCCACCTTATTTTAAAATGCATCACATTTTCACGTTACTAGTGCGCACAAAGCAATAGGCAATTATTTTAAGTTTTAATATAACAATACATATAAAGAATGAGAATTCAATTCAAATTTAATTAAGCATATCCAAACTCATTCGTTGCTATATATTTTATTAATTGTAAATTTTTAATTCGTGAAATGAATACGCATAATTTGGGAAATTATTTTGAGGTAATTAAATATATCCTTATGGTGCCATTGCAATTGGGCGTGTGAGCACAGGTTTAATCTAGCTACCATTTTTTTCTCATCGTCATCGGCCAATTATGATTGAATATAGTATATTTTTACAACATTATTTATAGGAATATATTTTATCTTTATGGAAAATACACTGAGCAATGCTTGCAAAACAATAAGGCTAAAAATAGATATTATATTATACATCTATATCTCAAAGTCGCAGATGTACTTTGAGCAGTAAGAAATATTTGTTTATATAATGTTCAAAAAGTCGCTTATTTAATTCAAAATGCTACGAAATCATTAACACATTTTTCCAGTTCTCGCTTATACAAAATAGGTATTCAGATGAGTAAATAATTCAATGACAATAGTTTTCCCTTAATAGACTTTCATATCTCTATTAATGTTTGTAGTTTGTGAAATATAGATAGTATAAAATAAATATGCAATCATAAATTGAAAAGATAATCGAAATATTTATATTACGCATCATCAATAATTGCATTTCAATAATGATAAGAAACAGGACTTAGCAGATACCGTGTCAAGCAGCTATTTTTTTTTTCAAAATTTACTACAGAAAAATTTGTAATAAATATAGAACATGAAGTTAATTAAAAAATTATTATATTCAATGTGCGATGGAGGTGTTACGTATTGGTTTTCATGTTTATTATATTTATACTTGTTTTTTGGCAATATTACAATTTGTTCCAGCAAAAATGCATTTTTTGTAAAATTTTATCTACATTGTAAATCTATTTGCATCACGTAAATCTAGCACACAAATATAATATTATAAAGAGGCTTGTATCGCACCATTAAGTTTTATATATTGTTGAAAGTTTTAAAATATGTCGTTTTTAATCTATTAGTGTCTCAAATTGTTGCAAACATTTATAAGCATTTATCAAATATTGTTTGTCTGAAGGCATTTTCACCAAAATGATCTAATTTTAAGTGAGTATATTTTATAATCAATTCGATTGTGATCTAATTATTTTCCCCATTTTCCAAATTCGATATAATGTCGTTCTTGACTTTAATCACGTTCCAATTCAATTGATTTTTCAATGGCCTTGTTTATTGTATTAATTTTTTAAGGGTAAATAATCGGTATTTACAATATTCTGTTGATAGATATTTTTTCATTTCTTAACGGATAGGGTTATTTTATAGAGCTAATTTGTGTGAGAACTATAGGACCATTAGTCTACTATCACATGCATCGAAGATATTGCTAAAGATTATTTATAGGAGATTAGAAAATAAAGTAGAGGAAAGGCTAGGAGAAGATCAGTTTGGTTTTAGGAAAAACAGAGGGACGAGAGAGGCGATTCTAGCACTAAGAACGGTAGTAGAAAAAAGAAAGAGGGTAGGAAAGGTAACTTGCATAGCTTTTGTAGACTTAGAAAAGGCATTTGACAATGTAGATTGGGACATAATGTTTAGAATTTTAAAAGAAACGGGTATAGATTATAAGGATAGGAGAATAATTTTTAATTTATATAAACACCAAACTGCCTTAGTTAGAATTGAGGGGGAAGAAGAGGTAGCAAAAATAGGGAAGGGAGTTCGGCAGGGATGTACACTTTCACCGTTATTATTTAATCTATATATAGAAGATGCAATAAACAAAGTAAAAGAAGAGTATAGTGTAGGTGTGAATGTACAGGGAGAGAAAATATATATGCTGAGATTCGCCGACGATATAGCTATATTGGAAGAAAGCGAAAAGAATTTAGAAAGGGTATTGAATGGTATGCAGGCAGTATTGACTAGGGATTTTAACATGAAAATAAATATAGGTAAAACTAAAGTGATGAGGTGTGACAAAAAGGAATGCAGCAGAAAAATGAGGATCACAATAGGAGATAATAGAATCGAAGAAGTGTCAGATTTTTGTTATTTAGGCAGTAGAATCACAAAAGATAATCGAAGCAAGGTAGATATAAAGTGTAGGATAGCACAGGGTAGGAAGGCATTCGTAGAAAAAGAACAGATTTTAAGATCAAATATTGACTTGGGTATTAGAAAAAGATTACTGAAGGTATATGTTTGGAGTGTAGCACTGTACGGGTGTGAGGCGTGGACTATAGGAAAGGAAGAGAAGCGTAGATTACAAGCATTCGAGATGTGGTGTTATAGGAGGATGATGAGGATTGGTTGGGAAGATAAAGTAACAAATGAAACTGTACTAGAGTTAGTAGGGGAGAAGAGAAGTATCTGGAGAGTGTTACAGCGTAGGAGACAGATTAGTAGGGCATATTCTTAGGCATGGGGGGATTATGCAATTGATCATAGAAGGTAGAGTGGAGGGAAAGAGAGGGGTAGGTAGGCCTAGATTGGAGTATGTGAGTCAGATAGTTGAAGACGTTGAGATGAATAGCTATAGGGAAATGAAGGGATTAGCTCAGGATAGATCGGCATGGCGTGCTGTTTCCAACCAATCTTTAGGATTGCGGACTCTTTAACTAGGGTTATAATTGTGTAATCGTTTATTTAATTATTTTATAATTTATTTCATAATTCGTGCTATTGTACAAATATATTTTATGATGTGTCAAAGTTTCGAATCTTATGTCAAAAATGAATGAGAAAATTCGCAAGTTGCTCTATTTTATATTTCTGGCAATCCTTAGGGTAAATCTTCTAGTAAATTTATTGTAATATTTTGCCTAAATCCGATTTGTCTATTATTAAGGAAGATAAACTTTGTATTAGTATAGAATATCATTAAAGTATATCAATCACGATTCATGATAGAGGTATTTTATTTAGTTTTTATCTTGTGCTACTGAAGATGGGGGCATAGCCTTCGAAATGCGCATCTAGCAACTTAATGCTTTAAGTTACGGTATTTGGGTGATATTCTATACTATTATTTAACACCGTAGTGATAATTTTTAAAATAAACTTTGTATAATTTACGTATTAGTCCAAAAGATTAAAAACGATATATTAACAATTCTATAGATATTAACATATATATTTATTTAGAATAAGAGATGTTGGTTATTCAAATACAATTACATCATCAGTTTAATTCAAATGAGAAATCCCAAAATAATCAAATTCTTCGTTTAACAAAAAGTCTAATATGTTAGTTAAATATGAAAAATCCTGCACGGTACATTCAATATTTTGCTTTTTTAAATAAAATTATAACAATCTGTATTTGTATAATTCTACAAGCTTCAATATAGTATTTCTCAAGGAGATCTTATGAACTTATTATTTATTATATAAAATTTTTTTTTATTTATTTATTATAAGAACTACATAATAGCAATGCGCAGCTCCTGTAGAGAAATATATAGAATGTGGCCAAATCTTTTATTAATTATTAATCATTTTGTAATTGGAGAGAATTAATTCCAATTAAAATGGCATATGTTAACATGTCTTACTTCTTCTCTCATTGCAGCAACCTCTTACAAACACCGTTGGTCCAGCCATGGTCCGTGACTTCCTTGGTTTCGATTGGGCGTTCTGCAACGATAAACAGGCGAGGCATCATTGGGGCTCGCTCACATCCAACTTACTATTAGTCGGGATGGCAGGTAATGTAACGCCGTGCCACTATGATGAACAACAAAACCTCTTCGCCCAGATCCACGGCCACAAGCGATGCATTCTCTTTGCGCCCGATCAGTTCGAGGCACTCTACCCTCACCCCGTTTACAACCCCCACGATAGACAAAGTATGGTGAGTCTACGTTTGCCTATTATCTGCTTTTTTTTAAATCGTATTCTTACAAATATTTATATAAAATATGTGCGGTTAACAAACCAATAAAACTTAAAAAGAAATATCTAAATTTCGTACTGTTTTCTAGTTTAAATGAAACATTATTTGTTACAGTATATATATTTTACGAAGTATTGCAAAGATTAATACTGGCGATTAATATTGTATGCACATAATTTTCTTAAAATAAAGAAATAGATTAATATGTGACATTTCCAATATACAAGTTAAGTGAAGCTGATGTATATTATATTATATTCCAATCATCTATATTTTCAGAAAGAATTACAACTAACTTTTTTAGGTCAAGTAATTTAATAAAATTGTTGAAATTGTATTTGTTTTTAGAAACCTTTTATAGATATCAGATTGCAACGTATTTCCATGAATTTAAGTAAATTATTTAGAAATATGTTTGAGATATGATCGATTTTTATGAAATATATCGACTTATAGCTAATCAATTATTAAAATTCGATTTAAACAGGTTGATTTCGATAAACCGGATTACACCAAATTCCCAAAATTTCGGGAAATTAAGGGCTGTGAAGCAGTAATTGGACCTGGGGAAGTTTTATACATTCCCATTTATTGGTGGCATCATATCGAATCGTTACTGCACGGTGGTTCAACTATAACCATCAACTTTTGGTATAAGGTAACGAAATAATAATCGTACCTTTTTAACTTTTGTTCTTGGACATTTTACGCATACTTTCGATAGGATGGTAAAGTCTGTGATTTACTTAGGGTTGTCCAAATGGTACAATAACATATCCCTTGAAAGATTATCAAAAAGTGGCCATTATGCGAAATGTTGAGAAAATGTTATTAAACGTACTACAAGACCCCAAAGAAGTGGGCCCGTTATTGAAAACGATGGTGCTAGGACGATTTACCGATTCCAGTGAGAAGTAATCTTAGATTAAGTATAAAAATTATTTCGCCAACTTGCTAAAAAACAACCAGTGAATATTCTATCGTTTACCGTATTTATCTGTATATCATCGATCGACTATATTATTTTCTTATAATGATATTACTACTTACTAATATCGATATATTCGTCGATATCTTATCATTGAGTATGAAATCATAGGGTACAATCGCCACTGAGCATTATTCAGGAAAAACTGCATTGGATAAAACGCCACTGGGTATAAATATATCCAGTGGCGTTAATATACCCCATTGAATATAAATATACCCAGCTTCTATCAATATCAAATTTATTCATGCTATATATGTTACAATACATTTACAATCATCGAATATTATGAAAACTTAATGATCCAAAATATATGGTGTGCCGCACACATTGTTAAATAAATAGAACAGTATATTAGCATATAGGTTTATATTATGTCATAAATTAGCAATATCACAGTCTAGAAAACCCGTATAAAAAGCGTTTTTTATTAAGAAGTTCTTTAGCTTTGACTTGAATTTTGTTTTCAAAAGACAACATAAAATGTATTGCAACCTAGCATTATAGGCCGCTAGTATAGCTGCGTTTAATATGCTTTCAAACGCCTTTTAATCCAGTTTACACCGAGCAGCGCTATGCTATGCTTAAAGGCGTTCAATCTAACGTAGTTATACATAAACTCTGCTGCATGGAGTTTATTTTCGCTTATATATCCAGTTAGTTAGATACGTCTTCAATCTCAGGGTTTGGTTAGAAACAGCACGCCAAGCCGATCTCTTCTGAGCTAACTCCTTCATTTATATCCAATGTGAATTATACTGAATGGTAAATTATATTCTTAAAGGCTTAATGCTTAATAACGATTAAAATGATATGAGTTTATACTCGGTGACGTTCTCCCGTATTGGTTTTATCGGATTCTTTCCTATTTCGAAATGTTTTATCGTTTAATTCCTAACTTCATTGCGTCCTAACGTTGTTAGATTTTAGATTAGAAAGTTGTGTATATATATATATAATTACTCTTACAGTCGCAATCGATTGTGCAACGTATTTTTACAAAAACAAAGCTTTAATTCTGATTTATTCATTATTATGTATATTTTTTCTCCCTCTAATAGGAACACAAAAAAATTCCAGAGAAATATTGATAAATTATACTATTTATTTTATATTTATTTAGTAAGATTATTACTACAATTCATGTGATGTCATAGATATATATCACAATAAATATCTTAAGTAATTTGAAGCTTTTTAATTAAATATGCCCATTTTTATCATAAACAACTCCATTTTATTTGTTTTGAAAGTGTACTTAGGGTGCATTTTAAACTTAACGGGGCCTTTGCTGTTTGAATTAGAATTATAAATGCATGATTATTCTGGCAAAAGATCATCACCTAACGGATCGTCACCAAACTCGTCATAATCAGCCGGTTTCGCAGCAGTCCGAGGTCTAGATGATTGGAACATCAGTTGTTCAGTGTAATCCGGATCCTCTATACAATTGCATAATACCAACAAAATTTAGTATTTATTTGCATATTAATTCCCGTTTTCGCTTATCTGTTTATCATCATGGATCAAATGGAGCAATTGTACTTGCCTAATATTGGCTGCGCAAATCCACTATCCCCACTACCGGCACTACTATGCAACTGCGCGAGCCTAGATTTGCCGCCGGTACTCCGGCCACTCGAATACAAAGGACTGTGATGGTGACGTTCTCCAGCGGCACTACCCGATGGTATTGATATCGGCATTGGACTAATACCGGAACCACCTCTAGATGACATACCACTATTGCTCCTGCGAGAATCTAAATAAAAATTGTTCGTGCGTACTTTCATTTACAGTATTGTTTACAGTATATAGTAACCAGAAGTAGAAGTTATATACATACTATAAAAAGAAAGAGAGAGAGCGAGCGAGATTTTGGAATTGATTTGAGACAGTAATTTTTTGTTTTGAATTTTTGAGAGCAATTTGTTGATAGATGTATAATACCACTTACTTAATCATGTTGAATAATTTCCGATATTTTCAATCATTTGCTAATGGCAAAATTATATTTAAATAATATTTGCACTATTTCTAATTTTCTAAAATATTTATTTGACATAATAGAATAATGGATCTTTAGTTATATATGAAAAGCGACAGATTTTTTTGTACTGTTTGTAAGTGAAAGCAGTGTAAAGTTCATATTGAAATTTTTATTCAAGCTAAAGGAAATTACTTGCATTCAATATTACCTGGTCTACTACTACCGACACGTTCGCGCACCTCCTTGCTTCGTTCCAGACGCTTTAATTCCTGTACAAACTCGTTCATTTCTTTACTCAAACCTAGATCACTGCATAGGCGTATCAACTGACGCAGGCACTGTTCATTCTCCGGATACTTACGATGAACATCTTGATACAAGGTGAGGGCCTACACAAATTCATTTGTATCGCTGAGCAAATTTGAAACAAGATAACGAAAGACAACCGAATTTATTAGTTAAAATTAACAAATATGATCTTTATTTACTATGTAAAAATTATGATTAGGAATAGTAGTTTATATAATATAGAATATCACCCAAATACCGTAACAAGCATTAAGTAGCTAGATGTACATTTCAAGATGGGCGCATAGCGCTTGAAATGAAATGTACATCTAGCTACTTAATGCTTGTTACGGTATTTGGGTGATATTCTATATTATAATTTAACACCGTAGTGATAATTTTAAAAAAAGTAGTATTATATATTATATAGTATTGTTAAAACAATTATTGCTATTATTATTCATTAATTAATGTTATTATTTACTTGATGCATATTTCCAGCTCGTCTATGGCAAGCGGCAACCATCATTTGCCAATGTGGATTTCCTGGTTGCATCATCTGCGCCTTTTTGTACAAATTTAGAGCCTTTTCTATTACCTGCATATCGATATAATACGCACCCAACCATTCTAGGACAGTTAAATCACCTGGATAATATCGGTGAGACTGCAAATAAAAGATAATTATAGCTTTTTACCAACATATATAAAGTGTAAATTTATTACGTCCAAATGATATTGATGCGCCTGTCCTCGATCGCCTTCTTTATCATATAGCTTCCCTAAGCGGTGCAGTACACCAGCATCTGTCGGTACTAAACTCAACAGCTGCTGGAACGCTTCGGCAGACGCCTCCGTGTCACCCTCTAGTGCCAACAAGGTGCACATCTGATGTACCACGTCTGGCAACAATGCCAACTGACCCTGCCCACCGAATTTATGTTGATAACATTGGAGAGCATCGGCAGTGTTACCCAATTGTTTCAGAACCAAACCTACATTATGTATGGTAAATAATTTATTTGTAAGTTTTATTATTTACCTAAATTGTAAGAAGCTTCGACACATGTCGGATCACAATCTAACGCGTTAATGAAATAGCTTCTAGCTTTCTCCAGTTGGCCTCTAGCCATAGCGCATGCTCCTAAATTTACAAATCCTCCCGCATTGTAACTATCCGTATGTTTGACAATTTCACCGTACTTTTCCGCATTATCTATATCACCTTGCTAAAATTAATCAATTATTTATCCGCGCATTTCTCAATTTTGTACTTACCAAAAAATAAATGAAACTCAAATTTGTAGCAGCGCTCGCAGCAATATTCGATTCTTTATCGAATGATTTCAATGTCTCGATAGCTTCATTGAGTTGCCCTTGTTTGAGGTACATTACTGCTTTATTTATTTCTAAGTCTCCAGCGAATCGAGCATATTCCGAACCTTTCATTGCATCAACACAAACGTCATATCCTTAAAAAATCTTAATCTTATTTTCGCTTACAATTTGTATGAAATGCACTTATACATAATTGTAAGTATTGGAATGTATCAAATTTTTTTATATTGAGATTGCAAAGGAAACGCACGTTTTAGGGCCATAGATCCGAACAAAAATGACAGAATTGTCAAAAGAGACTGGTTTAAATGTATTTGTCAAACTACCGTAAATTACAGACGTGTGTTGACCTCACTGCCTATAGTTTAAATATGAAATGTTGATTGTTCACCTGCACTAAACGTTTCCTCAATTAGTGGCGCTATTATTTTTGCAGCAGTTAAGATACAATATTCACCATCAGCTTTCTTTTTCATTTCAAAATTATGCAAGTCGTCATTTCGTATAGCAGTAGCTATTATTACATCTTCGGCGTTGTCCTGCGCATAAATCGTTTATTTAATGATTGAATGGTGTTTAGTTTAGCAGAACTAGTTGGTACCTGTTCTGTGCTGTACTTTTCTTCATCCTCTAGTTCTAACGGTACAGATAGCAAGATCGTAAAGGCACTACGCATGCGCTCTTTATCTTCCAAAGCTCGACAACATAGGACTAAGTGCAAACCGGCCCTGTGGTTCGGTTGTTCGCTCATAATGTATTCGAGACTAGTGACCGCCTCTTCGAACTGACCCATCTTAATGAAAACCATGGCTATATTGTGCATTATTTTGATACTAAAATATAATCATAATCAATATTGCCTGCATCCGCTTACATTTCATAAATCTACCGCAAATTCTTTTGACTGGATGGCACCTGATCTAATGCCATTCTATACATTTTTATGGCTTTATTGAAATGTCCTTGTTTAAAATAAATATTGCCCATGTTGATTTTTAAGCGGTGTGCATTTTGAAACATTCTATTCTTAGTAATTAACTGATAAGTATTTAAAGCTTCGGTATATAATTCATTTGCAGCATAGCGATTTGCTAAAGTAAATAGCACCTGTACGAAAAAAATATCGGCTGTATCATTAATTGTTACGTGCCGTTATATTCGATTGAAGTTATACCGAGTATGTTAAGTCCATATTATGATTTTCACCCAATCCTGCCTGTTCTTGCATTTTGATTAAACTTCGCTCTTTGTTGGAAGCTTCTTTCGCCTTGCTTAATGCTTTTCTATTGTTACCCTCATGAGCAGCAATGCACGATTCTTCCACTAGTTGCATTATTTTTGCTTCTTGTGTTTTAACACGCTCTTCAGGTCTAATATAATTGATTTAGTTCATTGTCATTTTTTTTTGCTATATAATATCGTCAGCGATGTGACAATACCTCCTATCTGCTTTGAATTTTTAATTTAATCGGGAGATGTTCTGAACATGCGAACATTCTGAACATACACATATGAATCAGTTCGACGTAATATATCATTTTTCGAATTTTTGCGACATTTGCGGTATTGTCACATCGCTGACGATATGCTACTGTGTTTGTTCACATTTTACTTACGTATCTTCTTTCCGAATTTCCAAAGGTGGCGTCACAACCATTCCAGCTTGGTTTAGCGGATCAAACATTTGTCTTTGTGACGTATATCCGGCACCGCGCACAGCCGTCATGGGTCGATTTACAACATTTTCTGCACCTGTCATCGGCCGGAAGTTAGTAGCGGGTCGATAGGCGGTGCCTGGTAACAAAGCTGTACCTTGTCGTTGAAACTATTTAATAATGTTTCATTGTTGGTGAATCTGATATACACTTATATTAAAATGGGTTTGCAGGAAAACAACTTAGTTATAATACCACTTAAAATAACACTTTTTCCTTCAAACCCATTTACTATAAACTACCACAAGGTAACACTTGAGTCAATCAATTACTTATATTAAATATATGTAATAAAGCACTATTATAGTGTATATTTTCTTTTATTTTCTGCTGGACTAGTTTCGAATGTCACGCAATATATCTAAAATACTTCCTTCATACTGTTGTTTTTTTTATATACAAACGATTTACAACAATAAATTCTTCAGAACATTTGCATGTTTTTTTTTTAGCAATTGTTAAACCGTATGAAGGACGTATTGTAGATATTTGATTTGTTTTGTGGAAACTACCTCAACGGGATATAAACCAAATTACAGAGTGTAGTTATAGAGGATATCAGGAACATATGGGAAGGGTGGGACATATATTGGGTGGAAGATATATTGACATTGCTCTCGAAAATTTTGCATTCGAAACTAATCGAGCAGAAAATAAAGGAAAATATACACTATAATAGTGCTTTGTTATATATATATATATATATATGGATTTATCAGCTTCTAAGTAGCATATAAATAGCTATAAACAGTTCTTGCAACATTAAATTTCAGTGTTACCCCCGATGCTGTTCCCAAACGCATCGCAGTACCCGGTTTTGATCCTCCGTATCTCGTTGCTGGATCAGCTGTCATCAAAATTCTCTTCAGAGGATCGTCATCTTTAACATTAGACAGATCGTATGCAGGATGGACTTTCTTAAATAGTTCTTGCATCTCGTCAGCATCATTTATTTCCACTGGAGCATTTTGAAACAACATAATCACGCTTTACTAATTAATTTACGTAATCACAGTAATTAGAAATGCTTGTTTTTCAAAATGTATTGTAACTTCTACACTTATAAGAAAAAATACATACGATTTGTAGTTTCAATATAGAGAAATCAATAGTTTCTCTCGGTATTTGTTTGTATTGCAAAAAGCCACAAGTGAGCTTTAATCATTGAAATAGTACGGGAATCTCTATGGATTGAAAGTAATGTCAGAATAAATGATTTGTGATAAATTAATATAATTTTATTGCCAAATCGTAATTTAACAATCAGTTATTATAAATGTCAGATTTGAATTTGAATTTTGGTGCATAAGATACTGGCTCCCTCTGACCTATTTTAGCTATATTATATCATAAACATAAGAACATAACCCTGAAATCTCGAAAAGCAATAAATAAAACATTAGCATAGCTTATAAACAAACACCAAAGCAAAAAGATTATACCAGTGTTGGAATAGATTGTTGGCAGAAAGTTTAAGCGATAAAATTAACTAAAATGCAAATGGGTTCGCCGGATTCATATGTAACACTATTAGGGAGTCTTGGGGCAAATATTGCATATAGTAACGACATAAACGATTTGTGTAGATTGTGCGCCCGTCGGTGCATTGATGATCCCGGTTGTTACTTTGATATAGAGAGCGGAAAGAAACAATTATTACACATGATTAAAACTTGTCTTCCCATAGATGTATATTCTTTAAAAATGTATCGGAATTTTTTTTATCGTCTGTTTCAAATTTCAGATAGATACTTCCGATCCATATCCGAAGAAAATCTGCTTGGAATGTAAGAATTACTTGAACCTTATTTTCCAATTTCATAATACTGCAATTAAAGCGCAGGAAATAT
Organism: Leptodirus hochenwartii; assembly: GCA_947310635.1. NCBI lineage: Eukaryota > Metazoa > Arthropoda > Insecta > Coleoptera > Leiodidae > Leptodirus > Leptodirus hochenwartii. The sequence continues at coordinate 34,471,177 of OX371179.1, read as the reverse complement.
TTAAGGTAAAAGAATCACTCGATCATATTTGACACTTAAAACAATTTTGAAATTTTCAATAGTTGAGACTGCCAGATTCCCATACGTCTAACCCAAATTTAAAGATACCTGGATCGAAACAGACGAACAGGAACAGAGTTAAAAAAACATCCACGAAAAGAAAGGTTTCTGAAGCGGTAGATTTACTAGCGGAAATGAGAACTATGTCAGACCAGGTTGCAGATGATGTCAGTGATGGCGCAGGTAAATGTGAAAAGTTAAAAAAAATATGAACAGTACATTTTTATAATTTATTTAATAAATTATTAGTGTATTTATAATGGGAATTTCGTTGTTGTTTTAGCTGAACTTCTTGAAGGTGAGTCTATTTACCTTATAAATTATTTCTGCAATAACTACTTATTAAATATAAATTTCCATCACTTGCATTTTTGTCGTGTTTCATATTTTTGTCACTTTAGATAAATTTGCAACGAATGAACTTGCTTAGAAATTCAACATCAATATTAGGTATACGTGTTTGTCCTATATAGGACAACTAGAATAAGATATTTCATAAATACATGATTGTTTTTAAAATACATAAAATGTTTGGGATTTCCTAGAAAATTAGCAAGACTGTTAGAGGTATTATATGTTACTTTAAATTTATATTTATTTAAAATACGATCTAAACCACGCGCAATAGTAGTATTATTATTAATAATAGATATATAGTATTATTGAATGTTTCACGTCGCGTCTATATTGTTAGAAATTGGCGATATTCGAAACAAACGTGGCTTTTCGAAGCGTTGCGTATGGTCGACGGAAGAAAAGGCCGTTATGATGAAGCATTTCTCTTCCTACATGATGAACGGTACACTGCCCAGTTTTCATCTATGCAGTATGGTGCGCCAACTAAACCCTATTCTTCGTAACCGTAGCAACAGCATAATGAAAGCTTGGGTTTATAACCAACAGAAAAGACAACGTGAACGTAACAAATGGTCCTTCGATGCCCATCTAACTATAAGTGGCGAGAGCCTTTGACTTATCTTAACATATTAATAGGGATATCATCGAATCGTATGCTGATTTTTTGCCGTCACTTAATAGTTGTAGCAAAAATTTTCTTTTTGTTATAAACTTTATATAATGCCATCAAAAATAAACTTATTGTTTAAACAAGTATCTGATATCCCTGATATTTTACAATGTGTTTCTTATATTCTTATTATATACATATTTCGCAAATACCTAAGTTAAGATTCAAATATATTGTTCATATATCATATACAGTATTTGTATCCAATATTTTCAATCTTTTTACTTATGCATGCTGTTTACTTATACACACTTTTTTCGTTAAAATTCGTTTACTTAATACTAGATTATTTATATAAAATTAGACTATTCTATATCCACATTGATTTAAGCGCATTGTCTAAGTTAGAGTAGTGTTAACGTTTTTTTTTTTATTGGTTTACCTTTATTAATACTTATTAATGCTCTGTACAATCTTCAAACATTTTACCTTTATTTTGTTCGAAATAATAGATTAGAAATCTATAACGTTATGATTTTATGACGTTATGCCACAACGTTATGATTTTATCTAAGTTGTTTGATAATTATATATGCAGTCCGATATATTGGAGATTAAATCTGTCTTTAACTTAAAATGCGCGTTTCACAAGCCGCGCCACCATCTTCAATCATGAGAAATATAAATACGCCATATATAAATTTATTCGTTACTGATGATTAATATTATGAGTTCACATTGTGTATAACAACAGTTAATTTTTCTAGGATATGGTATGCTGTTTCGATAACATGAAAAAATTAAACAATTTATAAAAGTTTTGTAATAAATCATTTTTCAAGCGCATATGAAGAGAAAATGACCTGCGCTAATTATTAAAATTGTTCTTGGAGACTGCCGGTGTAATATTGACATCTGTGATATTGCTAAAGATGGCCACCATGGTAAGGGAAGTGGATTCTGTATTTAGCAATTTCGACGATTTATGTCGACTTTGTGCCTCAAAAACAAATATAATTCATGGAATCCATATGTTCGAGGACAATGGGGTAATTCGGCAAATTATTAAAAAAGTGGAATTGTGTCTTCCCATACAAGTAAGTGAATAAAAATAGGCAGCTCTTAAAGGTTATGTTGACAACCTTAAATATTCAAAATATTTATTAAATACTTATAAAACAATAGCAATAAAATCATAAAAAACTGTAAAATTCAATTCGATTTTTCCCCACTTTTTTTTATCGATGGTATATAATAATGCCTGAATAATTATTTCATATTTTTATAGCGCACTTAATAAGAAATTCTTTTTTAAATTGCCGTTGCATATTTAATGTTATCCTTTGCAGATACACGAATCTGACCAATTGCCCAAAATGATCTGCGAAAACTGCATATACAAGCTAGACTTGTTATACGATTTTCGAGACCGTTCCTTACGCACGGAGACTTTGTTAACGGACCTATTTAATGAGATAGCGTTGAGCCATATGGGTATCACAACGCATCATTCCCCGAGAGACAATATTGACATAGGACACGATCTCATTTTACGCAATACAGACATGAATCATTCATTGGATAATATGGATATAAACAGTCAATCGAATCATAGTATACAAAATGGGGCTTTGGTGAACGCTAGCCTAGTCGGTACCCATTTTGGGGAGAATTTAACGCTAAACATCCAACACGAATTGAATGATTCATATGCGCTTAGTGATATTAATTTGGATGAAAATACGATGCAAACGGTGGAGGATTCTAGCAATTCTTGTGATAATAAGGTGAGAATTGGATTTGTATATACTGTTTGCAATTATTTCATTTTTACGAAGATGCAATAAATAAATTTAAAGAAGAGTACAGTACAGATATAAAAATCATTTGTTTGGTTGACTGTTCAGTTATTTTTAAAGAAATGGGTGGAATTTGTTACGAAATTACTTTATATTTACATTTGAAGAATGAAGAAAATTGAGTGGTGGATAAAGTGAAAAATGAAGGCATGATATAATTAGTTGAGGAAAAGCGCAGAATTTGCGAAGCATAATATCTTATACTAAGCGATATTTGTTTATTTATTTAGCCCCAACAACGGAAATTTAAAAATCCAATTACAGTGGAGTATATGAACAATAAGAATTAATATATTTATACATTTCAACCAGAGATATAAAAGAATTTATGACTAAAATGGTTTATACATATAGTAAACCAATAACGAAAAAAATCAATAATTTTTCTTAGCTTGCAATGACGATAAAAGATAACAAAACCGCTGCAGATCTGCAACTCTTACTCGAAGCTCACCAACACTTAAGAAACACAGCTAAGTCTCCGTCTTCTAACGCTCTTCTCGACCGAACAGTAAATAGTTTAACTGACCTATATTTGCTGCAAAGCAATTCACACGCATCCGCGAGTTCAACGCGGATTTTAAAATTGCATTGTAACATTTGTAACGCCGAATTTGATAGTGGCGAAGTATTACAACTACATTATGAAACACATTTCAAGAAGTGTTCATTTTGTTTGGCTCTCTTTGGTGATGACAAGTTACTGCATGAACATATTATTCTTGTGCATGCCAAAGAACTTCAAGAACCAAAGGTAAGAATTGAATTATAATACGTTAAATTGGAAGCAGCTAGGGAATATTTTCTAAATATTATTAAACAAGAATATATAGTGGCCTAATCTGTTCTTATTTGTAATAATGCTCTTTCCATCATTTAAAAATTAGATATACACTCAAATAGTTCGTATATATTTCATAACATCGAAGCATTCATTTTGTGAAAATTTTGTACTATTTCAATACGAGAGCATTCCTCTTAATAATATATCAGTCGAATTAGTAAATAATATTTATTTTGTTAATTATATATTAAGTTGTTTATTAATTAAATATATAATGTTAATATCCACTTCCAAATTATTAATCAACATCAATGACTTAATCAGTCATTCTGTCTGCAGTTAACTGGCGATATAAGACTGATTCACACCGACACTAACGGCATGCTTCGTAGGACACCTCCTCCATCGTCCCCACCACCACTCGTGTTAATTTCCCAGCCGACTGTTTCTACCTCTCTCGCCCCATGTCCGAATCAACAACGACCCTCCCTTCCAGATTCGCCAAAGACCACCGTCACAACCACCAACAATATCCCAGCCAAACAGGAAGACGTCGATACGCCCGATGTCAAATTCGACATCCTCTCCCATGAAATCGACATTAAAGTCGAACAAAACCCATCAAATAACCACGCGCTTGACGACGAGGAAGGCGGTTTACCGTTCAATGATGATTTTGACTTGGATTACGATTCGGATGATTCAAATGATGTTGATAACATCGATACTGATAATAATACGAACGACGCGCATGATCTAGATGGGGAAGGCGGCAATGACGAAGACGGCAGTGAGAGAAAACAGAAACCGTCTGCCAAAGTGTGTCAAGAGTGCGGGAAAGTTTATAGAACGAATTATAAATTGCGAGAACATATGAGGAAGCATACGGGGGAACAACCGTTTAAGTGCGGGTCTTGTGATAAGGCTTTTAGATCGAAGATTGGATTGGCTCAACACGAAGCAAAACATACTGGTAATTTGTACTTAAAAAAAAAATTAATTAGCATATTAAGTAATTTTCGAAATGGCGCTAAATTTAACTGATGTATGCTCAAATGCAATATTCTTCTGAAACTAAGCACAAAGTATTTAATATAAAATACAATTCATCATTTATCCTTTGTTAGTACCTACTAATACATACACATTCCACTTCATCTAATAAAAAATTCCATCTGTGTAAAAATACGAAGCAAATAATAAGCTTGGGAATGCTTAAATAAAACTTCAATTTCATGCTTTTTTCATCAAAAAATACTTCAAATAAAAGCACATTTGCAAACTGCCTCTTGCTCTGTACGCACAAGTCACGTGACTACACACTGCATTTTACAATGAAGTGGGAAATAGCATCAATGAATGGGGCAAAAAGGAGAAGAGTAGTGCAAAGCTGTATCCAGTAATGTCCCGCGAACACAACGACTAAAGAATTACTGCCTACACAATAGTTATTACGTTTACATACACTTAATATTGAAATTTATGATTTGGTTCATGCCATCGGCCAAATTTGATTAAAGCACGTTAAACTTATTTTTCAAACATATAACACATCTCATTGCTCTTATGGATACTACTGTACCTTAGGTCAGTATGAATTTTCTTGCACTACATGTGGTAAAGGGTTCCAATGTCGGAGCTATCTAGTAGTCCACCAAAGAGTTCATAGTGACGCGAAGCCATATCCCTGCAGTACCTGCAGTGCCAGTTTCAAATCGAAGCAAAGCTTACTCGATCATACCAATCGGCATTTAGGTGTTAAACCGTATACTTGCGATATCTGCAGTCGAGGATTTATTACTAAAGGTATTAAATTCGGAAAATAGTAGAGTGCGTGTTGCTCTGTGTTTTATTTTAGGTCTCTGCAAGGCACATCAGGCTATTCACACCGGAATTGATAACAGGCGGTATACTTGTAAGATTTGTAGTAAAATGTTTGTTTCTAAAAGTTACCTGCAAACCCATATGAAAATACACACTGGCGAAAAACCATTTATGTGCGAGGTAATTGAAATTGTTTCGCCAGACAATGAATATAAAATAGATGCAAGTGCTACTTATTCCAACAATTTAGGTATGTGGAAAGGGATTTTTAACCAGAGTTGATTTAAAAATTCATTCTACTATGCATACTGGTGAAAAATCATTTATATGTGAAATTTGTGGCAAGGCTTTTGCTCGAAGGGATGCTCTTAGATGTCATAGACGATCTCATACTGGAGAACGACCTTATAGGTACTATCATAATTGATTTTATAATATAATCCATGACTTTACGTATTATTGAAGAATGTAATTAAAACATTACATTTTCGTTCGTTTAAAAGTTTTGAAAATTTTCTTTACCTAGAATGAGTTTATTTAATAGTATAGAATATCTATATTGATTATTTTTTTAAATAGAATGACTTTACTAACGGATGTTTTAAATAATGACGCGATTTTGTTTTGTTAAGAAAATTGTTCGTTTGTATCGTTTTTAAACGTCTTCCTTCTTGAAGAGTAACAAAAAATTGTGGTGTACTTGCAGAAAACATATTGTTTGATATATGAATATTATAAACTCGCTCCTCAACTAAACACATCCTTTTTGGGCATAAATTTCCAAATATTTTTTCGAATTTTGTTTCTATATATAGCATTTGATGGAAAATTATTTCTAGTTGCGATTTATGTGGACAGTCCTTTACGCAATTTTCACCAATGGCTATCCACAAACGATTACATACGGGCGAACGGCCTTACGAATGTGATGTGTGCAAACGGAAGTTTATATCTCGGTCTACAATGATGGTACACGCTAAGAAGCACAAAGACAAACGATGAGTACACCAAATCATATCTTTACCTCATGTGGCTTCGCAGAAACGTCAGGTATTTTAGATTTATATGAAACTCGTTATATTTGCCTCTTTTTTGGTATGCCGATAAATAAATATATATGTTGTAAGAAATGTAACATTTCTTTACATCTACATAATATTACACTGGCGTATTTAATGAGGGTTTGACTCGCCCTTATTACATTTCTAGATACGCCACTGACGTGAATTGCTAAAAAGGAAATAATAATGCGATTTTAATAAGCATTTAGTCAATTGGTATAAAATTATCTCGCTTATTATCCTGTTCTATATTTGACCGAAAAGTAATTGTATTTTTAGTTTGATTCTATGATTGAAAAGTACCTGTGATATATGAACATTTTATCAAAGAGATTATTTATGTCTTTCTAGTTAGTAGGTTCTTAATATATTTAATTAAGTTTATTAAGACTGTATAATAATTGATACACTTTTTATGCATTGATACATAAGTTATCTTAATGATATTAAATTTTAAATTCGATACTGCATTATAATTAATTCCATATAGTTAAATCACATTTAATAATGTACCGCATTTGTATGATCTATTTATAACTTCAAAAAATATATAATTTTGCAGAAAGTTCATTGTCGAATATTTCATACATCTTTTGCATATCTTCAAATATTCCTAATATTGTTGTATTCTTATGGCATATATATATATATAATTTAACTAACCATCGATCATAGATTGCAAATATTTGATCATTCTCGATATTTGTTTTATCTAATCTTGGAAACGTCTTTTCCACTCCAAATTAAGGTGGTTTTAGCAAAAGTATAGTGCGCGATTCCATATGCGATAGCATCTTACATTAACGGAGCATTAAGCCGGTATATTAGTCATTAACTGGTAATTTGCTGGTTCGCTAAACAGTATAAACCGTAAAAATAAAAATGATATCCTGCGGAATGTTGTCGCAGAAACTTTTATTTCATTAGGAATATGCAAAAGCGAAATAGTATGTGTCGATTTCAGTATTTGTTTTTGTTTACAACAATTTGTGGCATGTGTTTTGCACAAGTAAGTATCATTTTGTTTATCGTATATCATTAATATTAACTTATATATATAAGACGCAGAAAAAAAATCTATGTACTCCTATACTAAGCGATAAAAACTGCAGTCTACTATAATAATATGTAAATAGGTTTGTTTCGCATATGAAATCCATGTTTTATTTTTATTGTTCGATTTATATATTCGACAATTTTATTTTTGCTTTAGAATTGCGAAAATACAAAAATTCGTGTAGGTAATCTGCAACTGACATTCAATTCTACTAATTATGGTGGCATATCAATGAGTAATGAATTCTGCCTTGAAGAAGATGGTAGACCAGTCACTTTGCAATGCATAAAGAACGAGGTATGTGTGCTATTAACAATAAATTTTCAACTATTCGTATTAGTTAAACACTATTTATGGATACCCCATCACATTAATAACTCATTTATTCTAGGGAATACCAGATTAGCGTTAATTTGAGAAAAAAAGCTGCAACTATGTATTTGACTAGTATATTTGAGTCCACTTGCTAAATACATAAAATTGGAAACTACAAACATTTAATTACAATGTTTTTAAAGTTATTATTTTGATGCTATTTTAATTGTTTTTCCAGAAAAAAATGTTACATTTCTGTTTATATTTAATTCAAAACTTGCGTTTTTACTATTAAATAAAGAATTGATCATTTTTTTACAGCGCGATCACGGATTCTATCAATGGTCTTCACCATCTGGTGTTTGCTTCTACCATGATCTTCTTCGTAACGAAAGTACCGAATTGACACGAAAACTATCGAACCTACGGTATCTACGCAGTGAATCCCAACTAAATCAACAGTTGGCAATAATTTCAAGCGAAAGTAGGAAATTCAAGCCAGTAGATGTGAATATAGTCTCGGACATCTTCCGTACCAGACAAATATCTGCAGATTGTAGCGTACAAACCCTGAGTAACATCATAGAGATCCCAGAAACGGTTATGTCAGAGTGTAGGAAAAGTTTTAATTCAACCGATAAATTATTGGATGGATTTGATCAACAATTAGAAAGAACTGCGGGGGATTCCATTTCAGTTACACATGCGAATATTATAGTAAAATCGTTTAACATTCGCACAACGAATATCCGTGGTGTCGCTGTTAATAACCATCTACTGGCCATTCCGATTTACCGTAACGAAACTTTAGATAATATCCTATCAAATGGCATACTTTTGGCTGCATACTTTACAGACGATTTGCTAAATCAAATTGAAGAGAGTATCCACCCAAGCAAGAAAGCTGTTGTTGTAGTATCAATATTTTTGAAAGATATTTTATTCAACGAAGAAGAACAACGTACGACCGAAGGTCAAGTATTGAGTGTACTTATTCCAGAGTTCAAAGCTCAGTTTAAAGCTCCCATTCGACTGGCGTATAGAAAATCGCACTTTCAAATGGAGTCTGTGTGTTCGCATTGGATGTACGGTAACACTATTAAAGGCAGCTGGCATCCGGATGGTGAATCGTCCCTCATTGATAACGTTTGTTCAGACTACAGCATGTGTGAGTACTGGCACGTTACGCACTTCGGCATGCTGATACTTGTCGATGCCGCGCAGGCTCGGACTCACGCACGCGCATTAGAGATCGTCACTGTTATAGGAACTGGGGCGTCAATGTTTGGACTGGCGCTCATTTTTTTAACGGCCGTTATTTATCGAAAATGGACCAAACACCCCGGCACTTTGATACTACTAAACTTCAGTTTCGCCATTGCGGTTCAGTTAATGGTTTTCTATTTAACGAGTGTTTTTAAATGGGGTAATGACAGTTGTCAAGAGTGCGTAGCTATTGGAAGCATTTTGCACTATGCCGTTCTAGCAGTATTTACTTGGATGCTGGTTTTGAGTTATTTGAATTATCGTCGATATGTTATAGTCCTGGTTGGGGCTCCTCCGAAATATTTGGTGTTAAAAGCTTGCGTATTTGCTTGGCTGTTGCCAATTTTGCCAGTTTTAATTGTAGCGCTAGTAGACGGCGATTCCTATGCTAGAAACAGTAAATTGGCCCTTTGTTATCCTTCTGGACCAGGATTTTATGCTGGTGTTTTAACACCACTTTGCATTATACTGATCATAAATACCATCGTTTTTTTATTAATCGCAAAGAATATATTTTCACCAACTTTATCGGAAATTCCAAGAATGCATACCACGAATTTGGGGATGCTTAAAATACGCTTGTTAGTTTTATTATTTTTTACGTTAGGATTGACATGGATTTTTGGTATTTTGGCTAATGTAACTCAAGGTTTAATATTAATATACTTATTCTGTACTACAGCAACTTTACAAGGATTCATTGTATTTTTATTTTTTATCGTTTTTAATGAAGATGTGCGATCGTATTATTTAAATATTGTTAGGTCCAGAACTAAAGGTGACATAACTCGAAGAGAAACGGAGACAACTGTTGAAACTAGTTTAAATAAATAAATACTGTGATATTTCTGTAAAAGTGTTTTATATAATAATTTTACAGTGAATTGCCTTTTAAAGTGTAGAAATAGTGGCAACGAATAGATTATTCTTTTAAACAAATAAAATTCTTCGATAGAACTGTTAAATCTTTTTTTAGCAATTTTTAAATTATAATAATTTTCTTATCCATTTTATGAAATAAATATATAAACGAATAAATTGATGCATAAAAAAATCAAATTTATTTTAAAATATTATAAACTACATATCAACTTCATATGAATTATCTCAAAGAATACATGAATCATCTAAATTCAATTACATACTAGAAGTTTTTGATAAAGCACTTTATTTATTGACAATGTAGGAAGCACATTTAAAGCACTAGCTGCGGTGAATAGCTGCTTCATCGATTTATTTAAAAATATGACTTAATATCAATAATAATGTTTAAATATTCTAAAGAATAATAAATCAATTATATAATTATATATAGTGCTACTAAAAATGGAGGGAAATTTCAATGTCGAAATAAAATATGTTATATACTTACAAATTAAATAAAATGTACGTATAGCTGGATCTAAATGTAACTATAGCTACTTTTAATAACGTATAATCGCCATGTGCTCAAATCAATTATTTGAGACTTATTTTTTATGCCACTAAACTCTTTTGCAATAGTAACACCAATTATTTTATGCCCTAAATAGCTGAAATGAACCACAATATATCTGCATTAGCTGAATTTAAGATACAAGGATTTCGTAGTCAGGGAAACCCAACTCTTGACCTCCATACGGAATGTAGAGACTGCCGTGACTGGCCTGCACTTTGCCCACAGTTAGAGCACCCTCGTGCAGAGTACGGCCTACGTACAGTGGTTCACCATCCTCGCTTTGTCCGGCCGATACCGCATTATCCGGGATATTACCACGGGAACAGGCGGTCCACGTACCCTTGAAGTCGCAAAGCACTTCATAGTCACCTGGGAAAGACAGATAATTCAATGGTCAAGGGAAGTTCGAAAAGTTCATTTAACGTTCCTGACTCTTATTTTGATAATTTTTTTACACTAGGTTACCATTCGATACCTATACATTTTTAATGACTTCTCATTTCTTTAACTAAGAAACTACGTGATGTGATGAGAAGTATAAAGCAAATACTGCAGAAAAATACTTAAACACGATTTTTAGATATTTAAATATGTTACTATATTTATAATTGTCAGGACAATTGAAATCCTTAAAAAATGATGGATTATATTTTCTCATGCCTGGACTATATGTTAAGTAGAAACAACAAAACGATTACAATGTTTTATTGTATCTGCATTTCCTTTGAATTTTAAATGAATTAGTGTTGTCCATTAATTCGTTTCTTTTCTAAAAAATAAACTTGTCTATTTTCTACGCATATCAAAAATTGCTTTTAATAATAACACGCACAAGCCTTGTTTATCCGCGACAGAAACTCGTTTATATTAATCTATTCTATTGATTGCATTCCTTTGTGTATGGTCTACGAAAGAGTAATAATAAATTATAATGGAGAAATTTGTATGCATATATAATACAAAGATAATCCATCCATTACGATACATAATTCATTGTAAACGTAGGTGTTGATTCGATACCATCTATTTCAAAATTTGAATGCATATAATTAATTATACAATAATATAAATGTTACAGTATTGACTGCCTATTACCATTGATTATTTTGGGAGTAACTTGGAAAAACAAAGCTTGACTTTGTATTTGAAATAGTATAAATTACAAAAACAGCAAATACTTTTCCTTTGAGAATTTGTTGATACACTGCCCAAGTAAAAATATACAATAAATACGATTTGTATGTTTATTTTTATGCCAATAATAATATTTTTGCAATGGGTCCAAAAGAATTATGAAATATAATTATATAAACAACCGTGTTGATTTAACCAACGTGTAATTATTATCCAATCTGTAATTTACAACATGTCTATTATTTGAGTTAACTTACTACATGCATTTTCGGTGCCACCCCACGGCACATAGGCAGTTCCGTGAGCGGAGATCAGCTTGCCGGGGATCAAGGCACCATTAAATTGCGATCGTATAACGTAGATGGGTTCACCGTTGTCTTCACCACCAGCGAAGGCGGATGGGGGTACCTCACCACCGCTAGCCGCTACCCAGCAAGTGCTACAAGCGGAACCTCCCTTAGATTGTTCGATGATCCAAGAACCGGAAGCTCCTAAAACAAGTAATAATTATATACACCTGAAGTAACAATAACATTCAATAATATTGCATTGGTATATGGAAGCATTGAACATCTTTTTAATATCCTCTTATAATTAAATTTTGTTATGTAAATAAATTATATAGTTCGGAGTAATTTTGTGAACGTACCTATTATAAATACATAAAAAATATATATTTGCTCACACATCGAATTCAATATATTCTTTTAATTTTTAACATATATTAAATAAGCGTTTATAATTATTGAAACCTATTTTAATTCGTGGCACATTTTATCTTATAGTATTTTTTATTCCTACGATTTTGTAAAATAATAATAGATAAATGTGTTTCTACAATATAATTTGTTGTAGTAATAAATTGCACAATAAATCTTTTATTGCATTTATTTTATTTCAGAAAGAATCTTTATGAAATTAATCATGATACGTAGGAATTAATGTGAGCTAATCCAGTAGTTTCATTTGTGTTTCAGGGAATTAACATGTTCAATTATTCTTACCCCATCCAGTACAGACGCCTACATAGTTAATAGGCACTTGTTCGCCATCCTGGAATCCCATAATAGGATCGTTGTCTCCCTCGCGTCCAAAGGTAATATTTCCGTTACTCCAACGAACCCAGAAGCCGCGGAATTCGCCCCCGTTCAGGATATCTGGTGTGCTCGCTTCAGCCACTTCAGGTTTCGACCTGTTCTTGCGAATCACGGACTTGCTATTACCCCATCCACCGATGAACACTTCATACATAGGATCGGTCTCACTGGCGCCGGTCGTCAGGGCGACGTGGGCGTCATTTGGGGCGCGCACACGGAATTGCACGACACCGGTCGAGTTCGGGTGGAAATTGTATTCGAGTTTATCATCGGTGGCAAGTTCTAGAAAGAGCAATGGTTGACATTGTTTATCTTATTGGTGCGGTTTAAAGAGGTATGTTACAAAAAGTAATGACCTGCTCGCAAAAAAATGGCAAAGATAATTCCTTCGACAGGTCTTTCATATAATTATCATCTTACTTCACTTTAAGTTACATTTGTTTGATTTAATAAATGTTTACAGATCTCGTTTATTGAAATATACTGTAGCTGTATAAATTCAATATTTAAATTAAATTAAATTCAATAATTTTCATAAGCGATAAATTTATTGAAAATTTCTTTGTATTAAAAAATATGGAGTAGTCAATATAGTTTTTTTTTAAAGTTTTTTATAATTTATTAAGGCACACAGTTCTTATGAACCTTATGAAAAAGATATTGCACAGGTCTATTGAATTTCTTAAACTATCTTATTTTAAAAGCATTTTAAAACTCGACAATTTAAGATGGCCTTAAATTAGAAATATGCCAACAGGTCAACGAAATTGAACGCTTTGTTAAATATACTTTACTCTAATTTTGCACTATTCAAATTTTTCTTTGAAATAAAGTATTGCGATAATCTACGTCATAATATTCGCGGTACATCAATTTTTAGCGGACATCATAAATATGTTACTAAAAATATGCACCACAACTTTTATTTAGATATTCATTTTTATAATAAATTGTCCAAACTCACAGGACCTTCTTAACAATTAGAGTTTGTAAATTGTATTTTTTAAATTTACAAAACAAAAATATTCCAGTGAATAAATTTACAGCAGTAAATGTAGTAATACTAGTTTCTACTGTTACCGAGTATAACGAAAACTATAAATATTATTTCCTTTCATAATTTATTATTTGACTAATAAATTAGTAAAGGTTTCAACTTAATGATTAGCATTAATTGATAGAGCATGATTCATTCAATAAAATCACTGGATCTCAATGTTTCGTTCAATCCTTGACCAACATCATAAAAATGGATGCTAATTATGAACAATGCTAAGTGTATAATTAAACAAATAGTGTAAAAAGGAGACTTTGAATAAATGAAGCAAAGGCCATTCGTTTTTGTTATACATATAGATATAAGCCCACATTTCCAGCAACTTGTTACAAAATCTGTTTTTGTTCACGAAAGATATTTACATTTGTATCACTCACGATACGCTTATTACACAAAATTGCTTCAGGTAACATCGGTATTTAGCCGGTTGTTGAACTGTATAGTTCGATTGTTTTCTATTCTTCTATAGTTCTATTAGATCTATTAAAATTCTGCAAATGGTACCAAGTTTCTGCTTTGCGAATTTTATTACTTAAAATTAGTAATCCATTAGCATCACAAGTTCAATCAATATTGTGCAAATTTGAAGTAGATAAATAATATTTTGCAGTTTGTGTTAAACATAAAATTAATATTTACAATATTTAAGTATTTGGTAGTTACCAATACTAATAAAAGCAAAAATAAGACATGTGCTAACAATATTCGCATATATTGTTAATGAAACACGTTATGCAATGATGGCAATTTACAAGCAATTTTACATATACAAAAATGTCTGATATTCTTTATTAAAAATACTTTAGTATATAACTAACAGAATCACTCTTAAGCGTGTGTGTGTTTTTTTTTTAATTCGTCTTAAAGAATGATGCTAAGCGTCGATTTGAAAGAGACGCTATAAATATGTTATATATATATATATATATATATAGCGCTAATGCATGATGTAATGTATAATAACGGAATGTTGGTCATCAAATACAGAAGATGACCTTTATACCAGTGGCGTAGTCTTGCTATAATATTGTTTAGTTTTATTGGAAAATATAACATATCGATTATGTGTGGTACGGCTGAAGTAAGAAAATGTGTAATTTATCAAGATAAAGGAATTATATATCCGAAGGTATATTTTTGGTAAATGCGGGTCTGTTACAAAATTTTCGTTTCTACTTATTTATCGGAAATATATAATTGTATTCAATAATTTTACTATTGTATAGAAAACCACCCACCGTAATTAAAATTATTTATAAGCTCGATGCGTATTTCAAATTTCAAGATTGCTACACAATTGTATATTTCAGTGTTACTGAAAATGGGGCATATTCTTGGAAATGCGCATGTAGCTGTAAATATTTCGAGTTACGGTTTTCTGATAATCTATCCTATTATTTAACGGCATAGTAACTGATTTGATATATTTACGATTATATCAAATTTTACGGAAAAATTGTGAAATTTTCATGAACTAAGATTAAAAAAACTAGAATAAATTTTGTAAGAAGCTCGTACCATTTTTTATCTTCTAAATTTATGTTATGGTTAATGATACATTATTAATCTTCATTAATAAATTTACTTTTGAAAGCAATTTAAAAGGAATACTAACTATATATAGTTAGTATTCATTGGTATCGTTTTGCAGTTGCAATAGATAAAGTGGAAGCCACTGGAGTTAGTTTTCTTCGTGTAATAGTTAATAGTCGGTCGCCACAAAGTCGCGCAAATCGGGCGTGCCACATTTTCTTTTTTACCATTACCAAATGATGAAAACGTGTTTATCCTTATATAGGAAAACACGGAACAGATAAAGATATTCTAACGATTTCGACTAAATGTGACCTTTATCAAGCAATAGTATTAAAAAAAAAAAATTTATGATCTTCGCCGTAAAAATTGCTTATAAAACAAGAGGCTTCCTTACCAATTGATGCAGCCATGGCTTTAAGGAAGATTATCCAAATATATAATAAAAAGCCGGTATAACACAGAAGGCCGAAGAATACGCACGAAACGCCTTGTAGAGACGCCACGAAACAACTGCGTCGCTTACGACTGAACAGATTTTAAATGAACGGATTCAATTCTTCAACGCGCAAGCGAATGTAAAATATCGCGTTGCCCACGTAACATCAACAGTTCACGAGGAGATCGGATGGTCCACTTTCCTGCGCAATGAATAGCTACAATAGCTAGAATAGCTTCTATGGTAGGAAGTAGAGTGGGGCCCAAATTAATTCCGTTCTAGTGGGGCCCGCAACGGAACTAACTAGCTCATCTACAATCTATCTAGTCATTGTCTAGCTAGCATTAAAAATTAGCTCGCAACAGTCGTATCATATTCTAGAACCCACCAGGTTTTATATGGTGCGACTGAGTCACACTTTTCTCATAATTATGCGAAGAAAAATTGATTATTTCATAAAAATAGAATTTATGACTCACGCCAGCAGACCATGATCAATTCTACCACTTTTTGTAAGAATTTCAAGAGTGATTTTGCATTTTTCATTTATGCGTACAATTTTAATGATTGTGAGAAATAAGCACGTTTAATAATAGTTTTTTACGCTGTCCAAGCGTTAATCTGCAATTTTCCCTTTTCATTTTTTTGCTTAAAATGCTTCAAAAAGAGTTTTAGTATATTGTATCTGAACGCAACTGTGTATTTTTTTTAAATTTTGCTTTATCTTTTTTCAAAAATATTTTTCAGAGATTCTTATAGCAATGAATACTATATATATATATATACATACACACACATTATAGCTTATAATTTTTTATAATTTAAGGAAATTTGCATTCAGAGAATACTAACTATGCTGAGTTAGTATTCATTCCTTATAGCTTCTAATATTTTTTTATAATTTAAGGAAATTTGCATTCAGAGCAGTGGCAGCTCGTGCCATTTCAATCTGGGGAGGCGTATTTCTTAAAAAATAACATAATAATGAGAAATCTTACCTAAAATGGATGCAAAATGATTAAATTCAATCATTTCTTGAAAGTGAATTCCACTCTTCTATCTTTTATTGATATAAACTTTTCCAAAACTTTTTCGTTAAAATTGTAAATATCTCGCACCACATTTATATTAGTACACATCATCGCCAACGCGTTTAAACGATCATTACCCATAACATTTCGCAAAACAGTCTTTCAAAAAAGATTCTTTTAAGTGTTGAAAAACAACGCTCTGATTCAGCAGTGGTCATCGGGGTTGTTATAACAATTTTCAAGTATTTTTATAGTTTGCGGGAAAGTTTCACTGTGATTATTTTGTAGCAATAATGAAAGAAAATGTGTGGCTCCAATTATTTGATAAAAATCCGGACGCGAGTAAATGACTTCTAATTCTGTTTTTAATGTGGTTTTATTCAAAAATGGATATGCATGGCACACGGTTCCCAAAAGGTCCACTGGAAATTGTTTAGAAAATGTTGGCATCGATTTCGTGTTAAATAACTCAGCGGCTTGTAGATGGCCACGATACGAGAATCTGTCCTTCATCTGTGTTATAATTTTTTTTGTAAATGTCTCTTGTAAAACGCCGCGTAAATGTCTGGTTTTGAGCACTCTTTGTACAAGTTTGCGATAAATTTAAATCACGCAATGTCCTACCTAATTCTTTAATTTTTACTTTCACCACATGAGGAAGTCTACAAAGCTCTATTTTCAATAAAGAACTAACACTATTCATTTTTATTAAATATATTCTTGGAGAAACACGTGGCATAATCGTACATACGTACATATCGTACATACACAGAACAAATGCTACTATCCAATCTAGCTATTCTATATCAATTTATATGCATATATATATATATATATATATATATATATATATATATATATACTCTCTGTATATATATATACTACTCTCTGTTCTCTCTGAACTTCTCTAAGCCGTTAAAGAAGCGCGACATCCAATAGATCGGTCGCCTGCACTCTATGATACACTCATCTCATTGCATATGTACTGTATATATGTATTTAACTTGTACTGGCATTGGATAGCCGCTGAGAATCAGTGACACATATTAGACGATGAAGCAAGGAGAGAACCGAAGAAACAGAAGATATACGGCATACGGTCGCTCTCACCTATTGCTTGCAATAGAGTGAGATGAGCGTATATTCATTTAACCTGTACTGGGTGGCGCTGAACACGCAGCGGCACTAAATTAGCGATATATATACCACGCGAACGATAGATACAGATAGATACACTATCGGTTGCTGCTCTGACTTGCAACGGATACCACAACGAACGCTGCGCCGTGTTGATTGTTATCGCGGCGCAAGCTTTATCTTTTAGGAAAACTAATGCCGAGATAAAATATCGCAATACAATTATATATCTACGGTGATGCGTTCAATGTTCAGGAGGGGCGCGCGGCCCTGCGGCCTGCACTGTCCTAAACTAACCTAACCGTTGCCACTCTACAAATGAACTATTCTTTTTAAATCTGTTCGCGCTTAATTTATATTTACATTATGTTAGAATAATCGTATAATGATGAAAGTTGTCACTTTTTTTTAATATCCTGACAATAGTTATATTTAGAAGAGTTGATCATTACTACAGTAAACTGAACATATAATTACAAAAGCGTAAATGTCCAGTTTTGAGCACTCCTTGCACAAGTTTGCGATAAATTTAAATCAGGCAATGGCCTACCTAATTCTATAATTTTTACTTAGTCCACAAGGGAATGTCTACAAAACTCTATTTTCAATAAAGAACTAACACTATTCATTTTTATTAAATTATTTCTATTAAATATATTCTTGGAGAAACACGTGGCAAAATCGTACATGCACAGAACAAATGATACTGTCTAATCTGGCTATTCTATATCAATTTATATACATATATATATATATAGTCTCTGTATATATATATATTACTCTCTCTTTTCTCTGAACTTTTCTAAGCCGTTAAAGAAGCGCGACATCAAATAGATCGGTCGTCTGCACTCTATGATACACTCATCTCATTGCATATGTACTGTAAATATATATTTAACTTGTACTGACAATGGATAGCCGCTGGGAATCTGTGACATATATTAGATAATGAGCAAGGTTCGAACTGAAAAAATAGAAGATATACGGCATACGGTCGCTCTCACCGATTGCTTGCAATAGAGTGCGATGAGTGTATATTCATTTAACCTGTACTGGGTGGCGCTGATCACGCAGCGCCACCCAGTACGTTAGTATATCTATAGTTAGTATAGTTATTATAATAGCGTTATATCTATACATGCGAACGATAGATACAGATAGATACAGCTTCAATACTGTGACTTGCAACGGATACCACAACGAACGCCACAACGAACGTTGTGTTGAGTGTTTCGCGGCGCAAGCGTTATCTTTTAGGAAAAATAATGCCGAGATAAAATATCGCAATACAATTATATATCTACGGTGATGCGCTCAATGTTCAGGAGGGGCGCGCGGCCCTGCGGCCTGCATAAGCAACCGCCACTGATTCAGAGATTCTATAGTAATGAATACTAACTATATAGAGTTAGTTATAATAAAACTATATAGCTTATAATAATTAGGTGCGCGAAAAAATATTTTAAAGTCATTTATGGTAAATATAAGTCTATTGTGGACATGGAAGGTAATTTGAAGAAAGTTCCAATTATAAAAAAGAAAATTTTAATTACAGCCGAAATATTCTCCGAAAAAATGCGCAGTTCCAGTCTAATTTTTCTTGTCTAACAACCTAATTAACCTAACATTCTGTTAGTGTATTTCTATGAGCCGCGGTAAGATTATTGATTTTATATTTATCATTCAAATAAAGGATTAGTAAAGAATAACTCCAAAATAAATATCCAGTAGTCACGAAGCAATTATTGTATATTTTTAATTACACGATCGCACGAATCCGTCCACTTTTCATTGCTATAATAACCGTAATTGCTGTTATAAAGTACTGGTATTTGTACATTTGCAGCATTTTGGAACGTACTGTTGAAGCCGCACGTTTACCGCGACACAAAAATCCTATCGCTTCGTGGCGCTGCTGCAAGAATGATGGACCTTCGACCGTTGGTGATGTGCGGACCATCCGGTTCCGGTAAGAGCTCGTTGTTAACCAAACTACTGCAGGACTACCCGAATAGATTTGGGTTCACCGTTAGTCACACGACGAGGAAGCCGAGGCAGGGCGAAGAGCACGGTAAGCATTATTACTTCGTAGACCGTGGGGACATGGAGAGGGCGATCGGTTCCGGTGAGTTCATTGAAACAGCCGAATTCAGCGGTAATCTGTACGGAACGAGTAAATCTGCCGTTCAAGATGTATCGAATAGCGGCAAAGTAGCGGTTTTGGATATTGAGATACAGGGAGTGAAACAGGTGAAGAAGTCCGACCTCAATCCTCATTATGTGTTTGTTAAACCGCCATCGTTGGAGTCGTTGAAGCAACGTTTGTTGGGTAGGAAAACAGAAAATTCCGAGAGTCTTAATTTGCGTCTGAAAGCTGCGCAATCCGAAATGGATTACGGTAAGATTAACATCAATCTACCACCGATGAAGAATATAAAATTTAATTGATACTGAAAATGTGGTGCTACAGAAAGATACGTTGAGTAACAAATAAAGCCGTATTATAGCGTATAGCGAAAGTATTATTTGGGAGATATAGACTATTGTAGATCACATTCTTAGACATGGAGGTATTGTGCAATTAGTTATAGAAGGTAAAGTAGAAGGAAAGAAAGGCGTAGGTAGGCCTAGATTGGAGTATGTGGGTCAGATAATGGAGGACGTGTGGGATGAATAGCTATAGAGAGATGAAGGAATTAGCTGAGGTAGATCGACAGGTGGCATGCTGCTTCCAACCAATCCTTAAGATTGAAGACTATTTAACTATCGTATATATATATATATATATATATTAGGTATTTGGGTGATATTATATATTAATCGTATGTTATGTTTTACCACATTCTTAGTTCACTCTAAAATTCGTTATTCTAACCATCGTTTGGTCTACGGTCAAATTCAACAATTTTTTTTAAAGAACTAATGTTACCGCAGCCATTCTTTATAATAATATATTTGTAGCTTCGATCGATTAATATTTTGTAAATAAATAATTGGAGGAATTTAATAATATTACAATATATAATGCAGTAATTAAAAACAAAAAGGCTGCTAATATGCGGAGAGCAAAGATTTTGTAACAATATTAGTTGGAGTTGGATATGCTAAAAGTGGTGAAATATACGAAGTAACAATTAAATTTTATATACATCATCTACGACTTGAACAGAAAATAATACATTTGGACCGAACGTCATATATCTAATGGAGAAATTCTTTATTTAAGGAACCACGGAAGGTAACTTCGATATAATTATAGTGAATGACGATCTGGATCGTGCATATATAAAGTTAAAAGTGTTTATTGATAAAAATGTAATTCATTCTGAATAGATCAAATGTCGTGAATCGTAGTAATCTATCATAAGCGGTGTTGACTTAGCACCAAATTATTGCGAATGCAGATATTTTCACTGTCGGCGTAGTTTACTCTAGATAGATGTATTCGCAATATATGTTGATTTATGTAATATGTTGATTTATATATATATTTTTTAGGACTGACCCATCTTATTTAGGAAATTTTAATTTATCATAATGAGTAATACCATTAGATATATTCTACAATTATTTATTTCTTACGTTTTACAAACCATTCCATTATTTATATATATTTGCCCGGAAGTGTTAAATTGATTGAATTAGTTCCTAAGAATTACTTTTTTACGATATTTGATATATACACACACACACACAACATAGTGATAATTTTAAAAATGGATATTTGATATGATTATGAGATATTACTACAAATTTATATACGATACATTGTTAAAATATTATATTAGAATAAATTTAATTAAATTTTTGCAACTTGGTTTTAACGAGAGTACCCAAATTTATAAAAAAAAACTAGAATTGATCTTGGGATATTATCACTTTAATATTGTTTCATAATAAAAAATATTATTAAGGAAGTATTGGCGAAATACAAGTGTAAGGGGTCCTAAGATTAAGGTTGTGAATATCACGAAATTGTAATATAAATTCATAGAAACAAATCACGAACGTAGTCATGGTATGAACATAGATAAACGATTTTTTATAAAATTAAAAAATGGATTCATCTTTAAAGAGTATTATATTCACAAAATGTAGGTATATTGAAACAAGACTTTATTTATAGTATTTATTAAACACAATACACAGTATATACTTTTTACACTTTTCCCGTAAACTTGTAATATTTCTGATAAGTTTCATACAACAATTTGAACATTTCAGTGGACGCTGTACTTAAAGATCTCATTAGGTACGCGATTGCGTGGCTATCACAAAGAGACATTAGTTGGAAAATACAATTATTCAAATGGAATTTAACTGAAGCGTGCAAAGTTATTGTTTCATAGTGTTTCAGAATGTCCGTAATTAAATATTGATTCATTCTGCTCGTATGTTTACCAGTAGAAACTATGTAGGTAGTAAGCTTCTCCAAACTATGAGCATATTCTTTACATTTGTCCATATAATGATCGCTATACGATTTCGAGATATCGCTGTATTTACACAACAGGGTGAGAAGATGTCGGTATTGCTGCAGATATGCGGGTAAACGGTCTAAGACATACAACTTTCGATGTTTTATAAGTGAATCGAGAATTGAGTACCCAGCTGGGAAAGATGTAATAAAATCGTCAATATTATATACGTTACAAAGTAATTTTTGCGTGATTATGAAACTTAAATCCAGCATAACCGGCGTCAAATTCATCTAAAAGAAAGATGCTTTAGAAATTTTTTTTTTCAGTTTATTAACTATCATGTACCTTAGTACAATTCTGTAGATTTAATAAAAATGTCAGTATTGTATTGTTGGATATTTTCTCACAAAAATATTGCGATAGCTTAAAGAGGTATTGTTCTAATGATTTTGTCCAAATTGCCAATTTGGTACCATTAAACATACACGGTAAAATAGAGGTACATCGCTTTACCTCGCAATTAATTATAAGTTCGTCATTATTAGCTATTGCATTTGTCTGAAATAACAAGGTATTTTCAAATACATAATCGGTATTGCAAAAATTATTAACTCACTATGGACAGTGAAATATCATCTAACAATTTTTTAAATTGCTCGTTAGAAGTAGTTTCAAAAATTAAGATAATCAATTTAGAGTAAATTTCATCATCATTTTCAGTAATCAAGACATTTTTGCATGCATTCCATATCGATAATGTGGAATCTGCATCTTCCATTGTAAGAATTGTTTTGTTTTTAACAAGTATCACAAATAACAATAGTATGCCCGAAATTTGCGATGAATGGCTAATTTCGACAATCTGAAAAGAAACTTATGTTTGATTGGATAATCATTATTTATATGGATAACTCTTTCTTTTCTCTGTATTGTCCTATTTAGCTTATATAAAGATGGTTAGGTTGACCTATACATTTCATTCCTTCCGCCCACCTTCTATAATTCATCGTATAATACCTTTTGTAGAAAAATATCATTATCTATCTCATATACTGTAACACCTTCTAAATGATTAATTTCCCCTGGTAATTATATCCAGCATGTTATTTAATAACCCGCTGCGCCAGCTAAATATCTATTCTCCCTTAATTTATTGCCCACATGAAAAAAAAAATAGCGATAATATATATTCTTACCTGATTCTCTCTCCTGAATTCTATATAGCGATTTTCTTTATGTAATAAGACTACATACTTAAATAAGAAATAAAAATAAATACTTACAGAGTCTTTAAAATACGCACTCAACAATGGTAATAGTACTTCCATATTTCCAGTATTACATTTTTTTATCGCAATATTTAACACGTAAGCATACATATCTATTGAATGTAACTTTTTCTCTACGATAAGCTTTATTAGTTTTGAAGACATATCATTATAATACTCCTCCAATAGAGTCTTATGTTCAGTGGATATCTTTTTGAAATTTGTATGCTGAAATAAACATAAACGCTTCAGAAAAAATAACAATATACGCTTATTAAGTTGATTACTTTAATTAAAGATTCCATTGTGATAAGGCACAAATCTATGTATTTCTTGTTAGCTTTCGCAGATTTGATTAATAATGTTATACCAGTCGATAAACCGGGAGCATATATTTCATTTTTAACATATATAGATAAAATTTGTTCAAAAATTTGACTATAGCGATTAAAATTCTCTTCTATAAACGGTATTAAGGCAGTTATGGGCATTTTTCCAATTATCGGAAGACAGCCGATTTGAAGAGTACCTAAAAATTTGATTATAAAATAAATCATTGCAACTTTTATTTCTCTTCCTTAAATAATTTCAATCTAAGTAATAGATCTTGAAAACTCACTTAATATGAAAGATTCTAGTTCTATAATAATATCCCTGTCAACAGTAACTGTTTTTATATCTTGCAGCAATGCACATAAATAGCAAAAAATTGTAATTTGCAAGTGATCAGAGAAATTTGAAATCGGCATATGTTTCAATAGAGATAAATATATTTTCATTTGACTCTCGTTATAAGTATTTTGCACAGAATCTTCTTTTCCAATACATTCAACGAATATTTCAATTAACCGCTCCTCATGCGAGATATCATCATTTAATAGTCCTTTAAGCAATTTTGTGGAGTTGCTATTATGGCTAGTATCCTCTCTTTTTCGCTTTGTACGTAATAATTTACCCATTTCTTGTATTAAATTTGTTAGTAATGCTTTATTAAAATCCATGTCGTGTAAAACTTTCCACTCAAAGAATGCACTCTTTTCTCTATTTTTTATTATATCCAATATTAAGTAATTCGCTAATATTCGTTTATTTTGGTAATCTATAGTGGGTAAAAGAACATCTAAAGCGAACTGATCTGTTAGAAGTAAATTCCAAACTATTCGCATTGAAGATATTGTTGTTTGTTGTACAGAATGGAAAACATCTTTATTTAACTCGGGTTCAAATAAATACATTGCCTTCAGTTTCTGCATAAACAATTTGTGCTAGAATATGTAATGTTGTAAAAATTATTAACTTATATCGTGCATTCATTAAATGTTCGTACCAATAACTGTTTACAAGGTGTTTCGCCAAAGTTGGTAATTCTCTCCGATATTAATCCCCATTGTTCAGAAGTTAAATAATTATGTAAATAAGAAATGTTACATGTTGACGAGTCGCTAAAGTTAGTGTCCTTTTTGCAAACGATATTCTTATTTATGGAATAATATTCCGAAGTTATATATAATTCTGCCCAGGTGAAAGATGTGTTTAAAAACGCTCTCATCATACGAGGTTCCTGAAACAATATTTAAACCCTTTTAAAATTATTTTCGAACACTACTTTAGTACTAATTAAACCAATATTCTACAACAACAATTATTTCAATATGTACTACGAATAGAATGCTATGTATTTCCAACTGCAAGTAAATGAAACTTACATCTTTACAAACTTACATCTTTCTTAGAAATATGTTTTACTACATTTAGAATCACTAAACACTTTTTATATTGCCCATGTTGATCTACACAATTAGTTACAAGTGCACTACTATTCCATTTTCTCTTCATAGAATTTAAGTTACATAAAATCACCCAACTAAAAATAAAAACTTACATGTTTAAGGCTAACCAAAGACGTTCCAAACATTTGCAAACCGTCCTTAATTTGTTCCATTATATTAATAAATTTTCTCATTATTGCATCAGATAATGTATTATCAGCAAACCTAACACTTGATAATACCTGACAAAGTAAAGTGGAAATTATTTCCAGAATAAATATTCTCTTCGGTTCTAAAAATACATAAAATAAAAACACGAATAAATTTTAGATAAAATTTAATATGTACCTTTGATTGTAGCATCCAAATTCTTAATCGCAACATCAAATTTATGTAGAAGTGTCATAAAGATATTTATGGATTGATTACTTACTAACTGTACTATACAATTTGAAAGATAAAGTAATATTTCAGGCGACAAAGTACTTTGTATATTATAACTGGTAGTTTCTACAACTTCGCTTTTAAATTCGTCGTGAAAACGGAAACTATCATCTTGTATAATCCGAACCGCGACATTAGAAGGGCCGTCTACAGGAGCAGCTAATAATTTATGTACCAAGCCAGGGATACGATGCAATTTAAAATATATGTCCATTAATAATTTGAACAGGTCATTATATTCAGGCTGCACATTCTCGAAGTTATTTAGTACTAAATAAATGATTAATTGATCCGTTAAATCGTGAATTAAAGACGCATTCATTTTAAAAATAATATTCGTTAACTGCAAGGTTTCCTTGCATGGTGGTTGCTTAAAGCGTACCTCAGCAAAATGCTTTATAAAGTCGTTAAAACTAATTTCTCCTATTTTGCATTCGAATTCGTTTTTATTTTTGCTAATAACTTTGAATATCTGCAGTAAAATTGGAATTCCTTCTTCGGAATCCGAGTTTATACTTAGGATTGGCCGGCAATTAAGAATATCACCAAATTGAATGCCTAAATTTTTTAATAAAATTATTATGAATTTGTAAATAGCGGAAAAATCCTTTGTGCATTTATAAAATGAATCTAGCAATAATTTATAATACATTTGCCGCTCGCTACTTTTAATTTCAGAACTGAATTCGAACAATACAGCAAATATATCTACATCTATTCTTTTAGACTTCGAAAAAAACCCATTTAATGTTGAGCTCATTCTATTTACATTTGGTTTGAAAATGCACTAAAACAAATTACGGAATGAATATTTCTATAGTTTTAAATTAGTATTACTTACTCGATTGATAATATTAGAGACAGCATTAAATATTGAATCCGAAGTGCGATATTTAGCTGCAACTTTAACGAAAGACCGAAGACAGCCATTAATTAGCGACTTGTATTCAATAGGTAACGATTTTGCGAATAGTTGATCATTGGTTAATATAGAAACTACAAGACTTTCTTTATGGATATTTGTAATAAATGTGGATAAAAGTAAGCAATACAACTCCATATTAAACTTAAAATGATGTTGGAAGGTTTTATTTCCAATGAAAGCTTTAAAAATACCAAATAGAAGCTCTTGAGTTTCGAGGCAAACTTTACTTGCATTGGATAAAACAGTAGACAAAGACTAAAATAAAATTTCTGATAATTCAAGAAATAATATCATTTAAAAAATGATCACTACGGTGTTACATTATAATATAGAATATCACCAAAATACCGTAACAAGCATTAAGTAGCTAGATGTACATTTCAAGCGCTATGCGCACATCTTCATTTCTAGAGCTTGAAATGTACATCTAGATACTTAATGCTTGTTACGGTATTTAGATGATATTCTATATTAAAATAATATCATGTTTATCAAACAAACATTTGTAAGTTCTAGAAGATCACCCGCCGTTAAATCAGAACGATTTAAATCTATTATCTGGGATGATGTTATCCATTTTAAACATAGTTGTAGAGTATATTTATCCAATATTAAAGACGAGTTAAAAATCCATTTTAACAGATATATCTCTTTTTGTCTCATATGAAGTGTTGGACATACAAACGCATTGTCCGCAAATCTCAAACGTTCTTCACAAGAAGTTTCCTCATTGTTCAAAAGGTTTATAATTTCTATAAATATGAAACAGTTGCAAACTTCGCATTAGTATTGAAGATAGTACTAACCTGATATTAATGAAGTCATTCTCCGAAATAAGATTCAGATGATATCGTTAAAGAAATATGAACATATATATTATTTATTTTTAAAGAGGCGACATGTGGCATTTGTTATTAAAAACAACTTACCACGTGCAAATCATAACTACAATGAACATAGCCTCTAACAAGTTGCGAATAATTGAGGATAAATGCTTTTATGCAATATCCCATCAAACTTACTGTAAATATGACTTAGCTTTATTTAATTTTTATTTCTTACATTCTATTCGTTAAATTTAAGAATTAAAAATAAAATGATTATAATTTTTATAAATATTAGTAAATATATTTGAATTAAACTTTAATGACAAGTTCTTGGGAATGTGAAGTTGCCTATATCAATACTACCTCTTCCCTATTCAGTACGCAATGGCGCCGACGTAAGTTTTTATTTTTTGCTATAATCTGCTTTCATCTCCTAAATAATAATTCCAAATCTACAATTATAAACAAATATAACATCATTATACATTCTTCAATTTGACTGCTTTTATATTTTATCTGCAAGCTTCATATTTTTATTGAAACTTGTAATGTTTACTTTCTAACCAAACATACGTATCTATGGAGGAATGGTCGTACAAAGGATATGTTTGTTTTTAGTGTAAAGAAACCCGCTGCTGGGGACAAACCAGCCGCAACTAAGACCGTTAAAGGTCTCCCGGTTGTACCAGAATCGGTATTGAAACACCGAAAGCGACGTGAGGTATCTAGACTCGCCCGAGTACAATCTTCCATTAAGAAGAAGGCCAACACTATCAAGAAACGGAAACTAATCTTCAAGCGTGCTGAAGATTACGTTCGTGAATATCGCCTGAAGGAACGAGATGAAATTCGACTTGCTAGACAGGCTAGAAACCGAGGGAACTACTACATTCCTGGAGAAGCTAAGTTGGCTTTCGTCGTTCGTATTAGGGGGTAAGATTATTGTTAAAGAGCACCTGCATTGATTTAATTTATTCTATATTAACTATTTCGAAAATAACATTTAAGTCGTTTATAGTAATGTTAGTTGATTTGTCTACCATCGACAATCGTTAATTGAGGGGGTAAGAATAGAAAGGATATAAGTAACATTTTTATAGTTTTGAGATAATTAACTTGAAAGTTGACTGGACTTTATTAATTATTGAATTAGGCAATAAAAAATATTTTTACACATATAGCGTCTGAAAAGGCTAATATTTCTATGTAATAAGTATAAAACTTATCCAAACATCATAAATGATTATGTAAAAAAAATTTAAAAAAAATTGCACTTATACCTTTACTATTCCAAATCAATGCAATATACATTGAAAATAAATGGAGCCAAAATATAAAAAAAAAATGTAATTTTACAAGCTAAATTTCATAATCCGAATTTATTAATATATCCTTTTCAACAACCTAGTCCTGATCAGAGTCTTGAGTTTCAGTGTTACATGTAGAAGCCGTAGGAATGATGTTTTCGTCTTCTGTAATTTTCTTCTTTTTGCAAGCCTTGGATCCGTGCTCTGTCTTTATAAAATTTGTGAAATTTCGATGGCACATAGTCCAATAATGTTTGCAGAGTACTCCATTTTTCTTGAGAAAATTTTCAAGCGCTGTTATTTGACAACTTAGAAAAACCCATATTCAATTTTGTTGACCAACAGTAGGAGCCATAATACATTTGGAAAATGGAGAATCATTATCTAATGTGCTTTTAAATTCAAAAGAATAAACTTCTGATTTTTTCGTATATTTAAAGTGGATAACGCTGTTAAATTTTAAGCTCTTTTTATCAGAGTATTTTTTTGGATCGTGAATCAAACTGTTCAGATGTATAAAAAAAATAACATTCTTTTGTCATGTGAATAATAATAATAAAATAAAAACTTACCTTCGTCACTTTACATATTAATAGATAAGAGTTCTTTATTTAACACGAATAACACGAACTTTTGGTTTTACCGGTTTTATACGAGAATTACATGCAACAAGTTCTCAATAAAAACAATATATATTTTTGGAATAGAAAGGGTATAAGCTCCCTTGTACCCTTTCTATTCTTAGTTCATTAGTGATGTAAGTTACTTCATATTTCTACTCGACGATAAATAGCACTCGTAGTATGAAAAATCACTTAACCTTTTGTCCACTAAAAAATGGGTATATTAATGTTCAGAAACTGCACTTATCTCAAAATTTTAAAAAAAGTACTTATACCCTTTCTATTCTAACCCCTTCAATCGAACTATTATTAAATATTTATTATTGGACATTTTCAATGGTCTTTAGTGAATACTTAACTATAGACTTTCCATGCTGTCCAAAATAATATCGTTTGCAAACATTTATAAATAATTTAATGTGTAAATTATATTACGCTTGGCAAACAAACATTTTTTAAATCAATCCATTTTATTGTTACTAATTTGTAATCTAATATAATTTTAAGTCTTTAAAATTTGCTATTAGACGCATATTAAGGGCCGTATTTATTACTAAGCGTCCAATTTGTACTCTAATTTGAATCCCACGACAGAAAAATCATTTGTAAATAGGTTGTAGATTTTGCCGTTATGTTGTGATATTACATATTGGGGAAGAGAAGTAAAATTACAATGTTTTATATCACAATTTAACTGTGAATCATTTGTGTTTATGTACTTTATGAGCAACCGATTTGGTGTATGGTCAATTAATCAAATATGAGAATAGAATAGAATTTATGAACAAACAGATAGTAACAGCTAACAAGTATGCATACGTGAGTCCGTTACTAAAAGTATTGTAAGTCACATTTTGTATCTACATAGATATAACACGTTTAATCAATGTCAACTTGTGTTAATTTCCATGCGCTAAATGGTTTAACTATTGACTATAGTATCAACAAGGTAGCCCCTAAGGTGCGCAAGGTGCTGCAACTGTTTCGCCTGCGCCAGATCAACAACGCGGTCTTTGTACGTTTAAACAAGGCCACCATCAACATGTTGCGTATCTGCGAACCGTACATTACTTGGGGCTACCCGAACCTCAAGTCTGTGCGCGAGTTGATCTACAAACGAGGCTACGCCAAGGTGAGTGGCCAACGTGTGGCAATCTCCAGTAATGAAATCATCGAAAAGAGGCTCGGTAAGGCCAACATCATCTGTACCGAGGATTTGATCCACGAACTATTTACCGTTGGCAAAAATTTCAAGTACGCGAGTAATTTCCTCTGGCCATTCAAGGTAAGTGCATATTTCACACATTGTTAAGAATATTTACTCTATTATCGTTTTCGAAGCTATTGAAAAGAAAATACAAACTCATGGTTAGTTGTTATACACGGAAATTCTACGGCGTTCATATTGACTGTTGCCATTTCACATCATACTGGAAATTTATTTTAAATGAAAAGTGATTAAGCTTTTGAAAGTTTTGTGAAAAGCGGAAGTATAAATTTTGTGGCGATACTTTTTCTTTGTAGTTGAATACCCCAACAGGTGGTTGGCGTAAGAAGACCAACCATTATGTAGAGGGTGGAGACTTCGGCAACAGGGAAGATAAAATTAATGAACTGTTGAGAAGGATGGTTTAAATTGTGACTTATTTGTTTGTACAATAAATTAATATAAAATCAAAAAATCGTAATAATTTTCATTTTTGCCCGAAAATCCTTCTCAAATCTTCTCAAATAAACATTTCAGTTTTTGCTATCCTAGTCCTTTAGTAATTCACATTTTTATATTTTTCATTGACTGCTCTGGGAAGATATTAACGCAACGTATATTGCTTCAGCAAAAAAGGCAATAAGAATCTTGTGAGGTTTCTACAAGTATAAACTGTCGAATACTAACAATTCCAAGTATTTTTATATTTACGTATTTTAAATATATTGCAGATAATTTGCATAAATTTGAAGTGTATGCAGATATTCATACGCACAACACTAGAAATAATCAAAATCTCGTGGTATCTTATCGATTAAAAAGATGCCAAGCCAACAAACCACCTAGTTATAAACATATTATACTCCGCCTACCGATTGGAGCCAAAGAACGGAATAATGACAAATTGTACCACTGGGCAAAAAAAATTTAATACAACGCGATATATACTCGCCGAATTGTTTGAAATACAACTTTTTTTAAACGTAAAAACATCACACATTGTCAGTAGTTATTGCAATAAAAATATTCTTATTTTTTATATTAAGTTAGTCTGGTTTAGTTTTTACTAAACCCTTCGCTATTTTAAAATGTTAGGTCTATCAGAACTTAGTTCCTATATATTTATGACACTGAGAATAATTTGGTGAATTTTCTTGCTGGAGAGTTCGGTAAATTTATGAAGGTATCGCACTATATTTCTTTGTCGATGGGGCTGAGCGTATAATATATACCATTTTGAGTAGTCTACCAACGCGTGATAGATGTATGGTGATAGTTCTTGGAATATTATTGGCATTCAATTTTTTGAATGATCTCAGAAAATTGATCGTTCTTCGGAAACTGCTAACCTTATTGAACAAATATTCTCAAAATTCATGAATATAAATACAAGTAGAAAATCACAATTGATTCCTCGTGTGTGCTTCAATATAAAAATGTGTTGAAACCTAAATGAAGCGAAATATTCGCATTGTTTATGAATCTATGTTGAAGTAAATAACTAACCTATCTCGTAGTGTTGAGAAAGTTAAGACGCACTTCCGTGGAGGCAATATTATATTATGCAAGGTTCATCTGTATCACCTTTATTACACATAGAGAAGATTTTGTGGAGTAAATTAAATATTGTATTAAGTATTTTGTGTTAAGTGTCCAAGGGGTATTTAAGTTGTCCCATTGCATTTGAACATGTAAGTACAGATTCTTGATTTTACGTTTAAGAGATCCGAATTGTGGTTTAATTGTGATTTTTTTGGAAAAAGTGACCTAATATCAATTTTAGACTTTGGGGATTTATGTAGGAAATGAAATTACTAATGATAAAAAGAAATTATTATTTGGCAGTATACATATCGTCAGATGCATACAATTATTATAACACACGTTTACAAACAAATTTATGAAATAATGTAACGTTAGTTCATTCATTTTAACATCTTATTCAACCTCAATGCATATTCCGTTCTTTACATTAGCTAATATTAACATAATTTCGATTAGAAACTTCTATTCTATATATTAAAGAAACTAGATGTTTTACAATACAACCAATTTCGATTTTTTTTTATAACTTAGTCATTACTGAATAATTTAGATGTTTTTTCTTTAGACAATTAAAATTACCTTTAAAACTATTTAATAGTTAACCACATAGCGGTAAATTTAAATATTTATTCTATACACAAAACAAGCGTATATTTAAATCAATACGAAAATTGATTTATACGGTTTATTTATAATAATTGTGATTTTGGATATTGAACTAACTACTTCCAAAGGTTCCTAATAGGTATTCAAAAATCGATCGATGTACATTATGTACATTTAATAAAATTTCCACGTTGTAATTATACTTTTCATATGGTTATATAAAGACGGATTCATATTATTAATCCTAGACGGGCCATAATACTCCAATATTTCAAATTATAAGCCTACAATATAAATTTTGCAATTTAATTATTCACTGAATATTTAAAATACATCATTTTTGAGTACGTGACCATTCTAGGTATAATATAATAGACGAAAATATAAATCAATGTAAAAATTACAATCACTCTAATTGACTACTGAATTTATTTGTTTCTAGTTTATAAAATAAATTCGAATTACAGATTTTTTAGATATGATCTACACTACCTTGATATATGTCTTCGTAAATTTGGGGGAATGTAGTAAGCAGTACACAACAAAACATAGCGAACTGTTCTAATTAAGATATTGAGAAAATCTGTTGAATGGTATGTTAAATCAGTACTTTCAAGAGTTCAATAGATGAATTAATTAATTTACAATGTATTTTTATGTACAATAACATCGGCCCGATTTGGCTTATTCCTTTATAAGGTATGATTAAACGAACTGGTGAAGAAATATTAAATCTGCGCGCAGTTTAAATAATTAGGAAGTCACAGAGGCAGATTTTGAAAATCTATTCAATGGAAGAAAAATTGGCAACTTTTATGCTAGACATCATACAATGAATTTTATATTTGTTTTTAACAGCCGTATAAAATTTATTATCAGTTTTGTGGCATTGTTAATATTTGCTTTAAAATTAGATATGTTTCATCAAATTTAAGAGGCCTAACTAATCAACTCTTTAAAAAGGCTTAATTTTGCTTTTATTTCAGTATATTATGTAATACAATTTATTATAATAATTATCTCTAGCATTATATACGCCATATAATGCTCTAATGAAATGGCACTTTTATCAGGGTGCTTTTACTTTCCAACATATATATAAATGTAAAGAAACGCAATTTGTGGTACAAAACAATTATATATCTTTAATATTTATTTATATGATTTAAACTTAAAGATGTACTACTACACCCTGTTTATGTAAAATATCATTTATTTTTTATATTTTATACGTTCGTAATAATATAAATCAATCTAATTCAAAATCAGTCAGTATTAAAACAGCACATAGGTATAATTTATATGAATAGTTTGGAGGATATCTATTTTATAGTGCGTAACGTCTTCATACATTATTTATAAATTATGTCATTTTTACTTCGCAAAAGTCCAATTATTTTGAAAATAATTTAGTGTTTGAGTATGAATGATATATTTCATCGATTATTTACGCACGTTCTGTTTTCTATATTGAATCGTAAAGAAAGAAAACAGTCTTTAATTAATAGTTATTGAATATTTTGGCAACTATTTTATAAATTTGTTCCCGAATCTCACTTAGCTTGAAGCTTTCATCAACCTGCGTTGAATAATTACCCTTATGCTCTTTATTCTTTTTATTAAATGATGCATTTCCTAAAATTCACGTTTGCAACTCAATATAATCTATGGCGTGTCATGTACTTTTTATCAGATGTTCTCTGCTTTCAGAAACAAAAATATATTGACTACTTCACTTATTTCTAATTTTTCAACACAACATAAAGGGGATGGATTATTGTATATTGATACCTATATACTCGTACAGCTTAAATTGATCTATGCTTTATATCCGATTTTCTAGTACCTAAATTTACATTTACATTAATATTCCGTCATACATTCTATACAAAACAATTTGTACGAAAAGAAAGATTCAAAAAAATATATTGGAAGAGTGCACACAAATATCAATTTTCGATTCTTGCTGCTCTTTCAATAAACAACGGATATATCCAGACGGTGTACAGGGTATACTTATAGAGAATGTCACTCGTTTGACAAATTGACATCTGTCAGTGGTCTAGGTGTAAATATATTGTCTATTTTAGTTCTTAGATAACTATCTGTTAATTATAGACGCGGTAACAGTCAGATGCACAAATAGTCAGTAAATCACTATTATTGCCGCCCATATCAAAGTTGTACGGCAGGGGTTTATCACAATCAACGACCAGTTCTGCCGCTGCGTCACTGTAGTACTGCCGGTACTGACAGTAGTCATCTGTCACAGCCAGTGACAGATTGCGACAGAGCGATGGAGTGGAAGATGCTGAAGACAGTGGTAAGATAGCGTGTCATATGGAGGCCCTGTGATTGGGGTAGATGGCGGGCGTCGGCTGTAGCGGCCCGTCGGGCGGATGCAACTCGTGCATCGGTAATATCGGCAACAGATGGCGTATCTGTGTCGGGGAACGTTTGACCGAAAATCTACTCATAATAGAAATCAGTTTATTAATAGTG
Organism: Leptodirus hochenwartii; assembly: GCA_947310635.1. NCBI lineage: Eukaryota > Metazoa > Arthropoda > Insecta > Coleoptera > Leiodidae > Leptodirus > Leptodirus hochenwartii. The sequence continues at coordinate 34,435,674 of OX371179.1, read as the reverse complement.
AAGCAAAAAAGCTTATTGTAATATCATTTAGTTAAGATGTTATATCTTCACGTAACACAGTTTAAAAGCGACTAGTCTTAAGGATTTGTTAGAAACAGCGCAATGTATCGAATCTATCCCGATCCAATTTATTCGCGCCCTATAGCCGTACACTGCTACATTATTATTAACAAATCGTTATCATCTGAACATCCTCTTATCCAAAGCGGATGCTCAGATGATAACCAAAGTGTCCAGAGTCCAAAAGTATTACTTCCGACATATCGTTTAATATGAGTTATAAAATTTGTTCTCTTATAATATGTATAAAACATCGCCCAAAAACCATAATGTTGGTGTTGGGTGATGTTTTATACAATTATTTAAAGCCGTAGTGGCGATTTTACAATTATTATATGTCTACTGCGTAGGTGAACATCAGTATATCTACAGTATTCTCTAATTTTATTTATTACATCTTTTATTTTAAAGATTATAATTTTGACAATATAGTTTTAGTAATTACGTTTGTGCAGTGTAGTTTACCACATTCATTTGTGGCTAGTGCAACATACCTATGACTGTTGCTTGTGAAACAACCACATGGACAAGAACACACGGAGGTATCGTCCTGGTCTATCGACGTCGTTTCTGTGCATTGGTGACCAATATGACCACTAAGTATGGAACCATTCGCTGTGATTACATCACCCTCCAATCGTACGGCACCCGCCAACGCCTGAAAATTCAATGAAGAAAACATCGTTAGCTCAGTTTATCTTTGCTAAATCAAATTACCGCATCGGTACGTGATTATGCTGACCTGCATAGCCTGGGCTTCATCCCTCCGCTCGTCTTCCGTGTTCATCGTGACAAACCGCAATACAAGCAGATTTAATGATGCGGCTACTATCGCTAAACCGAATAGAATAAATATGAGGGCAAACATTACATATTCGGGCTTATCTTTCAATGCGGAATCCTTTTGCAGTGCAACCTAGAAAATAACGGTGCATTGAAGACCCGTGCTTCGGCTATCATTATTTAGTCTCAAAGTTACCATATCGCCGAATCCAATGGTGGTGAGTGTGATGAAGCAGTAGTAGACAGAGTCGAAGTAACTCCAGCCTTCGTAACGGGAGAAGGCCGCTGCGCCACCCGCTATCGTGAGCGAACTGAGTGTGGTCACCACGCAGATCAGGTCCAGTTCAGATGCCGCCGTCTGGCGACAATTTAGGGAAGACTTCACCGAACGTATTATTACACTAAAAGCATCAATATCCATGTCGTAAATTAATCTATTTTTGATACATCTCTAATCGTAATATATATATTTTCGTAAAATGCGAATGTTGCTACAAGTTCTGCATAAAACTTGAATTTGAAAAATAGATACGAAACCATAATTGTATATCTAAACAAAATGATACACATCGTCTAAACGATCATAATAGTTTTTGTAGAGGAACAATATGATTCTAATATCGCCATCTTCAGTAGCACAAGATTAAAATAAAATACCTGGTCACTAACCGAAAATTGTATAGCAATCACGACGTTGATGCCTGTGCAAGTTTATTATTTTCAGGAATAAAAAGATATTTCGTAGCAAATTTGCAAAAGAGCCGACTATGTCTACTTGCATTGTTGCGCAAAAATATCCTGCCTGTCCAAGAAGCCAATCCCATAGGCGTGAAAGTGAAGAAGTGATGTTGGCGTATGGATGGAAATCCCCAGCCATTAATTTAATTGAAAAAAAAAGTATCATTTGACTTGGCGGGACATCCTCACCTACTGAGGCGATTGACGCGCTCGCCAATACTCTGAAACATGACGAGACCGAGTGGGATGCCTATCATCGCGTAGCACATGGTGAATAGTTTTCCGGTGATGGTGGTAGGTGTAGAGTGACCATAGCCGATGGTGGTGAGCACGGTGGTAGCATAATAGAACGCGCCCACGAACTTCCATTGCCGACCTGCGCGGTGTGGTTCTGACTTCAGCACCACGGTCTCCATGATGCGGAAGTCCTCGTCGCTGATGTTGTACTTGCGCCGCACTATCGACTCAATTTCTATAATATACATTTTGGAGGATTATTGAATGTTTCGACAATATGTCCTTAAATTAGGTATTTAAGCACATGAAATGGAAGAAGTTAATTATTTATTCGAACAAAATATACTGTTATTTTTACTCCCCATCATCGTGTAAAGATTCTTCTTGATCCTAAACGGAAACTAATTTACTGTACATCTTTAAATTATTATTAAAAATATTTTTTGGATTCTCATATTATTTGCCCCTTCACACTAAATACTCAATATGGATGTAATTGAAGAGATCTTTTATTTCATTATAGCTATAGGACACTAAAAATATATATATTTAGGATTATGTTTCTTATGGAAAATATTTGTCTCTTTGTTTAAACAGCCTGAAACTTTAGCTCGTGTATTTTTAGAAATGGAAAGGTTTCTTATACTGGACATCCTTTACTTATTATGGGTGAAAGCTGCTATAAAATTTTAGTACAAATATTGTGTTAGATTTAGCACGTTTCTCGGGTTAATTTCCGGTATATTCTTCTCTAAGTTTCCGGGAAGGGAAGGCAGAAATAGATGGTTTCCACAAACTGATGGAATAAACAACCACGCAGGCTTAATATAGATATTGCGAATTGCATAAAAATAAACACAACAGATTACTGAACAGGCAATCAATTAAAACTATCCCGCGAAGGTAATATAGGAATAAAACTTAATATAAGCAAAATCTTTTTTTAAATACGTGGGCTTAAGGAAGAAATCTAAAAATACGATGATATTTAGCTATTTTCTAATCGCGTCTAATTTAAATGGATATAAAGCATAAAAATTTATAAATATCCTAAACCGGACGCATCTATACTGTTGTATTACGATAGAAATTAAACTTTTGCGTTTTATTTTGCTAATGTCACAAAACTACATTCGAACGCGGACACTTTAACTCTTGCAAGAGGAGAAGTTAAAATTTCGCTCACCATACCAATTAAATCACAAATAAATTACTCGCCACTGACAATGTGTACATAATTTAAAAAATTAGCAACTTCAATTAATTATTTATAAAGGCGATTTCAGAAAGTCTTCTGTGTATCGACATAATCAATATTGATACTATCGTTGTAAAATTGAAACCCATGACATTTATTTTTCTTATTTCGCTCTACATTGTACTGAATTTTAGTCATTGACTTCTTTATGCAATCGACGTTTTTATAATAATTATAACTAATCGTCAGACAGGCATATACGTTGCTACTAATGAACAATCAAGAATTATTAATTTGGGTAAAACAGCCCAGTATGTCATCAATCCCAGGGATAGGGTTGATAAAGCACGCCAAGCTGATCTCTCTTGAGTTAATTTGTAGCTATTCATCATAACATCTACTATATAATTTATATACTCTAATTTGGATCTATATACCCCTTCTTTTCTCTCTACTTTACCTTCTATAACTAATTGTCTAAGAATATGACCTAATAGACTACCTTTCATACACCCTGCAAGTACTTTTCTCCACTAATAACTTTAGCAAGGCTTCATTTGTCACTTGATCTACCCATGTAATCCTCACGATGATGATTAGGAAAACTTTTGAAAAACCCTGGTGGCTATTTTCATCTAGGAAAAAAATGTTCTGATTTCGCGTCGGATGCTCTAATTTTTAAGCTAAAACTCTACTTGGTGCAGAGTATCTGTAAGGAGCAACAGGAACAATCCTGCGGGTACACATTTTTTTTACAGGAGAAATAGAAAATATAGCATACTTGTTTGGTCGGTGTTTCAAATTGATGCCAATTTTCAGTATTATTCTCAATCAAGAATAGTTTCATTTGATATTTCAAATTATATATAATAGGTGTAGAAGTAGGGATGTGAAATAGTACCTTGCAGTACTTCTTTACGCTGTTTTTCCGTGGTAGACTCGAGGGCGTCGAAGACGGCCGCCCCAACCAGCAGATAGGTGAATGTGCACACGATCAGCGATAGCGTGCGAACGTTTTGCTTCTTCATTCTCCACTACTCCGCGCGCACGTCATACTGAGACGGCGACGGCGGTGACGGCGGCCTGCGGTCTGTTCGTCTCTTTGTGGGCGACAGTCAGTGGGCGACGGTAATTATTCTGTGTGCTAACAGCACGGGCGACATTCCCTTACACGCAAGCGTATGCTTATTCGACGTCACGTGAACCGTTAGCTGTGGCCGCCCCCAGAGGCGACCGCCATCAGTCGCCCCAAGGTGCGGCTCCTAACACACCGCCACCCCATTTATGCCGCCTTTATACTTCTGCCCCGTGCCGTTCGCTCAAATCGCTGATCCTATAAAGAACACGTTCGATAAACACCACGAAATATCTTCTTTTTTTTTTATTGAAAACCTAGTAAATTTACAATCTTTCTTAAGGTGTAAAGATATTCAATAAAATTATTGACTTAATGAATTGGGAGTGGTCACGAAATATCTGTGAGTATTTTTATAGCGCTAAAACCACAGATCATTAATATTCCTCTACTTAATCATTAATATTTTTTTGAGAAAATTTGGAACTCGTTTTCAAATATTTGATTCGCATTTTTAGAAGCCAATTCGAATTTCTATAATAGTTTTACGAATGACACTAGGGAAATAAAAAACAACTTTGCTTTTACTATCATGTAGAGGTATATTAAATATTGACTATAGTTTCGGCTATAATGCCATCATCAGAATCAATAATAGTGTGGGATAAAAATATATAAAACAATTAATGGGTGCACACAAGGTCGATGTAAAAATGAATGTGACTTTAGAGTATTACTAAACAAAGTTTGTACGTGCTCTAATTGAGAAGACCCAATAAATGATTATAGTACAGATTTCTTTCTATGTCTAAATTTAATTTTATTTTTAATCCATAAAAAAACACAAGATTAATCAACAAACGGAAATGCGAGAGAAAAGGGAAGCAAAATGATATAATGTCATTGATTTTTCTCTAAATGTTACAAATTTATAACGACTTGTTGTATGATGACTTTTTAATGTTTCCCAGTTGCATCAAGACATAAAAATCGTTTCTTTTATTATTACAACACAGACGTTTTTAGCAAATATGTTCTTACAAAATACATTTTGTGTAAAGAATGCCATTGTATAAAGTTGTATAGCAATCCCGGTTAGTGAGACAGATGTATTATTTGTGCGATTGTACAGGTACTGAATATGGGGGTGTAACCTACGAAATGCGCATATAGCTTACAAATGCATCGTGTTACGATTTTTATGTGATAATCCATGCAATTATTTAACACTAATGTTAGATCTCCATGGTATATTATATATTATTAATCAATACTAAAAAGTGGAACTGGAAGTTGTAATAAAAATTCTCAAAAATATTATAGGTTGCCTCATTTGCAGGAAAATCATATATTAATAGTTGTATCAAAAAAGTACAGGCTGCGCAAGTGCTTCATAAGAATTCACCTACGGATTTGATTTTTCACCATTCAGGTAAAAGTCCTGATAAAGACAAACACCCGTTTCTTTCTACACCAATAAATCCAATATTCATAATTACAAACTCCCACAACCACAGCAGGGTACTAATTATTAATTTTTATTTAACCTACGTCACACTGCTTATTATTCTTTTTAAGATTCACCACATTGACTTTGCTAAGTGTAGTAGATAATTAGCCAAATCCATTATGTATATATTTTGTTTTCAATCCTTCTGAAAAATATACTATTACTCCGTGTAATTAGCAACAACGTGACAATCTCTGCCATTAATTAAAAATAATTAGCTGAAGTTCTTCTTCAAATTATGTTGGCGTAATGAATGTTTCGAAAGGAATATATAGTGGATGATTCGGCGTTTCGTCCAACGTTTAATATATGCGGGAAATATCGGAAAATTAGTTCTTGTAATCGGATAACTATTGAATAGCTGTCTGGTCTGGACCTAGCTCCATCAAGTCTTTGACCCTGGTTTATTGTGCATGATAAAAATCAGTGCACGTCTCAGATTTAAATAGTATTTTAAAGTTTTCTTTTCTTTGAACATTAAAATATTCTTGGACATGTGTAATATCATGCTTTGATTGTGTGTTGATCACTATCGTGGTAAAAATTGTATAGAATATCATACAAATATACAAAAACTAAACGTGATTGCATAGCAATCTGGGTACGCGATACAAATATATAATTTATCTCATTATTGTGCTATGGAATATAAAAAAATTATAATTTTCACCAGTTAGCAATTTTCAGGTATGCTGAGCAAGTTACGAAGAAAATTATATTAAATATTGGAAACGAGTTTACCATAATATATTTATTGAAGGTATTTAAATGTCGTTGTAAAAACCAAATAAATAAGTTATGGCTGAAAAATCAATCTGTCACCAACTAATTGAATATTGAATATTTTGAAACATTTATATTATATTTACTCGTAATAAAAAAAATAAGGATACATTTTACTTATGGCTCCTTTACTAACTATTTACGAATTGTAAATTTATAGAAACAAATTGTGCGAAATTGTTGTCAAGATATCCAATTATTGCGAAAGATTTTCGCTTATTTTATTTATTAAAGGGACTAGATCTATCAATAGACACAATGATTGTTATTGCATTGCATGCAAACTGTTTTAATTAATTAGAAAAAGCGTTAAAGCACACATAAACAAAGCTCGAACATACAGCGCATATGCTTATATCTATTAGTGTGATTAGATAGCCGATTCTATAAAGATTATAAACAAATATAGCGCGCAGCGTATTATTAGCAACAATCAATTATAATGGTGCTATCATTCCACGCTAATATTTACTACAACATTTTTGCGAATTCATATTATAATCTGTTATATTACGTTATTGGTATGACGTTAGTTAAAGAGTCCGCAATCCTAAAGATTGGTTGGAAACAGCACGCCATGCCGATCTATCCTGAGCTAATCCCTTCATCTCCCTATAGCTATTCATCTCAACGTCTTCAACTATCTGACTCACATACTCCAATCTAGGCCTACCTACCCCTCTCTTTCCCTCCACTCTACCTTCTATGATCAATTGCATAATCCCCCCATGCCTAAGAATATGCCCTACTAATCTGTCTCCTACGCTGTAACACTCTCCAGATACTTCTCTTCTCCCCTACTAACTCTAGTACAGTTTCATTTGTTACTTTATCTTCCCAACCAATCCTCATCATCCTCCTATAACACCACATCTCGAATGCTTGTAATCTACGCTTCTCTTCCTTTCCTATAGTCCACGCCTCACACCCGTACAGTGCTACACTCCAAACATATACCTTCAGTAATCTTTTTCTAATACCCAAGTCAATATTTGATCTTAAAATCTGTTCTTTTTCTACGAATGCCTTCCTACCCTGTGCTATCCTACACTTTATATCTACCTTGCTTCGATTATCTTTTGTGATTCTACTGCCTAAATAACAAAAATCTGACACTTCTTCGATTCTATTATCTCCTATTGTGATCCTCATTTTTCTACTGCATTCCTTTTTGTCACACCTCATCACTTTAGTTTTACCTTTATTTATTTTCATGTTAAAATCCCTAGTCAATACTGCCTGCATACCATTCAATACCCTTTCTAAATTCTTTTCGCTTTCTTCCAATATAGCTATATCGTCGGCGAATCTCAGCATATATATTTTCTCTCCCTGTACATTCACACCCACACTATACTCTTCTTTTACTTTGTTTATTGCATCTTCTATATATAGATTAAATAATAACGGTGAGAGTGTACATCCCTGCCGAACTCCCTTCCCTATTTTTGCTACCTCTTCTTCCCCCTCAATTCTAACTAAGGCAGTTTGGTGTTTATATAAATTAAAAATTATTCTCCTATCCTTATAATCTATACCCGTTTCTTTTAAAATTCTAAACATTATGTCCCAATCTAAATTATCAAATGCCTTTTCTAAATCTACAAAAGCAATGCAAGTTACCTTTCCTACCCTCTTTCTTTTTTCTACTACCGTTCTTAGTGCTAGAATCGCCTCTCTCGTCCCTCTGTTTTTCCTAAAACCAAACTGATCTTCTCCTAGCCTTTCCTCTATTTTATTTTCTAATCTCCTATAAATAATCTTTAACAATATCTTCGATGCATGTGATAGTAGGCTAATGGTCCTATAGTTCTCACACAAATTAGCTCCTATTTTCTTCGGCATTGTTACTATTGTACTACGCTGAAAATCCTGTGGTATGACGTATTTTTAGTATTTAGTGGAAATAATATTGGAATAATATTTGTGTATAAAATTGTCCAATATCTATATAAAACAACATAGAGCCTCGCCAATACCATATCAAAAATTTATTTACTATTCACTACTTTGATCCATTATCAAACTCAATATTTATCTACAGCACAACATACATTTTAGAGGTGACAACATTTAAAAGAGAGTACTTTATTTGCAATCTTTAAAATTTATTACTATATTCTAATAAACAATTAGACTGCAAAAATAAATATAAAGGATGTACGTGTATTTGTAATGTTGACATGTATAACGCTATACACGTTCAACGGAACTTAGAGGACGTCCTTGACTGTACAGGACATTGTGTAAAGTTTACAATTTTCGCATTGCGGATATAAATAGAAATAGGGGTTAGAGTTCGCAATGGCCAGGCTATCCTCTTTCCGGCAACCGTCCGAAACAAATAATCGACACAACATTGAGATCAGACCAGATATTAAATCGTTATATTGAAGGGAAAAAAACTGCACCCTATCCCAATTATCACAAATTTCTGCAACCTTTGAGGGCAAATTCATTGTCCTATTGAAATTTTATTGTTTCGCGCGAAGAAACGGCCGTGCTGGAGCTACGAGGACTATACCGATTATATTATCGTGCTGGGAATATTATTGCCACTTCCAGATATTACTTTTTAACTGGACGATTTTGCTATACATTGTTTCAAGGAAAAACCTACAATGTAAATGACTCAACATGTATTTTTCAGAAAGTATTGGCAATGAAACTTTGTTAATACTCGCCTATTGGCTTAATTTAAGATTTATAAAATGGCCTGAAACAACAAGACATTACATGCAATGAAAACAAATTTAGTTAAAGCATTCCACAATGATAACTAGGACTTGAAAGTGAGGATATAGCGAGAACAGAATATGGAAATGATTTTGGTAATGACACAACAGGCAACGTGTCTGCGTATAGATGTGCAGATCTGCACGTGGCAACAAAGGAATCCTTCGCCTAATGTGAGAATAATTGTAAATTAAGACTTTACTCGTGTCAAAACGGTGGAAAATACAACTCGCGAAAACTAATTAGCAATTACCAAACTGTACAAATAATAATTGAACGACTAGTACCTGTATCTCTTGGTAGTGTTCCACACAACCACGCTGTCCTCCACACACTCGCACACGCACTCACACACACACAACACGGTTTAGCTACACGCTGATGAAGAAGAGTGGAAGAGACATTGAAGGAACTAGGAAGAACAGACCAAACAACACTACCGAGTGATTGAGGCACTTGCTCGCGTCGATGGTTATAGCAAACCGACACATTGCAGCACTAGCATCTTCTTGTAGCGCGTATCACCCGCAATGGAGATATAGCTACTGCTGATAACATTTTGGTTGACACACGAAGGATCGGATGCTTTATTTGGCACAGTTTGCTTGGAGGACCAGCAGCACCGAGAGTGACGACAGCGGCAGCAGCTATAGCAGGCAGTTGTCCTCTAATCCCGTTCTCGTGCCGTTGTATCGTATATAGTAGGGTCCTCCTTCTCCTATAAGGATGCCTGATTCCTGGCTAAGCCGCTGCTATCGCGCGCTACCGCCGTGTCCTACAACTGCTGTTCTACTCTGGCCATCGATGGATATGTTGCTTGTGCTCCTTGCTGATGTTCCTTCCATCCTGCTCCTGCTCCACGCTCCTGCTGATTACAGTAGCGTAGAATCTAAAAATCCTCGTGACGCCTTTCTTTTAGAAGAACAGGCATAAACGCGTATAAAACACATATTTAATTTGAGGTGTTTTTGGCTCATTTAATATGTTTATGCCGATAAATCGGATCTCTTGTGATTAAAACATCCCGAATTGTTAGATTCTAGTTCTAACGCTAAACCACCAATATACAATCCATGTGTTAAATTTGGGGTTCCTTCAAATTTCTTCTATAATTCTTATAGTTAATTGACGATAGATAACGATGTCCCTCTGAAATTGGAAAATTGTTGAAACAATACATTTTTGGTCCGCCCATGTCCGTTGCTGTTTCAGGATTCGGGATCAGAGTCCTCTATTGGAATTTTGATCAAAACGGCTGGAATTGGGAGAACAGATAGCACGAGGAAGAGACATTAGCGTCCTCGGATGATAGGATTTTAATTGCACAAAAGCGACTTCTTCCACTATTTGAATAAAAATGTTATTACATATGGTACCATGAATTTCTATTTTTGTGTGTTTGTTGTATATATATTTTTCTATAAAACTAACAATATGTTTTTCTTGGGATCAAAGCAGTGCTAATATTTGGATAGGATTGGGAGCATTTGCTTGTTTAAAAGACAAGTGGTAAACTTAAAAAATTTCTTGAAATAAGTAATGAAGTGTCAATTTGATATTATAATCTTGGTTTCTGCTTGAATTATATTTGACTATATATACAATCCTATTTTGCATTAACGAAAGTTCATATTGACTTTCAATTTACAATTTACTTTGGGAATCTGTAGATAGTTAGATAAATAATACGCCGATTTTTTAAATGTTAAATCGAAATAGTAATATCACGTTCTTGCGCAAAATTAAATCATTGTATGACCATGAGGTGATGAGGGAAGTACGAATGCCCAAAGAATGAATATGATAGCGCAACAGTTTTAAAGTGCATAACAAAAAAATGAAATAAAATTTTCATAGTAGATATGAATCTTTCAAGTAGAAGGATAGCGAATACGACACGAAGTGTGTTATAAAATTATTCCTTCGTAGAAGAGGGGCAATCTTCTGCCGTATTTTGAATTACGCCCAATAATCAATTATTTCCTAAATAAAAAATTTGTTTCAAACTATGGAAACAAATGTTTGTATATACATAATTGATAAATTGATGTATGTTAAATATATTGAAAATCGATTAATTACTTCAAAATATCTTCAAAAGCCAGCCATTCGAAAATCGCCAATTTGAGTTTATTTCCTGACGTGTATATACAATTTGTCACTGCAGTGTTAAATAATTGTACAGATTATCACCCAAATACCCTAGCACAAAGCATTTAATATCCGGATGCGTATTTTGAAAGTCTTGCCCCAATCTTCCCTATGGCACAAGATAATACTAGAAAATATTAACAGTGATTGCTGCACAATTATATAGCAACTGTATAGCAATCCCAGTTAGTAGACGTATCTACTATAGATGAAAGCATAGCCTTAGAAATGCGCATCTAGTTATTAAATGGTTTGAGTTACAGTATTTGGGTGATATTAGATAAAAATTAAATTAGAAATTTCTGCAAATTAACTGATTGAGTAAATCCTTAAGAAATTTCATTGGGATTCGACTATATCTCGACATACGTGCTAGGAGGAAAGTATTATTTGTTCGTGTAAAACAAAATTTTCTTCGTCAAACACTTACAAAGTGAATAATCTTTGTAAAGTGCAAACGTGTAAAGCGTGATAACTTTGTAAATCGTTCATGTGCCAACAATTTTTTTATGCGTGCCACCTATGACACGCGTGCCATCGGTTCGCCACGCCAATCATAGTCCTAAGTGTGTCTTCGTTACTAGAGTCCTGCTGTCGCAAACTAAGTACACATTCATACACCGACCAATACATTTATATACCTATATACAGTCTGTTTAACACTACCAGGATCGATCCTGCGTCGCACTGACGTCATCACTGTGTCGAAATGTGGCGGGTACTTACCACTGACATGCCTTTCGTCCTTAGATTGGCAATGGTATACGAAGCGAATAAAAAAAACATTGAATATCAAAATTCAATTTTATAAATATCAATGTCATTTAATGACATTGACAGCAACACTATTTCTAATATACAGTTAAAAAAGAAAAGTTTTACTAAGCTTCGGAACAGATTATAGGCGTTATTCATTTCAAGCTGTATTTACAATATAATCCTGTTTTGTTTTACTTCTTTTGCGTAACATTGTAGGATTCTTATTAATTGTTGATTCATTATTAAAATTGTAAATTGTATAGATACGGAATACTTTGTTTATTACACCTATATTATTCGCAAAAAACATTTAATTTTAGTTTATAGTATCAAATGGTGAGATCGTGTTGGTGCTCGTCACTGTTTGGTTTCTATCTAAAATAAATAAATACTTTTTTATTAGTTATTACATCTGCTTATATTAATAATAAAAATAGCGCAATTTAAATTTTTTAGTTTATTTACTATAACAGCCATGATGAAATGTGAAAACATTAATTTAAGGTAATATATTGAGCTAATCAATGTTTTTTTCTTCATTATACTCAATAATGAATGCTTCACAATAATTTTCTTTAACTGTATTAATTTCAATATTTCTTTATAAAACGATTATGAAAATATTATATAAATCATTGTTTAGTTAAAGAGTCCGCAATCCTAAAGATTGGTTGGAAACAGCACGCCATGCCGATCTATCCTGAGCTAATCCCTTCATCTCCCTATAGCTATTCATCTCAACGTCTTCAACTATCTGACTCACATACTCCAATCTAGGCCTACCTACCCCTCTCTTTCCCTCCACTCTACCTTCTATGATCAATTGCATAATCCCCCCATGCCTAAGAATATGCCCTACTAATCTGTCTCTCCTACGCTGTAACACTCTCCAAATACTTCTCTTCTCCGCTACTAACTCTAGTACAGCTTCATTTGTTACTTTATCTTCCCAACCAATCCTCATCATCCTCCTATAACACCACATTTCGAATGCTTGTAATCTACGCTTCTCTTCCTTTCCTATAGTCCACGCCTCACACCCGTACAGTGCTACACTCCAAACATATACCTTCAGTAATCTTTTTCTAATACCCAAGTCAATATTTGATCTTAAAATCTGTTCTTTTTCTACGAATGCCTTCCTACCCTGTGCTATCCTACACTTTATATCTACCTTGCTTCGATTATCTTTTGTGATTCTACTGCCTAAATAACAAAAATCTGACACTTCTTCGATTCTATTATCTCCTATTGTGATCCTCATTTTTCTACTGCATTCCTTTTTGTCACACCTCATCACTTTAGTTTTACCTATATTTATTTTCATGTTAAAATCCCTAGTCAATACTGCCTGCATACCATTCAATACCCTTTCTAAATTCTTTTCGCTTTCTTCCAATATAGCTATATCGTCGGCGAATCTCAACATATATATTTTCTCTCCCTGTACATTCACACCTACACTATACTCTTCTTTTACTTTGTTTATTGCATCTTCTATATATAGATTAAATAATAACGGTGAAAGTGTACATCCCTGCCGAACTCCCTTCCCTATTTTTGCTACCTCTTCTTCCCCCTCAATTCTAACTAAGGCAGTTTGGTGTTTATATAAATTAAAAATTATTCTCCTATCCTTATAATCTATACCCGTTTCTTTTAAAATTCTAAACATTATGTCCCAATCTACATTATCAAATGCCTTTTCTAAATCTACAAAAGCTATGCAAGTTACCTTTCCTACCCTCTTTCTTTTTTCTACTACCGTTCTTAGTGCTAGAATCGCCTCTCTCGTCCCTCTGTTTTTCCTAAAACCAAACTGATCTTCTCCTAGCCTTTCCTCTACTTTATTTTCTAATCTCCTATAAATAATCTTTAACAATATCTTCGATGCATGTGATAGTAGGCTAATGGTCCTATAGTTCTCACACAAATTAGCTCCTATTTTCTTTGTTATAGGAAACAATTTAACAAGTATTACCGACGGCTTTGTATCATAACAATATTATTTGCAAAAACACTATTTTTACAATATTTCTGAAAAAGTCCTTATCGTAGTTGAATTCCAACTAACACCAAAAATACGTAAATAAAATCGCTTGACTTCAGAATAATTTGTTTCTCTAAAAGTAATGAAAAATGCGTTCATTTCACGATCTAATATTTTGCAAACTAGAAATCAATATTATTATTGAATGTTACATTACAGCAGTTATTATGCATGACTGCATTAGATTTAATTAACAATATACGAGCTTAACAATTTATTGACTTCATCCGAGATTGGAGAACTTCTAGTACGCAATATTTTATACTGGAAGACTATAACATATGTAGTATTTACTACGAGCTGAACATAATTATAGACTAATAAATAAATGACCTTTCTCTAATTTCTGACTGTGCAAATTACATTTAGTAAATATACAAGGGCATGAAATACGTAGGTAGAGTGAATGATGCTCTATCATAAAATAGGTTGCAATTATCTAACTTCTATATAGAGCAGGTTGTTGTGCTATTTGTTAACTTGAAGTACGTTTCTATTACAATTAATAATGGCTTCTTAAATTTTATTTTGTGGTTTTAAAACAATCTCAGGGTAATATTAATTTAAATCACACGGAAAAATTCAGCTTTATTTCATGACGAGTTAATATAAAATAAATTGATAAACTTACCGAGTGGTGAAATATAAAAAAAACAACTTTGAAATTGCCCTTGTTGGTGAATCCTTAATATAGTTGTTAGAGTTCATTAACTCCTCCAATAACCATTTCGTTAGAAATCAAGATAATTTCGAATGAGGAAATCTTCCTGTTATTCCAGCTAGAATTTCTTAAACCGTTGAACTAACATTAGCTTCAGTAGGTACGGGTCAAATATCTCGTCTGCAAGAAGTTCAGTTCAATGATTTCTCAGTTAGTGCTCTCGATGCTGCGTTTACGTCAAGACTTTGCCATATTCTGAATGCATGCAGGTATCAATGCGTTATTAATATGTGTTATTTTATTTAAATACGTATTGGAAAAATGAGTTTGAAACATTTCATGTTTTTCATCCTTTTAGCTCAAAGGATATATATATATTAAAGACGTATCGATGGATTTTTCAATTCGTACTAAACAGGCGAATAATTGTGTAATTAAACCTGACAGAATTGTTTAAGAACTTAATCTAGTTAGGGTGAACTTAGTCAATGTAGAAGGGCAGAGAATTGATATTAATTTGGGATTTTATAAAATATCTGGTTTATTTTATGCGAATAAAAAAACACTTGATCAATATTTCTTTTTTTAATAAATAACGCTTGAACGAAACATTCTGGCGTTCGTGAATTTTGAAAAAGCAACAAATTTTTTTTCGAAATTATTATTTTTAATAAATTGATTATATTTCTATAAGCGTATGAAGTATATGAAGGACATGAAAATATTTTTCTAGTTCTAGGGCCATATTTCGATTTTCTTACATTTTCCTACATATTTTCTATACAAGTGTAGTATTTAATCACTTTGCATAGATCTTGAGTAAATATTAAAATTTTGTGTAGGGCTAATTGAAAATTTCATCGAGTACGTCATATCTTTTTTAATAATTAACAATTTTGCTAGCATATCCTAGAGTACTTTTTCCATTAAAATCTTCAAGTTTTAACAAATACAATAAATATGTTGAACCTTTTTCACCTTCTTGTAATTTAATATAAGCAAGACGAGTAACAGTTTTTTCCTAGTAACATTAGTAGTGACATTTCCAATGTTTTCGCATGAGAGAACATTCCACTGTGTGCTCAGCTTTATCTGGTTCTCTTATCGTGATGTTGGCGACGTCGCGATGGACACCCGCCGACGTCGCGATGGACGCCCGCCGACGTCCCGACGCCGGCTCCTCCGCCGTCACCGCAGAGGCGATTGACTGCGTGGCATACTTTTCCACGAGTTTGTTTTCCGCTTGCAAAATGCTCTTTCACGGTACATATTGTATAACGTATCCTGCCTGAGAAATGCCCAATTAAGACAAATCAAATGTAAACACGAAAGGTACCACAGGATTTTATAAAAGCATTGATGAAAAGATGAAATGTTTTTTTTTTAAATAGATTCTTTAAATTTAGAGATTCGGATTGTAGTTGTGGTTTTGATATAATGTCGACGATATTATCTTTTAATTGACTGTGCACTTTGGACAAACAAAATACAAGGTACTACCTTTTTTGTATCATATTTAAATTGTTTACTTCGTGTAATATGCTTCCATTTGGGAAGAAACTTCGGACAATTGAGATTGGTTGTTGTCTGTTGGCTATTCTCTTTTCTCTATGACATGACGTTTTGCTTTACAACTTCCTACTTTTGTTGGAATGCTATATGTTGCTCGTATGAGCTCGTAAAACGTAATTTAGATAAACCGGATAGAGTTGAAATGGCACCCATAACGTCATTACGTATTATACGAAGAATTTGACAAATGACCTGTCGAGTCAAACGCATTTCAAAATTAAATAAATCCGTAAATGGTCAAATTGGAATATAACAGCAAAATTATAGTATAACCAATTCCTCGTGTATTTACTCAGCTAACTCAAAATTACTTTAAAAACGTCAAAAAATCTTTCACCTGCAGTGGCGGTTCCTTATGCAAGCCGTAGGGCCGCGCGCCCCTCCTGAACATTGAGCGCATCACCGTAGATATATAATTGTATTGCGATATTTTATCTTGGCATTATTTTTCCTAAAAGATAAAGCTTGCGCCGCGATAACAATCAACCAATGTTCGTTGTCGCGTTCGTTGTGGTATCCGTTGCAAGTCACAGCAGCGACCGATGCTGTATCTATCGTTCGCGTGGTATATATATATATATACATCGCTAATTTGGTGCCGCTGAGTGGCCAGCGCCACCCAGTACAGGTTAAATGAATATGCACTTATCTCACTCTATTGCAAGCAATAGGTGAGAGCGACCGTATGTAGTATGTCTTCTCTATTTCTTCCAGCGGCTTTGGATGAGTCTTAGCAACGTGACGTCACGCTGCTTGTACAGCGAGAATATATATCGTTGTTTATGCTATTCTCAGCTACGATTCTTTAGCGTTCTAACAGAGAAGCCTA
The DNA here is from genome assembly GCA_947310635.1 of Leptodirus hochenwartii. Classification (NCBI taxonomy): domain Eukaryota; kingdom Metazoa; phylum Arthropoda; class Insecta; order Coleoptera; family Leiodidae; genus Leptodirus; species Leptodirus hochenwartii. The sequence goes on along the minus strand of OX371179.1, from coordinate 34,418,532 downwards.
GTATACAGTAAAATTGATATAGATATAGTTGCATTGTTCTGTGAGTTACGTATGTACGATTTTGCCACGTGTTTCCCCAAGAATATATTTAATAGAAATAATTTAATAAAAATGAATAGTGTTAGTTCTTTATTGAAAATAGAGTTTTGTAGACTTTCTCTTGTGGACAAAGTAAAAATTAAAGAATTCGGTAGGCCATTGCCTGATTTAAATTTATCGCAAACTTGTGCAAGGAGTGCTCAAAACTGGACATTTACGCGGCGTTTTACAAGAGACATTTACAAAAATATATATAACACAGATGAAGGACAGATTCTCATATCTAGGCCATTTACAAGCCGCTGAGTTATTTAACACGAAATCGATGCCAACATTTTCTAAACAATTTCCAGTGGACCTTTTGGAAACCGTATGTCATGTATATCCATTTTTGAATAAAACCACATTAAAAACAGAATTAGAAGTCATTTACTCGCGTCCGGATTTTTATCAAATAATTGTAGCCACACATTTTCTTTCATTATTCCTACAAAATAATCTCAATGAAACTTTCCCGGAAACTATAAAAATATTTTAAATTATTTTAACAACCCCGATGACCACTGCTGAATCAGAGCGTTGATTTTCAACACTTAAAAGAATCAAGACTTTTTTGCGAAATGCTATGGGTAATGATTGTATAAACGCGTTGGCGATGATGTGTATTAATAAAATGTGGTGCGAGATATTTACAATTTTAACGAAAGAGTTTTGGAAAAGTTTATATCAATGAAAGATAGAAGAGTGGAATTCACTTTCAAGAAATGATTGAATTTAAACATTTTGCATACATTTTAGGTAAGATTTCTCACTATTATATTATTTTTTAAGAAATGCCCTCCCCCCCCCCAGATTGAAATGGCACGAGCCGCCACTGCTCACTTTAGAAGTTGTGAATTGGTACAAAAAAATCTACGTGCGAGTGACGTAATCTTAAATTGAAAAATCATGTAGAGTGTTAACCATTTATACAATTTTGTCCAAGACATATAATTATTAATTGTCTAAATTCCAAAGCGACCAAAGTTACAAGAATTGGTGTAATCGATATTCCGCAGCACGAATTAAAAGTAGATATTTTTTAAATCTTCGAATCTTCTTAAGTTTACTGACAAATTTCTCTAGAATATGTTAAATTAATTTAACAAAACATGTCGAGAATATAAATCAATTTCTTCAACATTATAAGTAAGTACTGTTTAAGCACACATTCCCTATAAATTATAGTCTTTCAACAATTAAGATATTTTTTTGTCGTAAATGATGATTCTAATCTAAGTATACAGAAGTCATCATGATGACAATAAATAAATTTGAAATGTATTTTAATATGCGTAGATGAAATTTTTGCCTACAAAATGACATCATTTCGCCATGTATTTGGCAAACCTTCGTTAATATTAATATTATTAAGGTAATATTAATATTTCAATATTTGATAGTATCGTATAATGATTTTTGTCGATGCAAAATTATAACAAAACAGTTCCTTATAGTAGAATAAAAAAATTGAATTTTTGCGGCATAGATATAAAAAATAATCTGTGTGGTGTAATATATTTTATATTTATCTGCAATTACAATTGGGTTTATTGCAGTTTTATATCTTGTATTTTCGAAGTTTATTATAACCACCATGTATATTAATCTAATATAAACTATATCACTAGTATATTGATACTTAAATATGATCGGATAATAAAAAGCTAATAACAATGACAAACTTTATATCCGTTACGGATATATTAATTCCTGGAACGTGTATGGAATAATTGGCCAAGTTTAATTGATAGATTACAAATATAGGGTTTTATATTCGGTTTAGGATTCAAAAATGTTTTGAGCTTCTGAATTTTCACTTGAAAATGAAAACTTTAGATATCATTACTATGTGTAGATGTAGTATGAGAACTATCATGCGTTTTATTTTTCATTTTTATCTTTCACTGCCCTACCTTCTATAGCTAATTGCATAATATCCCAGTCTATCTCTCCAACTCTGGAAATGCTTGGAAGTGCTTTTCTTTATATTTATTTACATTATTATACAACTTTCTTACTAATTCTATCGAGTTTTAATTTTTCAATTACAATTTACTGTCTTTTTACGAATACCTTTAGATGTTATCGTTGTTTATTTTGTTTAATTCCTTTGTCGTTCGAAATTCTACTGCCCAAATAGTCTTGAATTATTACCAAAAATACCTAAAATTTTATTCTTCATCTAATTTATCCTCATCTACCTTCCTCTAAACCCACTTTCATTCTTTGCACATGCGATTACTGTTGTTTTACAATTTCATATTGTAATCCGTATTCATTACTTCTTGCATACTATAATCATTCTGGATTTTGCCCAATTTCTACTAAAATCTTTAAATCGTCAGCGAAACTTAAATAATTTTAATATTATGTTTTATTATAATATTTACAAATTAATAATAACGGTATATACATGTATAATTTGTTTAATTAAAAATAAAGATAAAAAGCAAACTATAAAAGACATAATTTTAAGTATACATTATTATTATAAACATCGTATTTAATTTCAATATTCATGCTATCATAATGCAAATTTTCAAATTTCAGATACGCAATTTAAAATATGAAACATAAGAAATTATTTTAAATGTCCTGCAAATCTGAGAGAATAATCGTTAATATTGGTTTTTCATTAATATTTAATATTAATAAAATGTAGATTGGGACATAATGTTTAGAATTTTAAAAGAAACTGGTATAGATTATAAGGATAGGAGAATAATTTTTAATTTATATAAACACCAAACTGCCTTAGTTAGAATTGAGGGGGAAGAAGAGGTAGCAAAAATAGGGAAGGGAGTTCGGCAGGGATGTACACTCTCACCGTTATTATTTAATCTATATATAGAAGATGCAATAAACAAAGTAAAAGAAGAGTATAGTGTAGGTGTGAATGTACAGGGAGAGAAAATATATATGTTGAGATTCGCCGACGATATAACTATATTGGAAGAAAGCGAAAAGAATTTAGAAAGGGTATTAAATGGTATGCAGGCAGTATTGACTAGGGATTTTAACATGAAAATAAATATAGGTAAAACTAAAGTGATGAGGTGTGACAAAAAGGAATGCAGTAGAAAAATGAGGATCACAATAGGAGATAATAGAATCGAAGAAGTGTCAGATTTTTGTTATTTAGGCAGTTAGTTAGTTAAAGAGTCCGCAATCCTAAAGATTGGTTGGAAACAGCACGCCATGCCGATCTATCCTGAGCTAATCCCTTCATCTCCCTATAGCTATTCATCTCAACGTCTTCAACTATCTGACTCACATACTCCAATCTAGGCCTACCTACCCCTCTCTTTCCCTCCACTCTACCTTCTATGATCAATTGCATAATCCCCCCATGCCTAAGAATATGCCCTACTAATCTGTCTCTCCTACGTTGTAACACTCTCCAAATACTTCTCTTCTCCCCTACTAACTCTAGTACAGCTTCATTTGTTACTTTATCTTCCCAACCAATCCTCATCATCCTCCTATAACACCACATTTCAAGTGCTTCTAATCTACGCTTCTCTTCCTTTCCTATAGTCCACGCCTCACACCCGTACAGTGCTACACTCCAAACATATACCTTCAGTAATCTTTTTCTAATACCCAAGTCAATATTTGATCTTAAAATCTGTTCTTTTTCTACGAATGCCTTCCTACCCTGTGCTATCCTACACTTTATATCTACCTTGCTTCGATTATCTTTTGTGATTCTACTGCCTAAATAACAAAAATCTGACACTTCTTCGATTCTATTATCTCCTATTGTGATCCTCATTTTTCTACTGCATTCCTTTTTGTCACACCTCATCACTTTAGTTTTACCTATATTTATTTTCATGTTAAAATCCCTAGTCAATACTGCCTGCATACCATTCAATACCCTTTCTAATTTCTTTTCGCTTTCTTCCAATATAGCTATATCGTCGGCGAATCTCAGCATATATATTTTCTCTCCCTGTACATTCACACCTACACTATACTCTTCTTTTACTTTGTTTATTGCATCTTCTATATATAGATTAAATAATAACGGTGAGAGTGTACATCCCTGCCGAACTCCCTTCCCTATTTTTGCTACCTCTTCTTCCCCCTCAATTCTAACTAAGGCAGTTTGGTGTTTATATAAATTAAAAATTATTCTCCTATCCTTATAATCTATACCCGTTTCTTTTAAAATTCTAAACATTATGTCCCAATCTACATTGTCAAATGCCTTTTCTAAGTCTACAAAAGCTATGCAAGTTACCTTTCCTACCCTATTTCTTTTTTCTACTACCGTTCTTAGTGCTAGAATCGCCTCCCTCGTCCCTCTGTTTTTCCTAAAACCAAACTGATCTTCTCCTAGCCTTTCCTCTACTTTATTTTCTAATCTCCTATAAATAATCTTTAACAATATCTTCGATGCATGTGATAGTAGGCTAATGGTCCTATAGTTCTCACACAAATTAGCTCCTATTTTCTTCGGCATTGTTACTATTCTACTACGCTGAAAATCCTGTGGTACTTCTCCCTTCTCATATATTTTACAAACTAACCTGTATAATCGCTCCTGCATTTTTTCCCCTGCGTGTTTTATTAATTCGGCTGGTATCATATCAATCCCCGCTGCTTTGTTATTCCGTAAATCATTTAATGCTCTATGAAACTCTGACCTAAGTATGCTAGGACCTAAGTCATCCTCATCTATCTGTTCCACATTTTCTAGCTCCTCCATGTCCTGCCTACCTTTATATAAATCTTCAAGATACTCCTTCCATCTTCTAGCTTTTTCCTTATTTTCTGTGAGTTCCTTACCCTGCTTATCACATATAATGTTACCCTTTGGTTTTACTTTAGAAAAATGTGACTTAATTTTCCTGTAGCCCAAATCTACTTTACCTCTTCTCATATCCTCCTCAATATCCTCACAATTTCCTTTTATCCACTCTTCTTTCGCTAGCTTGCATTTCCTATTAATTAAGTTCCTTAGTTCCTTATATTTTTTCTGTCCTGCTTCTGTGTTTCCAATTTTAATTTTCCTTCTTGCTTCTATCATTTTAACTATTTCTTCCGTGATCCATTCCCTCCTACCTGCCCTTTTCTTTGTGCCTAATACTTCATTTGCTGCTGTAGTTAACCCATTTCTGATTTCCCTCCATTCGCAATCTATGTCGTTCCTAGATGTTCCATTAGCCATGATTTCTACTTTCTGCTTGTACTTTTCACATACATCAGCTAATTTTAACCTATCGACATCTACTCTGACCTGTTTAGACTTCTGTAATTTCTTGAATTTGACCTCTGAGTCCAGGACTACTAAATTATGGTCACTATCAATATCTGCTCCAGGGTAACTCTTACAATTCTTAATCTGGTTCCTAAACCTCTCTTTAACCAGTATGTAATCTATCTGATACCTCCCTATATCTCCTGGCATTTTCCACGTATATATCCTGCGCTTGTGATTCTGAAAAAGCGTGTTTGCTACCACTAGCTTATTCCTAATACAAAACTCTACCAATCTATCCCCTCTATCATTACGTGTTCCTATTCCATATTCTCCTACTATTGAAACTTCCTTTCCCTTACCTACTACGGCATTCCAATCTCCGGTTACAATTAGATTATCCTGTCCTTTAACGTTTGCTAACCTAGATTCTATCTCCTCATAAATGGATTCTACCTCCTCATCATCGTGACTTGAAGTTGGCATATATACTTGCACTATAACTGTGTCCGTTGGCTTCGTGTCTAATCTAATAGTTATAATTCTATCACTAACTTGGCAATAACTCTTTATTCTACATCCCAACTTCCTATTCATTATAAAACCTACACCGGTATGCCCATTATCTGATGCTGTGGTTATTAATCTGTATTCTCCTGACCACGTATCTACTTGATCTTTCCTCCTAACTTCACTAATCCCTACAATATCCAGTCTAAGTCTCTTCATTTCTAATTTCAAATTCTCTAACTTTCCTATCCTATTCAAACTGCGTATATTCCACGCTCCGACTCGTAGAATACTCGATGAAATCGATCTCTTGCCCGCCCCAGAATCCGAGGGCTTGCCTGCTACCGAAGTAGCAGGATGAGATTCTGAGCCATTGGCTCTACTCATCTGGGGTATTATATTTGAGATAATCGACATTTTCATACTGTAATCTGGAGAAGGGTACAGTGCTGGTTTCTCCTTGCCTTGCACCGACCAATGAGTGCATATTTTAGCCGTCGCCCCGCCGATTCAGCCTAATCCCCCTAATACCGTGGGTTAGCCTGAATCTTTCCTATAGACCGGGATCCCTGTATAGGGACCGCTCTATAGGCCAGAGCGTCGTTGCCCATGTCTTGCCCCTAGGAGGCATATGCAGTGCATTGGCACACTATTGACATAGGCAGTAGAATCACAAAAGATAATCGAAGCAAGGTAGATATAAAGTGTAGGATAGCACAGGGAGGAAGGCATTCGTAGAAAAGGAACAGATTTTAAGATCAAATATTGACTTGGGTATTAGAAAAAGATTACTGAAGGTATATGTTTGGAGTGTAGCACTGTATGGGTGTGAGGCGTGGACTATAGGAAAGGAAGAGAAGCGTAGATTACAAGCATTCGAAATGTGGTGTTATAGGAGGATGATGAGGATTGGTTGGGAAGATAAAGTAACAAATGAAGCTGTACTAGAGTTAGTAGGGGAGAAGAGAAGTATTTGGAGAGTGTTACAGCGTAGGAGAGACAGATTAGTAGGGCATATTCTTAGGCATGGGGGGATTATGCAATTGATCATAGAAGGTAGAGTGGAGGGAAAGAGAGGGATAGGTAGGCCTAGATTGGAGTATGTGAGTCAGATAGTTGAAGACGTTGAGATGAATAGCTATAGGGAGATGAAGGGATTAGCTCAGGATAGATCGGCATGGCGTGCTGTTTCCAACCAATCTTTAGGATTGCGGACTCTTTAACTAATTGGTTTTTCATTCAATGAAAGATTGGTTTCTTTTTTAATACTTTTCATGCATTTCTTAGTATCAAAAAAGAAACCAATCTTTCATTAAAACAAAAACCATTATTGAAGCACATGTATACCATGAAGAGTGAAACCAACAAGAATAACTTTAATATTGAAATTCCGTGCTATACAAATTGCCTATAACAAATCCTTCCAAGAAACGATGCATCCTTTATGCATGTTCTAAGCATGCGTTACAGTTCATTGATTTAAACGAACAGAGGACATTGCAAATTTGCAATTTTTGTACTGATACTTGTGTTTTAGCGATGTTACAAATTTCTTACAATCAAATTGAAGCGAATAAAATAATATTACAACGTATTTTTCATGTCGTTTTAGATGAAATAGTATACATAATATAACGTTGGTATAGTTGATCTACTGCGTTGTCACGTATTATTCACAGAAAATAAATTCTCTTTTTTACATTTTGTATACCAAGTGTTATTGTTGTTGATAATCACGCAATACAATTCACATCATAAATAGTCAGTACCTAAACATTATAACGGCATTTGTGTGTTGTGGTTCATCCGATTGTGCCGCTAAGAGGAATTTATGTAAGTATTGGAATCAATTTATTGTTCATTTTATAAAAAAAAAACAGAAATATATATAGTGAAATAAAAGAATTAATTGAAGTTCGATTGGTTTTTAATTTTACTGCAATATTAACTTCGATACGTATACATCCTTGTGTAATTTTTAATATTTTTTTCATTAGTCGCAATATAAAATACGTATTAATGAAATATGTCGCGTTTAAAGTCATTACGTATTTTTCAGATATCAAAAAATCGCATAGCATGAAGACGTTATTATTCTTCGGCAGTATTATACTGCTCCTGGTGATGTCCTTTACAGATGGCGTAAAAATTCATCCTTTGTCTGATGAATTTATAGATTATATAAATAGGAGAGCGTCGACGTGGAAAGCTGGTCGAAATTTCAATAAAAACATTCCAATGTCTTATGTGAAGAAGTTGATGGGAGCTTTACCAGAACCAGATAGGCAAGTTTGACGAGTTTTTGTAAAATCCATTTTATTTTAATTCTTAATTGGTGGTTAAAATTTTTAATTGCACGAATAATACGATTTCTTTGTTAATCTGCAGATAATAGACTGCCTTTTAGTTATTTTAAGAAAACAATTGGTTTTATTGTTACATTTATAGAATTACATATAAATATATTTATACAAATGTTACTAAGCTTTGATAACATACAATCAATTCGTAAATATTATTTAATTCTGTCAATATTGTTAAACTAAAATACATTTAATCAAAAAGCGACATTTTTCATTATTGGCGAAAATCAAACACAACAAATTTTTTAAGAACTCCCTTTGGCAGTGCCATTTTTTAAAAGTGGCTCAATATAATAAAAGTTTATAAATTTTAGAAACCCGTTTGAAATTAATGATCATTTTCGCTTTGATAGAATTTATGTATTATTGTGAAACAAATTCATAAAATTGTGATTATTTGCGACCGCCAAAATAATATTAATAAACAACAATTTTAATGCGCACAGAGGCGGATTAATGGCATGAAATGTAGAATTTTTTTTGCCATTAATTCCACTAGTCACAAGTGCCCAATTCTGATTTGTTAATTTGTATTTAGTTCACTTTCTCATCCTGTAATAACAACGACTTGTCCGCCCCTGAATGTAATATTTATGGAATTATATTATAGCTATTATTCATTCAGTTGAGGTGTTGTGTTGCATTTTACTACAGATCTCTGGACTCATAAAATTTATTTGGTATTATAAATACGAGTAGTAAAAGAACAATCGCGGTAATAAACCACGGTTAAATTATTACGTTAAAGCAAACGACATTTAATATAATGACCGAAGTGATTATATAATGTCTTATTTTAGTTTTAACATAAATTTTGATATGTAAAATGAATTTTGATTAATCACTGCGCAGAGTTCATCGTTTGTTTTACATAAAAAATAAATAAAAGAAACTTTTTATTCTAAATTGGAAAGAGTATTTGTTTGTAATTTTTAAACATGATTGTTTATGTTTTAATCAAAGATTTATCTCATATTATTAATATTGTAACTATACATATCCTAGTTTTGCTCGGTCACAACGATTAATAATAATTGTTCTATTTCTTTAATGAACTTTATATTTATTTATGATTGATTCTGAATATTAAAAGACATTATTATAGTTGCCATTAAAACAATATTTTAAATAATCTATCAAGAAACATGAACTAAAAAACTCAAAAAGTCAGTTTACTATTTATCAAGTGTCAGTTCAACATAAAATATAATAAACTGAGGGAGTGTATAAAAAAATCGCCGTGAAAAATATGCGGTGATAATAAAAAAAAATCGGTTATATTTAAAACTACGTAACAATTTATTTAACTAAACTATATATTTAAAGAAACAGTTTTAGTTTTCATTGTTAATTTGATAGATCGAAACATTCGATTTCAATTCACAGTACTAATGTAAATTGTGGGAAAAAAAAAATTATATGTTAGCTTAATTTACGGTCTTTTGAGAGCTCAACAACAAAATCTGGAGGCTTAATAACAAACTATCGAATCTTAAAAATGGAAATTGTTTTTGAAAGTTCCATATTAATATCCACGTATTGTTCATTAAATCTTTTGAAATTTGTAGCGTTAAATTACCTCGTCTGCAACATAATCTGCATGGAGTGCAGATACCGGAGCAGTTTGATGCGCGCGAAGAATGGCCCGAGTGTCCCACCATCGGAGAGATCAGAGATCAGGGGTCATGTGGATCCTGCTGGGTACTGTATTATACTATATGAATATAATCGGAATATCATCCATATCCACATTGAGTGTGCAAAACATAGACTGTGGAAAGGCCGTTTCCACACTCTACTCTCTTATCATCGCTCGTATTAACGCTGATTATTCCATATTTTAGAAGGTTATAAAATCGCGTAAATTCACGTTGTTTGTTCCAAAGATGCCGACAAAATTAATAGATCGTAGATTCGTTTATTAGAACTGTTTGAATCATACATTAACGAAGTATCGTGGCATAACATTCGGATTTGTAATGTTTATTTATTATGTAGGAATTAACGTTTTAGAAAAAGCTTCGGGTTCGTTCATTTTTAGAAAAGTAACGTTTGGTGCCCAGTCAATGATTAGTATTATTGGGCATTAATTTTATAATAATTTTCCATAGAAAATAAATGATAATCCAAAGTTACGAATTAATTTAATATAAAGATTTTCAATTTGGTTAGTACAAAATAAATAATCGTTAATTCATGTATGTTCATTTTTTCTTTCTTTATCATTTTGACTTTAACCTCTTGAATATATCAGTATTTAAATTCAATATTTTAAATGTTCATATTATTACAGAATTTCACGCTGTATGAAATTCCAAATTCATTCAGGATTCTTCATATATCGCAAATGTTTCGGATAAATTTAAATATTATTCTTTAAGGGGTACCTCAACTTTTTCTTTCCATTGCATCTCAAAACTGAGAAACAAATTTTAACCGGAAATTCGACTAATTGTCAGATTAGATGTAATGCGAAATACCTATTGAACATATAGGCATTTGGAGCTGTGGAAGCTATGTCGGATCGTATTTGCATAAAATCGAAAGGCGAGCAGCACATTCATCTATCCGCTGATGACCTCGTTTCTTGTTGCTCTATTTGCGGAATGGGTTGCAATGGCGGCTTCCCAGGAGCTGCTTGGAGTTACTGGGTTCGCAAGGGCATTGTGTCTGGGGGGACCTATGGCACCCATCAAGTAAGAAAAACGAATTTGGGCACCGATCTGAAATATACGGCGCTTTTGGGTTTTGTAGTCCAAATTGCTCACGTTTAAAAAATATAAATGCGTAAAAATAACGTTGTTAGAGAAGAAATGTAGGCCCAACCAACAGTTTATTGCTACATTGATTTTAAGGGTTGTAGACCATATGAAATTCAACCTTGCGAACACCATATAAATGGTTCAAGACCATCTTGTACTGGTGAAGAAGGAAAAACACCAAAATGCGTTCATAAATGTATCGACGAATACAAAGTTCCTTACGCCAAAGATAAGCGTTTTGGCAGTAAAGCTTACTCCGTGAGTCATGTAGAACAGATTCAAAAGGAAATAATGACCAACGGACCTGTAGAGGCTACGTTTACCGTTTATGAAGATTTGTTGACATACAAGAGCGGTGAGTTAAAAGAAGCTGAACCATTTAAAATGATTATTTGAATTTTTAGTATGTAAAAAATGTATTGGTACATTTTTTAGACCAAAGACTATTTTATTAGGTGACCTTTTAATTGATTATCAAATCGACTTTTCAGGTGTTTACAAACACGTGAGTGGCAGCGCCCTGGGTGGCCATGCTATCCGTATGTTAGGTTGGGGTGTTGAAGATGATATTCCTTATTGGATTATTGCCAATTCATGGAATACCGATTGGGGTGATAACGGCTTCTTCAAAATCCTTCGTGGGGAAAGTAATTGTGGTATTGAAGACAGCATTTCCGCTGGGTTGCCCAAGTGATAACTAGAGTTAAGTTGTCATTTTGAAGGGGGACTGACTGTAATCTTATATAAATATTCTTGCATATGATTAGTGACTAAAAATTTTATAAAAGACGTAAATGATATTCAAACATTCTTACGAACTTAACCATATTCAAGGTGGTTACGACGTGAATAAAATGAATCTCACTTTGGATAAAACAAATAATACTCATAGAGTCGTATAATGTTGAATCATTTAGCAATAAATACTTTTACATGTAATATGTCTCTTTATCTTTGATGTAAACTATTTTAGTATTTTGTACTTGAACAAAAAGTTAATATATAACAATTCTTACATAGCACTCACGATGGGTGGCAGAGGTTTTTTATTTAGTTTAATCTTGTGCTACTGCAGAAGGGGGCATAGCCTTCGAAATGCGTATCTTGATATTAAATGTTACGTTATTTGGTCGATATTTTAAACAATTATTTAAGACTAGTGACATTTTTATCACAAAAATCTGAATCTACTTTTTTAAAATCACCTTCATCTTGCGCTTGTTTTCGTTTGTCGCATCTCTTCAATTTTGTTATATGTAGTGCTGGGAATGGTTCCTGTAAACCGGTGCACCGGTTTATTTGTTGTCGAAAACCGGCAACCAAGATAATCTCGGTTCACCGATTTTCGGTGAAAACCGGTTTTTCGGTGAAACCGTTTTTCGGTGAAAACCGGTTTTCGATTAGCACTGGTACGCACCGACTGTTGATTCATAGGAAACCGCGTTGGTGGTTGGTACGGTATGATAGCCACTATGCTCAGTTCTTTGGCAATGGATCTTACTCTAGCTTTTCAGAATAATAAAGTTTATGCAAGTTGATTTCTACTAGAGCAGCAGAGACAAAGCTCTACCATAGTTAGTACTCTAGTAGATATTAAATATTAAATAATATGATAGTATTAAGTATTTTAAACCATTTGAACTTAAAATAATCTTAAAAAACTTAATCTTAAAATCCTAAAATAATCTTATGTAAAGATTTAATCCTAAGGTAGATTTCCAAAGCAAAGAATCTGATCTAAAGTGAAAAACGAAACAAAATATGCTATTATTAAATTGAAAAAATATATAATTTCAAGGTAATTATACTGGTGTTGGTATCAGAATAAAAAATATATTAAAAAACAGTTGACCACAGCAAAATGATAATGCATATAGAGTTATACGAGAGTAATTTTACATAAGTTTACATTCACTTATTCTCTAAGCATGTAGAATTTGATTAAAAATGCAATTTATTTACCCTTGCAGACGAAATCGTAGTAACAAAATAAACACGTAGATAAGATATGATTTCACAATTATACAGTTTTGATACGTCGAGCAATGAGTGAGTATATTGCACTGTGCTTTGTGCATTAAGCTGCATCTTGATATAACAATTCATTATTTATGGGATTCAGTGGCGTATCAACTATTTAAGAGTGGTTAGCAAAAATTGTATTGTCCACCTAAAATGCACCGCAATGAAAATCGACAGGTATATACCTCTGTTCTTTTTCGATAATTTTTCGATAATTTTGATGAAAATTGACAGGTTCTTTTTCGATAATTTTTCGATAATTTTGATGAAAATCGACCTCTGTTGTTTTTCGATAATTTTTCGATAATTTTGATGAACAGCTTAGCTAACAGATTTTTGCTTATTTTATTTTATATAAAATTTTATTGGGATAAAATTAATAACACAAAGAAGTAAAGTGACCATATGTCCTGCTTTTAGCGGGACAATCCCGATTTTCGGTAATTTGTCCTGCTTAAAGATAAAAATCATTATTTCCATGCTACTACAAAAGTTTACCATTCCCGTATAAAGAAAATTCTGGGGAACGGCTCGACAGATTTTAATGATTTTGGTGTTATATTAGAGCGATTATGTCTATTTTTGCCCATTTTGTTCAAAATTTAAGAGTTTGCTAAATTGGTCGGAATTGAAAATTAAGAATGACTAATTTTCCTCTACATTCATATAGACTTGTATATTATAATCAAAGGCTTAGCGACCATGTACAATCGAGTCAAAGAAATAGTCAATAATTGTGGCTTAAAGTGTCTGACTTAAAATTATTCTAGGTGAGACCTGGCGATGCTATATATATATAATATTTTTTTACATACATTTCTTATATTTAATTTTTTTTATATTTTATTTTGTTTTTTGTCAAATATTTTATAGCAAATTATGTTGGATTTATGTATTACAAAATAAATACACAATAGCGTCCTCAAACAATCGGTCAATAATTGTATTTTCTTTTTTCAGTTTTTGAACTATACATTTATGTCTGATTTGCCATATTCTTGGCAGTAGGTGTACTAGTGTATAGATAAAATTCGGATAATAAAAACGCGTTTGTTGATAACGAATACTCCACTAGAGCGAGAACTTTCTCAGAAAACGGCGAAAGTCTCGCTTCAACCAACGCAATCAACTTTTTCGAATTTATATTCTTCACTTCAACTTATCGTTCAGGGTGCCATTGAAACTGCCCATATAAAATAGCATGTGCAAAGATGGAATTGCATGCACGTAACCATGTAGTTAGACTTGAATTCCTCGCCGCGTTTGTCGAGAATAATTAGTGTGTAATCTGTGTGTGTGTTTATCGTCGTTGTCGCACACACATCTAATATTAAAATATGTAGATGGCGATACCAACACGATCAGCAACTGTAAATTAATACGCGATGTTAATTGCGTGTTCAATTTCAAAGTCAGCATTTAGAAACATTTTTATATGGACTGTCCATGCTAAGATTATAAATTTTTATTAAACGTGAAAAAATGATTGAATGGGACATTTTGTAATGGGAAATGATAATTTTGATGAAAATCTACAGGAATGCACCTCTCTTCTTTTTCGATAATTTTTCGCGATAATTTTGATGAAAATCGACAGGAATATACTTTGTACTTTTTCGATCATTTTGATGCTAATCGACAAAAGAATTAAAATTTTTGACAGGTATATGCCTCTGTACTTTTTCGATAATTTTGATAAAAATCGACAGGTAAATAAATAAGTGTTATTTTAGAATTTATGGTGGCGTATGTAAAAATAATTTTTGGATTTGTTATTTTATCATTTTCAACGTCGGTAAGATATAATCAGGCGTAAATAGATACAGATTAAATCAATTCTTCGCTTTTATTCGAACGTAAACAATTTCGACCTACACAAGTCGATCAATATAATATACAGCCTGTCACTTACGTCGACTTTTTGTAGAAAAAATATAATTAAATTATAAAGTCCCTAAACTATATATCAATCTTAACTTCTAATTTTTACAAATACTTCCGAATATAATAATTTTTTGCACCAAATTGTATATACAAAATTAGATGCTCTAAAAAATCGTCGTAATTTGTTGTAAATTCGTTACTTATTTGGGGTTTATTATTTATTTTGGATTATTCTTTCACCTGCATTAAACATACTGAAAAAAATGGATTTCACAAACAGAAATGTTGCCCATTTTTATACGAACTCGGTTTAAAAATATTTTATTATTAAACAATTTTCATAATATCTAAATCATTTTGGAGTATGCTGTATCGTGTATATATTCTTACGATAAGTTCTGAATGTGACTAGGGTTATATTTATTAGTCAATACGTGAACCTGTCTAAATTTCTTCACTCTACTTCAGTAGTGTACCGAACTTCTGCGTGTCACATTAATTATTAACGGTATTCCACAAAATATCTACGTTTTTACTAACCGCGGCTGTGGCATGTTTTTTTAATAAAAATAAAACGGTTGAAAGCGTGTATTTTTGTGAAAAGAATGGAAGTGCCTTCAATGATCATCTTTAAAGAAAAAAAAGACCAAGACAATTGGATAGACGTGTGTATTGATTGGAAATAAGTTAGTGGTCCAAATTTTTTTTTGGGGAAAACTGTCTTAGCCCGTTACAACCATGGTAGGCGCAGAACCTACCATCGACAGTTGATAAGGCAGACATTTGAAAGATGCGTCGCCGGTGCGAGACCGTGCGATCAGCAATCGTTATTCAGATTCACCATATTGTACGATGACACGACCGTGGCCGTGCCACCGATTGGTTTTGATCTAATAAAGGCACTCCTTCCGTCTCCGGTCAGTGAGTAAGTTTAATAATTTTCAATATTAAATGCCATATTGGATTCCGATTTAATAACGTGTCAATATATTAAAATGTCACTAGCTATAGTTAAAAATCGTCGAAAAATCGAAAAAACTTTGAAAAATATCAATTTTTCGTAAACTTTGGTCGAATTTTTATTTTTTTCTAAAATAGTGTATAACGACTATAAATGGTTTTCGAAATTTTTTTTATCGATATTCAGATGACATGGAAAAGGTTGAGAAAATCGTCGAAAAAAGGGGGTTTGAAAAAAATCAATTTTTCGTCGACTTTGGTCAAAATATATATTTTTTAAAATAGTGTATAAACTATGTGTATTAATATTATTTTAATTTATAAATGTTTAATAATATAATTAAAATATTAATTTTTTCGATTTTCATCAAAATTATCGAAAAAGTACACAGGTATATACCTGTCGATTTTCATCAAAATTATACCTCAGGTATATACAGGTATATACCTGTATATACCTGTATATACCTGTTCTTTTCTATTCTTTATCGGCAGGTATATACCTGTGTTCTTTTTCGATATTTTTTTGATAATTTTGATGAAAATCGACAGGTTCGACCTCTGTTCTTTTTCGATAATTTTTCGATAATTTTGATGAACAGCTTACCTAACAGATTTTTGCTTATTTTATTTTATATAAAATTTTCTCGGTATAAAATTAATAACACAAATAAGTAAAGTGACCATACGTCCCGCTTTTAGCGGGACAATCCCGTTTTTCGGTAATTTGTCCCGCTTAAAGATAAAAATAATTATTTCCATGCTTACTACAAAAGTTTACCATTTACCCGTATAAAAAAAATTCTGCGGAACGGCTCGACAGATTTCAATGATTTTGGTGTTATATTAAAGCGATTATGTCTATTTTTGCCCATTTTGTTCAAATTTAAGTGTATTTGCTAAATTGGTCGGAAATTGAAAATTAAGAATGACTAATTTTCCTCTACATTCATATAGACTTGTATATCATAATCAAAGGCATAGCAGCCATTTGTCATGTACAATCGAGTCAAAGAAATAGTCAATAATTGTGGCTTAAAGTGTCTGAGTTAAAATTATTCTAGGCGAGACTTGGCGATGCTATATATATGTATATATATATAGATGCTATATATATATATATATATATATATATATATGAATAATTATTTTTTACATACATTCCTTATATTTAAATTTTTTAGTTAGTTAAAGAGTCCGCAATCCTAAAGATTGGTTGGAAACAGCACGCCATGCCGATCTATCCTGAGCTAATCCCTTCATCTCCCTATAGCTATTCATCTCAACGTCTTCAACTATCTGACTCACATACTCCAATCTAGGCCTACCTACCCCTCTCTTTCCCTCCACTCTACCTTCTATGATCAATTGCATAATCCCCCCATGCCTAAGAATATGCCCTACTAATCTGTCTCTCCTACGCTGTAACACTCTCCAAATACTTCTCTTCTCCCCTACTAACTCTAGTACAGCTTCATTTGTTACTTTATCTTCCCAACCAATCCTCATCATCCTCCTATAACACCACATTTCAAGTGCTTCTAATCTACGCTTCTCTTCCTTTCCTATAGTCCACGCCTCACACCCGTACAGTGCTACACTCCAAACATATACCTTCAGTAATCTTTTTCTAATACCCAAGTCAATATTTGATCTTAAAATCTGTTCTTTTTCTACGAATGCCTTCCTACCCTGTGCTATCCTACACTTTATATCTACCTTGCTTCGATTATCTTTTGTGATTCTACTGCCTAAATAACAAAAATCTGACACTTCTTCGATTCTATTATCTCCTATTGTGATCCTCATTTTTCTACTGCATTCCTTTTTGTCACACCTCATCACTTTAGTTTTACCTATATTTATTTTCATGTTAAAATCCCTAGTCAATACTGCCTGCATACCATTCAATACCCTTTCTAAATTCTTTTCGCTTTCTTCCAATATAGCTATATCGTCGGCGAATCTCAGCATATATATTTTCTCTCCCTGTACATTCACACCTACACTATACTCTTCTTTTACTTTGTTTATTGCATCTTCTATATATAGATTAAATAATAACGGTGAAAGTGTACATCCCTGCCGAACTCCCTTCCCTATTTTTGCTACCTCTTCTTCCCCCTCAATTCTAACTAAGGCAGTTTGGTGTTTATATAAATTAAAAATTATTCTCCTATCCTTATAATCTATACCCGTTTCTTTTAAAATTCTAAACATTATGTCCCAATCTACATTGTCAAATTTTTTAAATATTTTATTTTGATTTTTGTCAAATATTTTATAGCAAATTATGTTGGATTTATGAATTACAAAATAAATACGCAATAGCGTCCTCAAACAATCGGTCAATAATTGTAATTTCTTTTTTTAGTTTTTAAACTATGCATTTATGTCTGATTTGCCATATTCTTGGCAGTAGGTGTACTACTGTATAGATAAAATTGGGATAATAAACACGCGTTTCTTGATAACGAATACTCCACTAGAGCGAGAACTTTCTCAGAAAACGGCGAAAGTCTCGCTTCAACCAACGCATCAACTTTTTCTAGTTTATATTCTTCACTTCAACTTATCGTTCAGGGTGCCATTGAAACTGCCCATATAAAATAGCATGTGCAAAGATGGAGTTGCATTCACGTAACCATGTAGTTAGACTTGAATTCCTCGCTTTGTTTGTCGAGAATAAAACGTGTGTAATCTGTGTGTGTGTTTATCGTCGTTGTCGCACACACATCTAATATTAAAATATGTAGATGGCGATAATTTTTCGATAATTTCGATAATTTTGATGAAAATCGACAGGTATATACCTTGTTTGTAAATAATTTAAAAATTTCGACAGGTATATATATACCTTCTTTGTAAATAATAAAAATAAATAATAAAAGCGTAATAGCATTGTATAGAAGTAATTGAATAAGTACATTGATAGGAAAAATATTTAAAAAATAAATAGAAAGAAAATATATATCAAACTTTAATAAATTTTACTCAATTCCCAATATAAAAGTGCGAATATAAAGAGATATAAGGCGAAATTCTTTTGTAAAAATATTGATATTGTAAATTATGTTTAGTCATGTCCGCTATATGCAATCACTGATTATATATATTTATCCTCAACTATAAGGATTAATTGGAAACTGCATGAACATTACAATGGAATGCATTTGAAGAACTTTGAGAACTAAAGTACACTTGAAATTATATTGATATACGTTCATTCTAAATTTATAAACAATTATGCGTTTCTAAAGAATTTTTTAAAATTTCGATATAAAATTGCGGAATTTTACACATTGTCCAGTGACTGGCGCAAGCTCTTTGCAATCCTAGACTCAGTATATGCGCCAAGCTCATTATCTATTTTACACAGTGCAGTGTACTGCACAGAAGCAACGCCACTGTATCAACGTGTTGGAAAATTGAATTGATACGTTACTTCAAAGCAGTGCGTTGATTTGAAGCAACGCGGTTTGGTAAGATTCAGTAGTCCAGTGCAAAACTAAAACCGGTTTTCACCGAAAATCGGTTTTCACCATAAAGCGGTTTTTACCGAAACGCGGTTTTCACCGAAAATTGGTGAAAACGGTTAGTCGGTGAACCGGTGAAAAATCGCTTGCACCGGTTTCCGGTTTGATTGGCAAATATTCCCAGCACTAGTTATATGTACTTAAAACTATTTTCATGTTATAATCCTTAGTCATTATTTCCTGCATATTTCAGTATATTAGATGATGCTATTTTGAAATAGTAGCATAGTAAGGATCGAAAATTTGAAATCAATTATTAATATACAGTTCTTTTAAACAGTTACGGTATATATTAATAATAATAAATCGTAACAATCCAGCCGTGTGGCGGAGATTGTAAAGATAACTTTTAATTTAAACAAGACTGTGAATGTGGCTCCAAAAAAAAATCATTCAATCATATCATGAACCTGTGGTCCAACTCTGATGTCTTTATTAAGCAGTACACTCAAGAACGGGTGAGGAATATAAAACCGGAACCCGCAAATTTTTGCGGACAATATTATTATGGGTCTAAAGGTGTGCCGCGCTAAATTCTTGTTTTTAAACTAATTGGGTGGGATCTTCATTCTACCAAACGAAAATACTATTCCACAAACGAGTTCTAAGGAAACGTTACAAAAATAAGTAAATAATATATCACATATTACAGCTGGTACCAATGCTAATGTTGTTTATCTAATTTTTTGGCAGGGAAATATGATAATAGTGTTTTGATATTTTTTTACTTTCGTAATGCTTAAATTATTCGCAACAATTATGACCATTATAGAAATGCAAATCTCGATGTTGGATATCTTAAATGCAATAAATCCTTGCTTCTATACCAAACATTTACAAATGTCTTCTTTTGCATTGAAAGATTTTCTTGGAAACGACATCGGATGAATATATATATAGTTCTGCACTTACTTAAGACT
Source organism: Leptodirus hochenwartii (assembly GCA_947310635.1). Classification (NCBI taxonomy): domain Eukaryota; kingdom Metazoa; phylum Arthropoda; class Insecta; order Coleoptera; family Leiodidae; genus Leptodirus; species Leptodirus hochenwartii. The sequence continues at coordinate 34,398,288 of OX371179.1, read as the reverse complement.
CTCGGCATTGAAACGTAAAAGCGTAGCAAAATGACTCTAAAGCGACGTTAACTGAATAAAGATATTACAACTTATACCAATAAGAAGTACAATGCCAGTACTCTCGCTGGATACTTTTAACTATTCTTGTACTTAAATAAAGAGTTGAAATTAGATTGCACTGGTAGCTGTATTGCACCCATTTGAATCGAAATCTTCTCTTCATTATTATCTATCATAGTAGACAAATTTATAATAAATGGCGGAGATAGTAGTGAAGGAAAATGATTCTATAAAAAAGTTAAACACTAAACACCCCTTGACAGCGTATTGAGGTTTTCTAAAATAAAAATAAAATGGATTGCACAACAAATGTGATTTTATATGTTAGAAAACGTGAATGATAACATGAATTTAGTTAATTAATAATCTCACGAATAATTAAGTGGGATAGTGACGACAATATGAACTTACTTTGGCCTCAGGTTCAAGCTGTATTTGCTGTTAGCAAAACCGCAAATGTTTTTATAAGTATAACGTGTGCAAAACAAAAGAGGCAATAATATATAACTCGAGAACAAATGAGGTAGTTTCACGAAGCCAATTATCGCCTAGCTTTTGTCCAATCTGTTCTGGCGGTAAATTTTCCACAAAGCTATAGGTATAGCAACACAATAGATGAGCCGATTGTAATTCTGGGTATAATTTAACTGAAGATATGGTGGGATTGGTTTTTAGACAAGTTACACCCTTCGGCTAACTAACTACACAGTGTTTCCAAAATGGATATTGCAATTCTATCAGATAATTTATTGACATTATTCTATCTTTCGAATCCAATTTAGATGCATCTTGTAAGTGTATAAAAACTGCGAATTGTAATTACCACCTAACAATTGTATTGAATTTGGATTTCATATTTCTTATTGCTAAAACAAAAAAAACATGCGTGAGACTTTCGCGCGGTAGAAGTGAAACTTCTTAGCTCATAGGAAAAGTTGATTTTATGCATTGCTTTTTTTCCATTTGTTAACAATTTGATTTTGATTTTGATTGATTTTGATTGACACTCTGATCATCAAAGAAAGCATTATTAACTGTAGTGTCGTACAGTCTATAAAGAGGAGTTTGGATTAAATATTATAGCCATATTTTTATAGTTCTTTCTCTCACCAAACCAATTAAATAACTCGATCTGTGTATTTTTCTTCTTTTTATGTGGACATTAATACAATGATCATCATCAATGTCTCGTGGCAAATAATTCACCATCGTATTCACAGATATTAGAACATTAATTTTGGTAGATGACCAGGTCATTCAGGGTAGACAAAATTATTTGACTTCGATAACATTGGAATGGTATTCCGAGTGAGAGCATTTCGGCATGAATTGATCACATCTTCAATGATAATGGCTGGAAACGCAGTATGTAAAAGTTGATCGTGCTTAGGATCAACAGGTTTCACATCGTTCTTAAACCACATTCGATCACATATGGAACACACTGTACCTAGCGGGTTATTGAAAATTTGTTGATCAAATTCGCGATGAGCAGGTTGAAAGAATGTAAATTTTGTGTATGATGCACTAGTGGGTGCATTTCTATTTGTCGATGGCTCAGCTGTATCAGATTCATATCGATGACTCTCGCACCGCGTGTATCTTCACGTGTAGACGGCACGCTTGAATCAGTGGCATTCAAATTCTCTATACCACTCACTGTGTCCTCACTTAACGACGGTATCGATTCATCCAGTGTATTTGAAGTCGTTGGAAGGTTATGTTGTCCATCGTGTTTCTTTAACGCCCTTTGCCTGGCTCGATACTCTCTACTTCTTTCCAAGGTACTTGTTGGCACCTTTCTTGGCGGTTTATTCGCTTTCTTCCGTTCTCTAAAGGCTCGCACTCTGTTTGTACTTGTCTTTTTCTCCATTTCACTTTTCACACAATGGAAATTGTTAGCTAAAAGATTAAGCTGTGTTTGCGTAATATATAATAAAATACGCAAGCGTCTACGTATACACACAATACACGCGGCGCATGCGCGTAGCGTGTTTCACTTTTCGTGACGGAAGCGTTTCACTTTTCGTGACGTTCAGGCCAATTTGCCTTACCGCGCCTTCTATAGTTTCACTTCATAAACTTATCTGACTAATTGACTGAAAAATACGTATAATAATTTAAATTATTTTGCTTTTTCTTTTTGTACTGTTATCCTATATATTTTAAATAATTATAAAACGAAAAAAAATTTTTTTTTCTGACTTATAATAGAAAAATGGTTCGGTGTAACATACTTTTCATCTTCTTTATGATATTCTTTATAAATTCGACGAATTAGTGCATTATAAAACTCCTTGGTCATTCATTATTATTTTAATATAATTTAGGGCTGCATAAAATTTAATATTTTTGAAAACTTCAAAAAATATATATTTAATATCGTATTACGCATAAAAATAAATTCCCCCAGTGTGAAATGATCCAAATAGTGCAATCACACTGTATAACATTGCTTTGATAGGACCGAATCATTTTCAGTGAAGATGTACGACTGTGGTGTGGATGTAGCCTGATCTTTTGTGAATGAAAAATGGCGTTACATAAGTTTCTACTTAGATTAGCACGGCGCCCGCCTCCTCTAGTTCTTTACAGTCTTCTTGTGGTTTCGGTCCGTCAGGTAGATTAGGGCGCATCGTGTTCTAACCGAAGCAGACGTGTCTCTAGAAATGATTGCTTTGACGTTCGCTCTAATTGTATTGCCGATGCCGTTGTCGATGATGATGACTATGCCGCCCTTTGCCTACGGGTGACGATTTTCGCTCCTAAAACTATGAGCGACTTTTAGAAGTATCGTTGATTAATGGACGTACGCCTTCAGATGCATCCCATATGTTTTAGCATTGCCAGTTACCAGTTGATTAATTTTTGTAAAAATACGCATCATTTCCTCTCGTAAACTTACGTAACATGGGTACATTTATTTGCAATTTTTGATGTGGTTTATTAAGTCTTCGGTTGTATTGTTAATTTACTTTAGCAGGTTTGTTTGTAGAGTATATAAGCAACAGTTTATTTATTGACTCTAATTTATGTTATTCTAATTCATTTATTAGAAGTCGATGAAACGTTCAAATTAGCGTACAAATTTATTTCCTCTAAAAAAAATCTTTGTACGGGTTGTTACATTGTACATCCATCAGAAATTAAGTTATTATCAGAGGTCCTCAAGAATTGAGCATTGGACCTGCCGCGGCTATATCATATCATAGCTGCTTCTTGCAGACCCGATTCTCGTCTGATCATGGTTAGTTCGTGGGCGCGCTTATATAAAAGAGATGATGTTCTTCCTCGATGCTGCTTATACACATATTATCTTGATAATAGTATTGCTATACAAACAACATTGAGCCCAAAGTGCCGCTGCTATTGCCTGATATGCTTGCTTGTTTGTTGCCTGTCTGCACGCACACACACATATAGTGAAGGCACATGATGATGATGATCATCATCAACGGGCGTTATTACAGGGCGCACACCACACCGCTTGTTCGTTCTTTGTTTGGTCTCGTAGAGAATGGCACGTTGGAAAGGTTTCAGTAAACATTTTTGAAAGAATAGGCCACGACGATATTTATATTTACTTTGAAATCATCGTATCTATAACTATTTTGTTGGTACCAATGCATGTTCATTAAACTACCGAATGACGACATTAGGACGAAGGCATAGTTATTCATATACAGAGAAGCAAATATTTGGCCTATTTCGGGTCCACAATGTTAACTCCTGCAAAGGAATTTTATTATACACTTAGTTAGCAAGTCATTCAGTAAATGTAAGAAATAGTTGAAACTTTTTAACCAAAATGCATAGCAAATCTCGTATGGCTGAGAATTTCTGTTTTGAGGGTTTTTTCTTTGTCAAATATTAATTATTTCCAATTATGTTTTTGCAGTAAAAATAAATCGGCAGTAAATTACTTTTAGATTTGTACAAATTAGAAATTGAATCGACAATTCTGTGATGAGAGCCTTGATAAGATTTTAGCTATTTAATAGAATTTATAGTAAAAATTGTGGACTGAAGTTTAAACTACAGTACATTATAAAAGATGTTTTTTAATTGTTCTGAAATCATTATCCATTGAATAGAAAATAACGAAATACGATCCTGTTCATTGAATACAGGTCGTTCATAAGATGAAGAACAAGTAGAGAACCGGATCAACTCGTACACCGTTGATGTCTCACTCTGTGTTGATCTATTTTAAAAGCAATGCGATTTTAATCAACGTTTGCTTAATTAGAAAATTGGGATTGCAAAAGAGATGATCATATTACTATGCTCATTAAAGAAATTTATCTATCTATCAGTGACAGAGGTATTTTATTTAGTTTTTAACTTGTGCTATTGAAGATGGGGTCATAGCATTCGAAATGCGCATATAGCTATTAAATGCTATGAGTATTTGGGTGATATTTTATACAATTATTTAACACCATAATAATAAAAAAACAATTTATGTTCATGCATTTTTCTGTTGCTTAATAAACATACTAATATTAGATAATTTATTCGGTAATTTACCGATATTTAAATTGTACTTATTACCTTAGTTAGTTAAAGAGTCCGCAATCCTAAAGATTGGTTGGAAACAGCACGCCATGCCGATCTATCCTGAGCTAATCCCTTCATCTCCCTATAGCTATTCATCTCAACGTCTTCAACTATCTGACTCACATACTCCAATCTAGGCCTACCTACCCCTCTCTTTCCCTCCACTCTACCTTCTATGATCAATTGCATAATCCCCCCATGCCTAAGAATATGCCCTACTAATATGTCTCTCCTACGCTGTAACACTCTCCAAATACTTCTCTTCTCCCCTACTAACTCTAGTACAGCTTCATTTGTTACTTTATCTTCCCAACCAATCCTCATCATCCTCCTATAACACCACATTTCAAGTGCTTCTAATCTACGCTTCTCTTCCTTTCCTATAGTCCACGCCTCACACCCGTACAGTGCTACACTCCAAACATATACCTTCAGTAATCTTTTTCTAATACCCAAGTCAATATTTGATCTTAAAATCTGTTCTTTTTCTACGAATGCCTTCCTACCCTGTGCTATCCTACACTTTATATCTACCTTGCTTCGATTATCTTTTGTGATTCTACTGCCTAAATAACAAAAATCTGACACTTCTTCGATTCTATTATCTCGTATTGAGATCCTCATTTTTCTACTGCATTCCTTTTTGTCACACCTCATCACTTTAGTTTTACCTATATTTATTTTCATGTTAAAATCCCTAGTCAATACTGCCTGCATACCATTCAATACCCTTTCTAAATTCTTTTCGCTTTCTTCCAATATAGCTATATCGTCGGCGAATCTCAGCATATATATTTTCTCTCCCTGTACATTCACACCTACACTATACTCTTCTTTTACTTTGTTTATTGCATCTTCTATATATAGATTAAATAATAACGGTGAGAGTGTACATCCCTGCCGAACTCCCTTCCCTATTTTTGCTACCTCTTCTTCCCCCTCAATTCTAACTAAGGCAGTTTGGTGTTTATATAAATTAAAAATTATTCTCCTATCCTTATAATCTATACCCGTTTCTTTTAAAATTCTAAACATTATGTCCCAATCTACATTATCAAATGCCTTTTCTAAATATACAAAAGCTATGCAAGTTACCTTTCCTACCCTCTTTCTTTTTTCTACTACCGTTCTTAGTGCTAGAATCGCCTCTCTCGTCCCTCTGTTTTTCCTAAAACCAAACTGATCTTCTCCTAGCCTTTCCTCTACTTTATTTTCTAATCTCCTATAAATAATCTTTAACAATATCTTCGATGCATGTGATAGTAGGCTAATGGTCCTATAGTTCTCACACAAATTAGCTCCTATTTCTACCTTATAACAATAAAATCCGTTTGGAAAGAATGTGATTTTCAAAAGAATTTGATAATAATTAATATTGTTCCAAATGTAATCGCCACTATTACATTCCAATCTCTTTTACAAAACAAAATCAATATTGAGATATTTGCACGCATATTTATTTCGTTTTGGCAACATCTGCTGTTTACGCATGACCTCTATCGTTTAATAAGACGTACGAGATCGTGTTATCAAATCACATGTCTTTAGTTGGTTCACCGCGAATGAATTATAATACCATAGTCGCCAGTGTGCCAGTAATTAAGACACACTCGACGTATAGAGGTGTAGGTACTGCGCAAAACTAAAAATTAATATCGCGAAACCAATTCAGTTTAGTTTCTTGTTTAGTGGATAATATAGAATTGCTTTACGTTTTATTTTTTAGACAAATAAGAGAAACATCCGTGTTCGCGTATTCAGTAAAAAAAAACATTTATGATACTTGCTAAAATGTCTGCACTCATCTATGGATATTCCTAAACATTTGTTACAAGAAAATGGTGTTGCTTCGTATGTGTGTGTTGGGTGTGAGACTCTTCATCAAAATATAATAAAATTTAATAAGTAAAGTAAATCATAGTTCGTTTATGATGACGACGCAGTGCACGAATCATCATTTGTGCATTTCGTGAATTGGTATGTACTTTTTGAAAATTAAAATTATAAATATATATAAATAATAAATATGCAATGCTTTCCGCCGGTCGATTAAATAAAATCTGCATTTTACGTATTTCTTTTGGAATTGAAAGTTTAATGTCCAAAACCGATTAAAAATTATAAATGATTTGATGCAATATTGATAGTATTACTTTCATCATTTAAAGTAGGGGTGGCCAACCCGCGGCCCGCGGGCCGCATGTGGCCCGCCTTGAACATTTTTTCGGCCCGCGAGATTCATCATACATTTACAAAATATATTTATATTATAATGGCCAAAGTAGTGAAAACCAATGTATTAAAAAAATACATTATTTATGCATCCATATTATATTATATATGTTTACATGTAAGAATAATAGTAAACACAATAATAATATCTCATTATGTTTCAATTTTTCACTCAAAAAAATGTCTATAGTGTATCTAAATTTAATATGGCGATTTATAATTTTATATGTGGCCCGCGGAGTTATGATGCATTTCCAAAGTGGCCCGAAGATCATTTGGGTTGGCCACCCCTGATTTAAAGCTTAAAATATATAAAAAACGGATAGCTAAAAATTCCGAAAATTCTAAATTATCAAAATTTAATTGTGTCTTATAATATACGCTATTAGTTAAGAATAAAAAAAAATCTTGTTTGGTTATATTTGACCAGGGGCGGTTCCATTATGCAGGCCGCAGGCCACGCGTCCCTCCTGAACATTGAGCGCATCACCGTAGTTATATAATTGTATTCCGATATTTTATCTCGGCATTATTTTTCCTAAAAGATAAAGCTCGCGCCGCGAATATTCATAACACTCATTACTAACATTCATAACATTCATAACACGATATGGCAGCTAGCAAGTACCAGTCAAATGCATATGCCCTATCTGTTGGAAGCGCTAGAGTGAGAGCGACCGTATGCAGTATGTCTTCTATTTCTTCGGTTCGCTTGTCCCACATATCGAGTAATGTAACATACATTCCAGCGGCTTGGGATGAGACATAGCAACGTGATGTCATGCTGCTTCAAAGCTAAGAATATATAGTTGTTTTAAAATATTGAATGGCACGATACTTTAGCGCCGAACAGTCATAGTTCACCACAGCCACAGTTCATAGAACAGAGTAGTCTAGTATATATGTATATAAATTGATATAGAATAGCCAGATAAGACAGTAGCATTTGTTCTGTATTATGTACGATATGTACGTATGTACGATTTTGCCACGTGTTTCTCCAAGAATATATTAAATAGAAATAATTTAATAAAAAAGAATAGTTTTAGTTCTTTATTGAAAATAGAGTTTTGTAGACTTTCTCTTGTGGACAAAGTTAAAGAATTAGGTAGGCCATTGCCTGATTTACATTTATCTCAAACTTGTGCAAGGAGTGCTCAAAACCGGACATTTACGCGGCGTTTTAGAAGAGACATTTACAAAAATATATATAACACAGATGAAGGACAGATTCTCATATCTAAGCCATTTACAAGCTGCTGAGTTATTTAACACGAAATCGATGCCAACATTTTCTAAACAATTTCCAGTGGACCTATTGGAAACCGTGTGTCATGCATATCCATTTTTGAATAAAACCAGATTAAAAACAGAATTAGAAGTCATTTACTCGCGTCCGGATTTTTATTAAATAATTGGAGCCACAAATTTTCTTTCATTATTGCTACAAAATAATCACAATGGAACTTTCCCGGAAACTATAAAAATACTTAAAATTATTTTAACAACCCCGATGACCACTGCTGAATCAGAGCGTTGTTTTTCAACACTTAAAAGAATCAAGACTTTTTTGCGAAATGCTATGGGTAATGATCGTTTAAACGCGTTGGCGATGATGTGTATTAATAAAAATGTGGTGCGAGATATTTACAATTTTAACGAAAAAGTTGTGGAAAAGTCTATATCAATGAAAGATAGAAGAGTGGAATTCACTTTCAAGAAATGAATGAATTTAATCATTTTGCATTCATTTTAGGTAAGATTTCTCACTATTATGTTATTTTTTAAGAAATGCGCCACCCCAGATTGAAATGGCACGAGCCGCCACTGTATTTGACCAAATATCACGAAATGTATTAATATAGATTTTATGCGTAAATTGAAATAACAAAATAAATCGATATATATGATATGGTTATAAAGAATTCGATACCATCTGCATCTGTTCGTACGTTATAATATATGTGACGGTATCATCACCTGGATTGAAACCTGGCTCGGTGGAAGAGATACTCGTTTATATAGGAGGAACTTATATAGGTATTAGTTCGGTCCAGTTATTAGTTAAGCTACAAATTACTTATGTAAGATTGGGATCCGCTATGGCACTAATCCAGGTACCAAACTAAACCCTGTTGACTTGCGCTTAGATTACAAAACGGGCGGTTGAATAAAAGGATTCTATAACATTTTTGATGGCAGATTTTTGTTTAATAAACAAAATTTCTAGATTTTCGATCGAATATTGTACGCAAGAAATAACTCTATTATTTGATTCTGATTCAACAGAAAAATGAAAGTAATATATTAAGAAATACTTTTGTACTATGCCATTTATACTATGCCATTTAAAGAATGTTAAAACATTTATATACAAAATTTTATAATGTTTTCTCTGGATATATATAATTTTTAGACAAATATAACTTACTAATGTAAGGACCAATTTATATATTTATATTTATATATTTATATATTTATGAGTAGAGTAGATGTCGATAGGTTAAAATTAGCTGATGTATGTGAAAAGTACAAGCAGAAAGTAGAAATCATGGCTAATGGAACATCTAGGAACGACATAGATTGCGAATGGAGGGAAATCAGAAATGGGCTAACTACAGCAGCAAATGAAGTATTAGGCACAAAGAAAAGGGCAGGTAGGAGGGAATGGATCACGGAAGAAATAGTTGAAATGATAGAAGCAAGAAGGAAAATTAAAATAGGAAACACAGAAGCAGGACAGAAAAAATATAAGGAACTAAGGAACTTAATTAATAGGAAATGCAAGCTAGCGAAAGAAGAGTGGATAAAAGGAAACTGTGAGGATATTGAGGAGGATATGAGAAGAGGTAAAGTAGATTTGGGCTACAGGAAAATTAAGTCACATTTTTCTAAAGTAAAACCAAAGGGTAACATTATATGTGATAAGCAGGGTAAGGAACTCACAGAAAATAAGGAAAAAGCTAGAAGATGGAAGGAGTATCTTGAAGATTTATATAAAGGTAGGCAGGACATGGAGGAGCTAGAAAATGTGGAACAGATAGATGAGGATGACTTAGGTCCTAGCATACTTAGGTCAGAGTTTCATAGAGCATTAAATGATTTACGGAATAACAAAGCAGAGGGGATTGATATGATACCAGCCGAATTAATAAAACACGCAGGGGAAAAAATGCAGGAGCGATTATACAGATTAGTTTGTAAAATATATGAGAAGGGAGAAGTACCACAGGATTTTCAGCGTAGTAGAATAGTAACAATGCCGAAGAAAATAGGAGCTAAATTGTGTGAGAACTATAGGACCATTAGCCTACTATCACATGCAGCGAAGATATTGTTAAAGATTATTTATAGGAGATTAGAAAATAAAGTAGAGGAAAGGCTAGGAGAAGATCAGTTTGGTTTTAGGAAAAACAGAGGGACGAGAGAGGCGATTCTAGCACTAAGAACGGTAGTAGAAAAAGGAAATAGGGTAGGAAAGGTAACTTGCATAGCTTTTGTAGACTTAGAAAAGGCATTTGATAATGTAGATTGGGACATAATGTTTAGAATTTTAAAAGAAACGGGTATAGATTATAAGGATAGGAGAATAATTTTTAATTTATATAAACACCAAACTGCCTTAGTTAGAATTGAGGGGGAAGAAGAGGTAGCAAAAATAGGGAAGGGAGTTCGGCAGGGATGTACACTCTCACCGTTATTATTTAATCTATATATAGAAGATGCAATAAACAAAGTAAAAGAAGAGTATAGTGTAGGTGTGAATGTACAGGGAGAGAAAATATATATGTTGAGATTCGCCGACGATATAGCAATATTAGAAGAAAGCGAAAAAAATTTAGAAAGGGTATTGAATGGTATGCAGGCAGTACTGACTAGGGATTTTAACATGAAAATAAATATAGGTAAAACTAAAGTGATGAGGTGTGACAAAAAGGAATGCAGTAGAAAAATGAAGATCTCAATAGGAGATAATAGAATCGAAGAAGTGTCAGATTTTTGTTATTTAGGCAGTAGAATCACAAAAGATAATCGAAGCAAAGTAGATATAAAGTGTAGGATAGCACAGGGTAGGAAGGCATTCGTAGAAAAAGAACAGATTTTAAGATCAAATATTGACTTGGGTATTAGAAAAAGATTACTGAAGGTATATGTTTGGAGTGTAGCACTGTACGGGTGTGAGGCGTGGACTATAGGAAAGGAAGAGAAGCGTAGATTACAAGCATTAGAAATGTGGTGTTATAGGAGGATGATGAGGATTGGTTGGGAAGATAAAGTAACAAATGAAGCTGTACTAGAGTTAGTAAGGGAGAAGAGAAGTATTTGGAGAGTGTTACAGCGTAGGAGAGACAGATTAGTAGGGCATATTCTTAGGCATGGGGGGATTATGCAATTGATCATAGAAGGTAGAGTGGAGGGAAAGAGAGGGGTAGGTAGGCCTAGATTGGAGTATGTGAGTCAGATAGTTGAAGACGTTGAGATGAATAGCTATAGGGAGATGAAGGGATTAGCTCAGGATAGATCGGCATGGCGTGCTGTTTCCAACCAATCTTTAGGATTGCGGACTGTTTAACTAACTAATATTTATATATTTATATATTTACATATTACTATTTATATAATGCTAATTTTTTTATTACCTAAAATTTATGATCCTTGTACTTCGCCAATGCTGTTTAAAATTCAAAATAAGTTTTGTACAATAAAGATGCAACTGTATCATAAATTACCATTAATGAAGAAGGTAAAAAACAAAGGGTTAGCTAATTATCATAAAAGCGTCCCCCTATCTCCTCCATTTAAATAAGAGAAGACGGGTACGATACGATATACGGCTTTATTATTTAAAATAGCGGCTTTGCATCTCAATAAATTTCCTTCTAACCAAACAGGATTCTTTATTAATATTACAGCAAAGCCATCATAAAGTTATTATGTTACGACCCACGGGCTATTTGTTTAAGCAGAAAATTCTAATGACGCAATCATAACAATTTGATATGATAATAAATCCAATTATTATTATTTTATGTATATATTACTTACGAGTAAGAAGCTGAATAAAAAATGGTCTCATTTTCTTTGATGCGAGATAATTTATATTTTTACAGATCGGCTAGCAATTTTTACCACCTATTGCAGCTCAGGTGTAATGCAGATTTTTTTTATTCGTGTATGTGTTCTGGTAGAATCACCTATTATATATTCATCCTTTGAGAGACCAAGCATATCATAATTATAATCTAATTTATTTAACAATGATGAGTATGTAAGACATGTAGGAACTTGTAAATGCAATTCGAAAGCACTGTTAATTGATCATATATTATAGAAAAAATATTGCAGTTAATTAACTTAAATATATATGTACTCTTTTATAACTTCTAACATAATACGTCAATTAGATAATGATTCATTATAATTAGATAAATTGAAAAAATGTGTAATCTGCCTTTTTGGCAGATTACATTGGCAGAAAATATGTGTACATTATGCAGCCACCTCGGCGTACTTTTTGTTGAAACGAATCATATGCATATGCTATAAATTAACATTTTTAGCAACATAAATTTCAGTTACTGCTATAAATATATAATGAGTAACTTATTAAATTATTTGACATTATTATTTAATTGAGAGATAGTATAGATCGTTCGCAAAGTACGAAAATGTCTAAAAGCGTTTATATTCGTTGAAAGTGATCGTTTTTAGACGTTTCCAGCTTTCAGACGTTAATAAATTGATTATCAGAGATAAAAAAAAAAATTTCTCGTGAAAAATACAGTTTTAGTCCGCGAAGTACGAAAATGTCTAAAAATGCTTGTATTCGTTGAAAATGATCGTTTTTAGACGTTTCCAGCTCTCTGACGTTAATAGATTAATTTTCGGACATGAAAAATATTTTTTTGTCGTGAAAAATACAGTTTTAGTCCGCGAAGTACGAAAATGTTTAAAAACGCTTGTTGAAAGTGATCGTCTTTAGATGTTTCCAGCTTTCTGACGTTAATAAATTGATTTTCAGAAATAAAAAATATTTTTTTGTCGTGGAAAATACAGTTTTAGTCCGCGAAGTATGAAAATGTCTAAAAACGCTTGTATTCGTTGAAAGTGATCGTTTTTAGACGTTTCCAGCTTTCAGACGTTAATAAATTGATTTTCAGAGATAAAATATATTTTTTCTATCGTGAAAAATACAGTTTTAGTCCGCGATGTACGAAAATGTCTAAAAACGCTTGTATTCGTTGAAAGTGATCGTTTTTAGACGTTTCCAGCTCTCTGACGTTAATAAATGGATTTTCAGAGATAAAAAATATTTTTTCTATCGTGAAAAATACAGTTTTAGTCCGCGAAGTACGAAAATGTCTAAAAATGCTTGTATTCGTTGAAAATGATCGTTTTTAGACGTTTCCAGCTCTCTGACGTTAATAGATTAATTTTCGGACATGAAAAATATTTTTTTGTCGTGAAAAATAAAGTTTTAGTCCGCGAAGTACGAAAATGTTTAAAAACGCTTGTTGAAAGTGATCGTCTTTAGATGTTTCCAGCTTTCTGACGTTAATAAATTGATTTTCAGAGATAAAAAATATTTTTTTGTCGTGGAAAATACAGTTTTAGTCCGCGAAGTATGAAAATGTCTAAAAACGCTTGTATTCGTTGAAAGTGATCGTTTTTAGACGTTTCCAGCTTTCAGACGTTAATAAATTGATTTTCAGAGATAAAATATATTTTTTCTATCGTGAAAAATACAGTTTTAGTCCGCGAAGTATGAAAATGTCTAAAAACGCTTGTATTCGTTGAAAGTGATCGTTTTTAGACGTTTCCAGCTTTCAGACGTTAATAAATGGATTTTCAGAGATAAAAAATATTTTTGTCGTGAAAAATACAATTTTTCGTCCGAAAAGCACGAAAATGTCTAAAAACGCTTGTATTCCTTGAAAGTGATCGTTTTTAGACGTTTCCAGCTTTCAGACGTTAAGAAATGGATTTTCAGAGATAAAAAATATTTTTTTTGTCGTGGAAAATACAGTTTTAGTCCGCGAAGTATGAAAATGTCTAAAAACGCTTGTATTCGTTGAAAGTGATCGTTTTTAGACGTTTCCAGCTTTCAGACGTTAAGAAATGGATTTTCAGAGATAAAAAATATTTTTTTTGTCGTGGAAAATACAGTTTTAGTCCGCGAAGTATGAAAATGTCTAAAAACGCTTGTATTCGTTGAAAGTGATCGTTTTTAGACGTTTCCAGCTTTCTGACGATAATAAATGGATTTTCAGAGATAAAAAATATTTTTTTGCCGCGAAAAATACAGTTTTAGTCAGCGAATCTACATTTAAAAACTCAAATAGAAAACACAGAACCAAAATTGTACTCAATTTATTTTTCGCGACCGAAAAAAGTTTTTCTCGCGATAATATGAACTTTCATCCTATGTGGTCATTATATCAAGAGTTTGTGCACTCGTACATATTACATTTAATTCTTTTCCAGCACATAATTATATAATTTACATTTTGCTATTTTTTTATTATTTCCTTCCACTCTTTTATCTTTCGGAAATTGTACATTCTATACTATTAACTTCTGTAATATTGCAATTAATAATCTGTTACTGATGATTTCATCTGACTACGATGGTTGCACAAGTTATTATCGATTTTCAGTGAAGATATGAATTTTCAACTATATTTGAAATGCATTTCTAACTAATCGATGGCTAATAAGCAATCATTTAAAATTATACTGATGGTTAATTTTATTTGAACATGCAATAAGTCAGTGGATTATATACGTATATTGATACGCAGCCCTTATTTCGATGTATTTATAGAAAGAGCCCATTCTGTCTTATAATGTCTGATTGCGCGTGTGATAAATATGCAAACGCTTCGACATAATACCACGTATTTTTGACACGATAGACAAGACCGAAACGTTATGTTGTGTAACACGATAATTATGTTCAAATTGCGTCGCCTCGTTATACACCCGTATTGGCATCATCATCATCATCATATCCTCCTCACACGTTCTGATATGGAAGGTGCGTTTAATTGCCCTCTAATTGTGATATGAGTTGCGTGAATGCAATGTAAGAACGAACAGCCACTTCGACACCTCAATACAAAGTAATAACTATCTACGAATACGAAATTCGTTTTTCGCATGCGAAAGATAATGGCTAAACCGAGAAGGAAAACGTAAACTGAATAGAAAGGTGATGATGGTGATAATTCAATTTTTATAGAAGATTTAAAATCGTTGGATAATGCAATAACATGGTGATAAATTACGATTGAGAAGAAATTCTATAAAATTCTTAAATAAAAAATAGTTTAGTTAACGAGTCCGCAATCCTAAAGATTGGTTGGAAACAGCACGCCATGCCGATCTATCCTGAGCTAATCCCTTCATCTCCCTATAGCTATTCATCTCAACGTCTTCAACTATCTGACTCACATACTCCAATCTAGGCCTACCTACCCCTCTCTTTCCCTCCACTCCACCTTCTATGATCAATTGCATAATCCCCGCATGCCTAAGAATATGCCCTACTAATCTGTCTCTCCTACGCTGTAACACTCTCCAGATATTTCTCTTCTCCCCTACTAACTCTAGTACAGCTTCATTTGTTACTTTATCTTGCCAACCAATCCTCATCATCCTCCTATAACACCACATTTCAAGTGCTTCTAATCTACGCTTCTCTTCCTTTCCTATAGTCCACGCCTCACACCCGTACAGTGCTACACTCCAAACATATATCTTCAGTAATCTTTTTCTAATACCCAAGTCAATATTTGATCTTAAAATCTGTTCTTTTTCTACGAATGCCTTCCTACCCTGTGCTATCCTACACTTTATATCTACCTTGCTTCGATTATCTTTTGTGATTCTACTGCCTAATTAACAAAAATCTGACACTTCTTCGATTCTATTATCTCCTATTGTGATCCTCATTTTTCTACTGCATTCCTTTTTGTCACACCTCATCACTTTAGTTTTACCTATATTTATTTTCATGTTAAAATCCCTAGTCAATACTGCCTGCATACCATTCAATACCCTTTCTAAATTCTTTTCGCTTTCTTCCAATATAGCTATATCGTCGGCGAATCTCAGCATATATATTTTCTCTCCCTGTACATTCACACCTACACTATACTCTTCTTTTACTTTGTTTATTGCATCTTCTATATATAGATTAAATAATAACGGTGAGAGTGTACATCCTTGCCGAACTCCCTTCCCTATTTTTGCTACCTCTTCTTCCCCCTCAATTCTAACTAAGGCAGTTTGGTGTTTATATAAATTAAAAATTATTCTCCTATCCTTATAATCTATACCCGTTTCTTTTAAAATTCTAAACATTATGTCCCAATCTACATTATCAAATGCCTTTTCTAAGTCTACAAAAGCTATGCAAGTTACCTTTCCTACCCTCTTTCTTTTTTCTACTACCGTTCTTAGTGCTAGAATCGCCTCTCTCGTCCCTCTGTTTTTCCTAAAACCAAACTGATCTTCTCCTAGCCTTTCCTCTACTTTATTTTCTAATCTCCTATAAATAATCTTTAACAATATCTTCGATGCATGTGATAGTAGGCTAATGGTCCTATAGTTCTCACACAAATTAGCTCCTATTTTCTTCGGCACTGTTACTATTCTACTACGCTGAAAATCCTGTGGTACTTCTCCCTTCTCATATATTTTACAAACTAACCTGTATAATCGCTCCTGCATTTTTTCCCCTGCGTGTTTTATTAATTCGGCTGGTATCATATCAATCCCCGCTGCTTTGTTATTCCGTAAATCATTTAATGCTCTATGAAACTCTGACCTAAGTATGCTAGGACCTAAGTCATCCTCATCTATCTGTTCCACACTTTCTAGCTCCTCCATGTCCTGCCTACCTTTATATAAATCTTCAAGATACTCCTTCCATCTTCTAGCTTTTTCCTTATTTTCTGTGAGTTCCTTACCCTGCTTATCACATATAATGTTACCCTTTGGTTTCACTTTAGAAAAATGTGACTTAATTTTCCTGTAGCCCAAATCTACTTTACCTCTTCTCATATCCTCCTCAATATCCTCACAGTTTCCTTTTATCCACTCTTCTTTCGCTAGCTTGCATTTCCTATTAATTAAGTTCCTTAGTTCCTTATATTTTTTCTGTCCTGCTTCTGTGTTTCCTATTTTAATTTTCCTTCTTGCTTCTATCATTTCAACTATTTCTTCCGTGATCCATTCCCTCCTACCTGCCCTTTTCTTTGTGCCTAATACTTCATTTGCAATTAAATAAAAAATAATATATTGACAAAAGAAACGGTAATATATTTAATAGAATTTCATTACATTTTTGTTATTCGTTTTTTTACACCTTTGCAGCAAAATTTCTCAATATTCATGTTTAGTAGGAATTGTGCAAAATGTCTACGTGATATAGTTCGTTATTTTGCGGTCTCTTCTGTTTTTTAATGGATGCAGTCGTTAAAGTTTTACATTTGGTTTTGATTATCGTCGTACTAAATATTATGGTGATTAGCATTCAACTATATCACACATATAAACGGTAAAACATCAAACATCACATTGGATAGAACTCTTCACATTTACGCAGGGGGTGTTCTGTATTTGCATGTGTGAATTCCATTCGAACCATCAATCATAAACTCACATAATTTACGAATTGATGAAAACTACATCTCCTATAGTAACACATGTGTCTTGAACATAATAACATGTATTTTTCCAGCAATTATTTTACATTTTCGTCACATTAAATATGATTAAGTTACATTCGCTACAATGGTAATTAGTTTTGATACAGTCGTCAATTTAATGACATTAGATGTGAGTAAGAATTCGATAAAAATTAAAAAAGTATTAAGTAATTTAGAATTAATTTTTAGTATGTTTAAGTCTTTCTAGAGAATCCTTGGCAAAGATTTGAAAATCAATTAAAAAAATTGCTAAATTATGAAATTTGCAGTGTTATAGTTGGCAAGTTAGATAATTATTGTACTGTTTTGGAAAATGTTGGGTAATTTTCACATAAAAATAATAATAACAATTTTTGGTTTAATATAATTTTTTTTTAATTACTGAAGTAAAGAAATCGTAGCTCGTTAAATTTGAAATCACTTCGAAATTTTACAATTACAACTATATTTCTATATTTTATTTCTTGCGAAATGGCATAAAAATTCTAATGGAGTCGTTTAACAATATGGGGTAAAATAAAAAATCGATTGAAATTAATTGATTTTCTAAATATATATTTTGTCCTAAAGTATATATAGAAGACAAATACGTAGACCAATTGAAACTAGATTTAAGGAGCATTTAGCTTATTTCAGATTAAATAGAAAAGATAAAAGTACTGTAGCCGAGCATATTTTTGACTAACCCAGGTCATCCTATTTGAATTAGTTCACGTAAATTACTTAAAAGTGTGTTGAATTATTCCGAGTTAAATGCTTATGAAAGTATATACATGCATAAATCTAAATAATTGTTGTTACTTGTTAGTTTCGTTAATTATTAATTTATATTGTTTTAAAAGCTTTATGGGTCATATTATGTGCCATTTTTGAAATACTTCTGTCATCTTGACTTATTTATATAATAGTATATCAACCACGATTCGTGACAGAGGTATTTTATTTTATTTTTATCTTGTGCTACTGAAGATGGGGGCATAGCCTTCGAAATGTACATCTAGCTACTTAACGCTTTGAGTTACGGTATTTGGGTAATAAATGATTTAATGATAATAAAATGAATGAATATATAAATATATGTTAGCGAAATTTATTGGTTCAATTCGTGTAAAAATGTCGCCAGTTTGCATGTGATTTTTTTTTGCTCCAAAAATTCGAAGGTACGCATACGCTTGGTTGTTGACAGTATTTTACGGTCGATATATAAATGTCACATAAATATATATATAAACCAGTAAGCGTATTCTAAACCGTATCAAGATATACAGAAAGAAAAATCTTTCTCTTATATTACACTGTCCGCACATATAAATATAGGTATGTGCCGAAGAGAGTGGCAGCTCCTGGAAATGAAAAGCGTAGCCTAGAAGTGGAAACTCGTATGCCGTAACAGATTTACGATGTGCACAACGGTATGATGAATTATTATATTCATACATATGTGTGCAAAGTAGACTCTCGCTAGCATATAAAAAAAAACATGCGTGAGCTCTCGCGCGGTAGAAGTGAAACTTCTTAGCTCCTAGGAAAGTTGATTTTATGCATTGCTTTTTTTCCATTTGTTAACGATTTGATTTTGATTTCGATTGATTTTGATTGACACTCTGATCATCAAAGAAAGCATTATTAACTGTAATGTCGTACAGTCAATAAAGAGGAGTTTGGATTAAATATTGTAGCCATATTTTTATTGTTCTTTTTCTCACCAAACCAATTAAATAACTGGATCTGTGTATTTTTCTTCTTTTTATGTGGACATTAATACAATGATCATCATCAATGTCTCTTGGCAAATGATTCACCATCGTATTCACAGATATTGGAAGATTAATAATTTGCCAATAAATCCCATGTTGACCATGTACATGTCGTAAATGTCGAATTTGCATAAATGGAATTCTGGGTGAAATTAACCTCTCTGACATTAATCTAACGTTGGTAGATGACCAGGTAATTCTAGGTAGACAAAACCATTTAACTTCGATAACATTGGAATGGTATTCCGAGTGAGAACATTTCGGCATGAATTGCACGCTATCACATCTTCAATGATAATGGCTGGAAACGCAGTATGTAAAAGTTGCTCGTGCCTAGGATCAACATGTTTCACATCGTTCTTAAACCATATTCGATCACATATGGAACACACTGTATTATTGAAAAATTGTTTATCAAATTCGCGATGAGCAGGTTGAAAGAATGTAAATTTTATGTAGGGTGCACTAGTGGGTGCATTTCTATTTGTCGATGGCTCGCTCAGCTGTATCAGATTCATTTTGTTGATCTTTCACACCGCGTGTATCTTCACGCCTGAATCAGTGGCATTCAAATTCTCTATACCACTCACTGTGTCCTCACTTAACGACGGTATCGATTCATCCAGTGTATTTCAGGTCGTTGGAAGGTTATGTTGTCCATCGTGTTTCTTTAACGCCCTTTGCCTGTCTCAATACTCTCTACTTCTTTCCAAGGTACTTGTTGGCACTTTTCTTGGCGGTTTATTCGCTTTCTTCCGTTCTCCAAAGGCTCACACTCAGTCTGTACTTGTCTTTTTCTCCATTTCACTTTTCACACAATGGAAATTGTTAGCTAAAAGATTAAGCTGTGTTTGTGTAATATATAATAAAATACGCAAGCGTCTACTGGTTGCCTTATGCCACGTATACACACAGTACATGCGGCGCGTGCGCGTAGCGTGCGTTTCACTTTTCGTGACGTTCAGGCCAATTTGCCCTACCGCGCCTATAGAAGTTTCACTTCAAAAATATTCCAAATAAATCTTCACAATTTATATAGAAAAACAAATGCAACGAAAGAAAATCATTATAAATAACAGTTAAGATAATAACAAATAGCAATAGCGAATCGATGACGAAAATGTTAAAACATCCTTATTAAACAAGAATCAAATTAATTGTACGTCGAATGCGTTTCCTTTGAGACTATTCATATATATTGTTGATTGTCTATCGTTGGAAAGAAACAACAATTTATTAGTATTTTTTAAACGAGCAGTTAACTATAAATTCAAAATATTCTAATTTGATAATTCACAAAAAAACTTACAAACTAATATTTCGATTTAATCTATTTATAGTAATACTAAAATTCTACAGTAGAATTATTATTGATCAAGATTTATAAATATACGCAAGATTATTCGTTCAGATGTCCGAAGATACATTTGTAGACAGCACTTATATATTGCCAGTTACAGGATTGATTATAGCGAGTTTATATGATAAGTTTCGTGCAAAAGGAACATATAATTTCTTCGGGCATCAGATGCTACAGAAACATATACTCAAGTGCATACTTGCGAAATGACAGTGGGGTTACAGCCCGTTTAACATTGGAATGACGTCTGTCAACGCGCTACTAGCTTGATATACTGCAAGAGATACAGTTTTCACTTCCATGAATTCAAGGTACTAAACAATGTGTCTTCAAATTAATATTTGTATATTTCAACTTTGAGGCAAGTTGAAATTTACGCTTTTCTTGATTAAAAATAGATACGTCTTATAATTATAATTAAATCCTCGGAATAAGATCCATAGGACAAAAACATCAAATTTCTTTTTTACAAAATGTTGTACAGAAAGTCTTCTTTCTATAATATTCATACATGAACGAAACAACATACAATAACTAAAATAAATATGTCTTTGTGATAAAGCAATTATATTTTATTTTTCGCTCTTTAATAAAGTATTTGTAACAATATTTATATTAAAAGAGATTGTCAAATAGTTTATACAATTATTTAACGACGCAAGGATTAATTTAAAATTCATATTTGGACGAGGGAGGCGATTTTAGCACTAAGAACAGTAGTAGAAAAAAGAATGAGGGTAGGAAAGGTAACTTGCATAGCTTTTGTAGATTTAGAAAAGGCATTTGATAATGTAGATTGGGACATAATGTTTAGAATTTTAAAAGAAACTGGTATAGATTATAAGGATAGGAGAATAATTTTTAATTTATATAAACACCAAACTGCCTTAGTTAGAATTGAGGGGGAAGAAGAGGTAGCAAAAATAGGGAAGGGAGTTCGGCAGGGATGTACACTTTCACCGTTATTATTTAATCTATATATAGAAGATGCAATAAACAAAGTAAAAGAAGAGTATAGTGTAGGTGTGAATGTACAGGGAGAGAAAATATATATGTTGAGATTCGCCGACGATATAGCTATATTGGAAGAAAGCGAAAAGAATTTAGAAAGGGTATTGAATGGTATGCAGGCAGTATTGACTAGGGATTTTAACATGAAAATAAATATAGGTAAAACTAAAGTGATGAGGTGTGACAAAAAGGAATGCAGTAGAAAAATGAGGATCACAATAGGAGATAATAGAATCGAAGAAGTGTCAGATTTTTGTTATTTAGGCAGTAGAATCACAAAAGATAATCGAAGCAAGGTAGATATAAAGTGTAGGATAGCACAGGGTAGGAAGGCATTCGTAGAAAAAGAACAGATTTTAAGATCAAATATTGACTTGGGTATTAGAAAAAGATTACTGAAGGTATATGTTTGGAGTGTAGCACTGTACGGGTGTGAGGCGTGGACTATAGGAAAGGAAGAGAAGCGTAGATTACAAGCATTCGAAATGTGGTGTTATAGGAGGATGATGAGGATTGGTTGGGAAGATAAAGTAACAAATGAAGCTGTACTAGAGTTAGTAGGGGAGAAGAGAAGTATTTGGAGAGTGTTACAGCGTAGGAGAGACAGATTAGTAGGGCATATCCTTAGGCATGGGGGGATTATGCAATTGATCATAGAAGGTAGAGTGGAGGGAAAGAGAGGGGTAGGTAGGCCTAGATTGGAGTATGTGAGTCAGATAGTTGAAGACGTTGAGATGAATAGCTATAGGGAGATGAAGGGATTAGCTCAGGATAGATCGGCATGGCGTGCTGTTTCCAACCAATCTTTAGGATTGCGGACACTTTAACTATTTGTTGTTTAACAAATATATATTTCTTTGCGGATATAAAATATTGGAATTGTAGGAATATGATTTTATTGTCACCATTATCTTTTACACTACTTCTTCTCTAGCGAGGTAAATAATAATAATTTCTAATTCATTTTATTTTATTTTTTCTTAATTTGCATAACGCTTACATATTTCATAGTGGTCGTAATATAACTTTAAAGCTTTCTTTAAAGACATACATTTTAAATTAACTAAGGCATGGTATAACAATTATAGAGATATAAGTTAAAGCATTAACCTGATTTATATATATAATTTAAAATATTACTACAGGGCCATATCTTCATAAAATATTTTTTTTTTCTACGACCTATTTTCGAAGTAATTTATTGCTTTATTTGGCATGGTGTCTTCAATTAAGTATCTGGATAAATGTGCGATTGCGTGAATTATTCTTAACGCCGCAAAATAATAGGAGTAAGCGTAAGTGCTGGCAATGGTTTAGGTATCATCCTCCTATAATTAAAGAGATATATTTTCGAAAGAAGCGTATCTATTAGCATCATGAGTTCTCGTGTTTAATATATCATTGCAAACACTTATTATGTCATAAAAGCGATCTCATTTTAATGGCAAAGTGGCTGGTTATGGTGCACTTTTAAAAAACTGTTAACGTATCTTGTATATCTTGCCAGCAATGCGTGTGTTCGAGCCGTTTTCTTTCTGGAATATGAGTTTTATAACGCGTAATTTTTAGTCATAAAAATTAACAAGTGGCCTAAACAGGCATTTTTGCAACAGTAACAATTATTTCTTTCTCTTCGCGCTAGTACCTTCGATGTGCTTCACCTGCCATATACAAGAACGGCAGTATCCAGCCGATAATGTGAAAAATAAAAATAAAATCGCTAATTACTCGAACGCTGAAGATGTACCATATATGAGGTATATGATGGCGATAAAGCAGAAGCTCGAATTATGTTATTATAATTTATTGTCCTTGTAGTTTTAATGACTTGGCGTCATTAAACTTCATACGATAATCATCTTTATCTTAAAAAAAAGCGAGCGCAAAGTACGATATGAAAATTATGCATATTATGACAAGAACTATGGTTAGCTAAGGACTTAATTTCAATTACCATAGAAAGTTATAACATTCTTAATACTTTTAAATAAAAGAAGCAAAACGATATTTTCAATCTATATTATGGCTTAATTTATATTTACGCAGTGCGATTTATATTTCAGTATTAAAAAAAAATCAGTAATCTGATCAAATTCATTAATAAACTTTTATACAACAAAATCCTTTGAATTGGATACAAAATAAAAGTGACATTCAAAAATACTTTCTAAAAAAAAAAATTGTTTGTTCAAGTAATGTTTGTCTTCATCGATATCAACAAAATTGAACGGATAATTCAATTCCAGTAAAATCAAATTGCAGTTCTTTGTAATCAAACAACATATTCATTAGCATTATTTTCCAATTTGCAATTTTTTCGTTCACATCTCGTGCTTATGCCGAACATTGTCCTGTGATTGCATCGAAAGTGGCTTTTGAAGTGCCATTTCCTTTTCCTATTTGTCTTTAAAACCCACAACAAAGTCATTTCGTTTTGCCGGCTTTGCGTTAAATGCAATCAAGTCTTTATAATGAAACTTACGTGTAAGATTGCATTTCCTAATTGTACACTTTAGCAATTAGATTAGGCTTCTGTTCGTTTAGTTCAAGTTATCAGGTCTGTTGGATTACAGAATACACATCAGTGGCGTATTCAGTTCCTCCAACTTTTTGATATAACTTTATATTTTACTTTAGACATTATATAGAAGATAAATAAGGTTGAAGAAGAGTTCAGTATAGGCGTGAAAAATCAGGTAGAAGAAATAGATATCTTGAGGCGCGCCGAATATATAGAAGAATTTAGAACAGGTATTAAACGGTATGTGGGAAGTAATGACTAGGGATTAGCGATTATAGGGATCTCATCAATTCCTGAGATTAACGATGTGACTAAACTCTAGACAGAAATATCCTTGTACATTCGTCAATTCAATTTTATAGTATATTAGTAGGTCCTTATTATTATTCCTGTCTAATTGAGAGAAGGATCCTTTGTTGATATTAGCATCACTGTAACTTACCACAAATCCGTTTTCTGGATACGTCTCTGGTGCACATTCATACCACAAATAAAGAATATGTTTTGGCTTGATTGCTGCACGGTCGTACGAATTATAAAACGACGAAGAGGACAAATAACTAGCTGCGCCGCAATATCCGGACACATAAAAATTAATAACATCGAGGAAGAACATGTTCCAGCGCACTTATTAGTGCTTAATATTGATGCGCAACCGTAAACATCTTCGAAAGATGGTAGTTCTGCAAAATTACAGCTACGTGAAAATGTAACGCGAAAAATGGGCGAAGAGAATATGCATATTAGTTGTCTATATGAAAATAAATAAATAAATCGTAAAGAGAACACCTTTAATTTTTCATTAACCATTTGAAAAGAATAAGTACAATATTGCTGGCAATTTGTTGCCTTCTCACATTTGTATTAGTTTAATCGAATCGGCGAATTCTTGAATACTTTCTTAAAATATTTCATAATATTTTAAAAATTATCACTACGGTGTTAAATATTAATTATCTAATATTTATTTATTTTTGGTTAATACAATAAAGCTCGTACAAACAATAACAATGGACTCTGAAAAATTGATAACTGCAATAATTTGCGCTCTCTTAAAATGAAAGTAAATTGAAAACAGATGTCAGATGTAGAAACAATCATCTGTAACGCTTACACAGAGGAATTTTAATTAGAAAATATTCAATTACTTAATCGGATAAAGTTTCAATGCCCTCTGGGGTTAGATTTATATTGATGTCATTGTGCAGAAGCCAATCGACGTCAACTGATGCATACAATTTGTGCATATGCCTAATGCATCATTTTGCGTAAGGAGTGAGGAATTATCGAAACAATATGAAATTTTAACTACGAATTGAAGGGCGTAGCACGAGTATAGTAAAAACCTCTTTATTTAGATTAATAACTTTATTACACTGAACAGATGCACAAAACCTAAGGCATTGGCAAAATATCGAGAATCGAAGCAATTTTCAATAAATATTTTGTCAAATTTTTAAAAGCATCGTATGCTAATTAGGAACACAATTCTTTTGATTGTGCAATTTTTTGAAATGAAACGCGGTAGGGCAAATTGGCCTGAACGTCACGAAAAGTGAAACACGCTACGCGCATGCGCCGCATGTACTGTGTGTATACGTAGCATAAGGCAACCAATAGACGCTTGCGTATTTTATTATATATTACACAAACACAGCTTAATCTTTTAGCTAACAATTTCCATTGCGTGAAAAGTGAAATGGAGAAAAAGACAAGTACAGACAGAGTGCAAGACTTTAGAGAACGGAAGAGAGCGAATAAACCGCCAAGAAAAGTGCCAACAAGTACCTTGAAAAGAAGTAGAGAGTATCGAGCCAGGCAAAGGGCGTTAAAGAAACACGGTGGACAACATAACCTTCCAACGACCTCAAGTACACTGGATGAATCGATACCGTCGTTAAGTGAGGACACAGTGAGTGGTATAGATAATTTGAATGCCACTGATTCTACACGTGAAGATACACGCGGCGTGAGAGATCAACGATACAGCTGAGCGAGCCATCGACAAATAGAAATGCACCCACTAGTGCATCATACACACAATTTAATCCAAACTCCTCTTTATAGACTGTACGACATTACAGTTAATAATGCTTTCTTTAATGATCAGAGTGTCAATCAAAATCAATCAAAATGAAATCGTTAACAAATGGAAAAAAAGTGATGCATAAAATCTACTTTTTCTAGGAGCTAAGAAGTTTCACTTCTACCGTGCGAGAGCCTCACGCATTTTTTTAAATGACAGCAATCTTGTTCTGTTCAGATGTACTTGTATGAAGAGTGAACATTTTTAAACAGAAGTGACGATAGAAGTACTCTACACATACTTTATAAATACCCTCACCGTGTATTTAATTGGATGACAATCTCAAAAATTTAATTGTAAAATCGTCACTACGGCGTTAAATAATTGTATAAAACATCACCCAATAACACAAGGCTTTGTGTTACGGTTTTTGTGTTATAAACAAAATTTTCATCATAATGGACGCTTATCAGTTATCAGCTTCGTCGTGCATTTTTCGATTTTACCGGGATTTTGCTATATTTTAGAAAGTACTTTTTGGTAAATTCGATCTTATTTTAATTGTTTGTTGAGGAACATATTGATGCGTAATGCTTACATAAGTTTAGTCAGTAGTTCTTATGCGTGTGACGTGTGTAATGTATACACCGTTTTATTGAAATTGGCAAGAAAGTGACAGAAGTTCACGCATCATAAATCAAGACCTGTATAATGGCTTGACCAATACAGTACAGAGCAGTGCTATTCAAAACAGTATGGCAGTCAGTCGTACGGCACATTGAATAGTGCTGTGGGTACGCTTGTGTATTGTCAATAGAAAAACTAGGTGTGGCTGAGTACCTTGTGTATATAAGGTTTCAAAAAAACGATGTATAACTTCTAGAAAAAGGACGTTGATGAAACTTAAACAACAATCTACAATGCAATATATCTGAAAGAAGAAATTTATCTACCAAAGCAAAACATTTGCGCGGGACTTTCTCACTTGATCCTAAAGTTGAAGCACTTGGCTTACCATTGTTGTACGTATACAAAGCGCAAACATTGATTATTTCGTTATGTAGCGCGACTTTAGGCATTCCAGCCAATTGATTGATATGTATTTACCCATGCAAAACAATTATATACCGATAATCGTTTATATTTGTATACGAACCAAGTTGATCGTGCTAAAAGAAATCGTTTTTATTGGTGCGATGAACTACCTTATTAATTCAAAAACAGGTGTGGTTTAAGGACTAGCGTTATTTAATATAAATTCATTTTTCTATTACGCCTATTAACGTAGCTGCCTATATTAAAAATAAACATTTTCTTGGAAGAGATTTTTACTTTGAGCTGGAAATAAAGACACAATTTAATTAAAACTGTCTAGGGATTAGTATCTTCATTGATCATGTATACGGCAAGCAAACGCACCAACAAAATTTTATTTATTAAACGTTAAACAATAATCTAAATTATAACAAATGTTAATGAAATACATAATTTTTTTTAAGGAGATATTTAGTTTTAGATGCAGTCACGTGATGAGAAAATCGTATTTTTTTCTGAACGATTGGGTGAATCTTCCTAAATTGTCATTTAGTCCAGTTCTGTTGTGTAGTTTAGATTGAGTCAAACAATAAGCTAGCATGGGCATGTGCTGGATTAGTTCTGTGCTGTGATGATGGCTTATGGTACTACACCACAATGTGTAGCTCACTTCGAGCACCAAAATGCTTTACTGTTCTTTAATTTGATTGTTTTTCCAACTAGCCCCACGTCAATTGCTATATCGGTACTCTAAATAAGTGACCACCAATTTATTTATGGTTGAATGGTTTCGATGAATAAAACTTCAGTATTTTTCTATGAAGTTTCATTACTTCTATATTTTAATGCTGTGCAAATTATCGATCTGGATAATTTCAATAACAAATTTAGAGCAGTATTGATCACTCTTCTGACACGAATCATTTATAACGATTTCTAGACAGATTTCAAAAATTCTATTCATTTCAACCGCGGGTGGTAAATTCCTATAAATATGGGGTCAGGTAGAAGAAACCGAAAATGTGTATGGTCAAATTCCTACAACCGCCTGTCGTCCATTGCCTTGCTCTTGCACATGTAACTTTGTTTCCTCGGGGTGATCATGCAATAACATGCAGACTTCTGCATTTTGAATTTCTGTACTTTCACCAACTGGGTCATCTGGGTCATTGTTAATTGGGTAATTGTCACGATCGTTAAATATGTGGGAACCTATATCTATATCTTCTTCTTCAATGTTTGATTTCAATTGGAAATATTATAGGAAACCTTATAGGAATTTACATATGCCTTTGTAGGAATTTGACCATCATTAACTCGACTACCTGAAAATTATAGGAATATGTATACACCTATTTCAACAATTTTTACAGATTTTAACAGAAAATAAGAACAGATTTTTACCCAAAATATGATCATTTTGGTTTAATTATTATACATAAAATTATACATAAAAAAAATTGTTTCGAATTTTTCGCATCTTAATTTTAATTATACGACTTCAACAGTATTAAAATCAGTATTGGCAAAGATGAATTGTGCAAAGCTCGTAATATAAATGTATGAAGATAATATGTCAAATCCAATTTCGTTCCATCATTGCTTTTATGCCGTTTCAGTTTAGATGTTCTTATCGTTATCATTCCTGAAGTAAGTACCTCAGAAACCTATAATGAAAGAGAAGTGTAACGAGGACAAAATGCTATCATCCAGTAATAAATATGATATAAAACGCAATAGTGCGTGCGATTCTGTATATGCACATTGCAGTTACTATCCGTACGTATATATATATTTGCAAGAGTATTTACAATACATAGTACTTTAGTTATGTGGCCTTTCCCTATGTATAATACGCTGAAATATTATATAATCGGCATAATCCTGATCCTGACAAATTTATTACACGCGGCTTGATCCTGTTGCTCAAAGAAACGCATACCACTTATCAACTACAGATTTGTCCATTGATATAGAATTGTTAAATTGAATAACTATACTTTAGCTAAACATATTTTGCTTATATTTTAAAGAACATTTTGGCTAAAATGTATACCCTTTAGTTTTATCAAATTCTACGACGAACATTTACACTCTAAGAAGAATTGTTAACAACGGTCTAAAATTTTATTTCGTAGTCCTCAAGGATTTTAAATTTATTCTAAAAATTCTGCCGATTCTTCGTTCCAAAAATGATAATGATAATTTCAGAACTATAATATTTTAGAGCCATATTTTCGAAAAAATATATATTTTCATTTCGTTGCAGTTACAAAATAACAACATCAATGGCCTACTTATATGAAAAATAAATAATTGCTTATCTAGTCTTTACTTTTCATAAAGTTGCAAAAAACATTTGAAACCACACAAAAATATAAAATATAAAAAAAAATATGCGTGAGACTCTCACAAGTGAATCTTCTTAGCTTCTAGGAAAAGTTGATTTTATGCATTGCTTTTTTTCCATTTGTTAACGATTTGATTTTGATTTTGATTGACACTTTGATCATTAAAGAAAGCATTATTAACTCTAATGTACAGCCTATAAAGAGGAGTTTAGATTAAATTTTCTATATGATGCACTAGTGGGTGCATTTCTATTTGTCGATGGCTCAGCTGTATCAGATTCATTTCGTTGATCTCTCACTCCGCGTGTATCTTCACGTGTAGACGGCACGCCTGCAGCAGTGGCATTCAAATTCTATATACTACTCACTCTGTCCTCACTTAACGACGGTATCGATTCATCCAGTGTATTTGAGGTCGTTGGAAGGTTATGTTGTCCACCGTGTTTCTTTAACGCCCTTTGCCTGGCTCGATACTCTCTACTTCTTTCCAAGGTACTTGTTGGCACCTTTCTTGGCGGTTTATTTGCTTTCTTCCGTTCTCTAAAGGCTCGTACTTTGTCTGTACTTGTTTTTTTCTCCATTTCACTTTTCACACAATGGAAATTGTTAGCTAAAAGATTAAGCTGTGTTTGTGTAATATATAATAAAATACGCAAGCGTCTACTGGTTGCCTTATGCTACGTATACGCACAGTACACGCGGCGCATGCGCGTAGCATGTTTCACTTTTCGTGACGGAAGCGTTTCACTTTTCGTGACGTTCAAGCCAATTTGCCCTACCGCGCCTATAGAAGTTTCACTTCAATAAGTAATAAGATTGTACTCAAGTTTTCACAGGAAAAGATAGTTTGGCTCTTTAATTATAAAACTGATGTTTCCGGCTTTATTCTTAAATATATCTAATTTGGACTTTTGAATTAACAATTAAAAGATATAATCAAATTATCGAACTTGGCAATTACATTGCCCAAGTTGTATAGTCAATAATGAAAGCTGCCAATTCAACAATGTTAAAAAAAACTATAACATTTTTTAATAAAACTATATTACGAGATATACTTGCCTGGTTATGCGCAGATATTTTGAATTTGAATCAAATTTCACCTGTTTTACGGTTTTTGGGTGATGTTTCTACAAATTTCACCTGATTGGTGATTACGTTCATACGTCTTGGTGATTAAGATATTACTGATATCTTCGTAGTCCACAATCTATATAGTTGGGAAGGTCGTTGGTGTATTTACACATGACTGCAATCATAGTATATGCTCTGTGTGGTGAATACCGCCAGAAAATGTCAGTTGCAGATTTACACTTACAAAACATGTGAATCCGAGCGTTCAGAGCGAATCTACGGAATATAGATATACCAGCGAAAGAACATATATAGTATGAGACAGGTAAAATTGTTATTGCTGTTTCTGTCGTCAAACTTCTTGCAAAACAAAAACGTTATAACCTCAGCGTCACAAACAATGTCTAATGAGTGCTCGGCCCTATTAGGTAGCGGATCATTTACCCAATCTTAATTTACCCCGAAGAGGATATTAAGAGAACCATTTCACATGGCTCATACTGTACGGGGTAATGGTCCTGCTGCACATCCAAGTCCATCTTCGACCTTCGTGCTTGTTGGAAGCTTACCGGCTAATATGTGCAAAGCCGATTATGTGCTGTGCACCAGAGTGCTGCAGAGTGAGTGAATGAGTGTCTCTTTTTTAGTGTCCGCGGAGGATGGTATGGTGTATCTAAAGATAATCTTTACGTGGTTTATAAATGGAGATATTAGCAATCCTGGGCATCTGTATAAAAAGCGCAATTAAATCGATTAATCTCAATTAAATAGAAGTATTGGAAACAATATCCTTTAGGTATTCATGAGTAATTGTCAAAATGTTTTAACCGTAGAAATTTGTTATCGTATTTAGTATTCTCAAGAATTGTTTGTGCAATACAAGGCCCTGGATCATTTGGAAAGTTTAATTTTCATAATAGTTTGTTCAAGTTGTAACAGTCGGATAAATTCAGTAGATTATAAAGTTCAAGTTTCACTCTCCTGTACAAGGACACTTGGTATACTTAAATTGCAGAATCAAAGGTTAGGAAAGCGGAGGAAAAACCGCGGTTTGGAGGAAGCCCAGAAAGGAGAACAAGCGCGAACGACAAATTAGATAGGACAACTTCAGTTCCCTAAATTCCTGAAATTTAAGTTACAATATGTTTAAGTATAGACCCAATATCAATTTAATATCATATTAAAATTAATATAGAAAACCCAATGAATTAGGATTGTTGAAATTAATTTATATATATTTTTTTAATATTTGCAAGAGTCTATTATTTTATTAACTAAAGCAAAAATCGTTACTCTGGCTTATAATAGCAACAAATTATATTATGGATTTTACAACATTCGTTAAAATCTTCATATAAACGAAAATTAAATTTCATATGTACAATTAAATCGAACCCACCGAAGACTGTATACATACATATTCCTATAATTTCCAGGTAGTCGAGTTAATGATGGTCAAATTCCTACAAAGGTACATGTAAATTCCTATAAGGTTCGGTCTCCAAGAAAATAAGCTCCTTAATCCCTCGTTACTGATATTCAAAACAAATATTTCCAATTGAAATCAAACATTAAAGATATAGATATAAACATAGATATAGGTTCCCATATATTTAACGATCATGACAATTACCCAATTAACAATGACCCAGATGACCCAGTTGGTGAAAGTACAGAAATTCAGAATGCATTTTATTGCATGGTCACCCGAGGAAATAAAGTTACATGTGCATGAAATAAGTGCTTCGTGCAAGAGGAAGGATGGACAACAGGCGTTTGTAGGAATTTGACCATACACATTTTCGGTTTCTTCTAACTGACCCCATATTTATAGGAATTTACCATGCTCGATTTCATTACGAGATTAAAAAATCTATGATGTGTGAATGATAATTGTGTGGTAATTAAATTGTTAATTTTCATATTACGATGGATTCTGTTGTTGTTTTTATGTTAAAATAGCTTAGCGTAAAAGTAAAAATCTTGAATATGTCGAAATTATGAAAGATTTACAATTTTTAATATTTCATTTTGGAGTTTGGCTTGTGCAACCTTCGAAAATATATTTTTATGCTTCGATTAAGTCATTATATACATTTTTAATTTGCCAACAACTCGGGTGTGCATATAAATACAATATGATTCAATTTTCTTTATTTTTATTAAATTCACAAGCCGTATGACAAAACAGTAATAGCTGAATTAATAATAAGACGTCTCCATTTTCTTTATGATACTTCTTCTGTATGAACAAGTTACTTGTGTAGAGATCCTTTAGTATTATTTCATACAGCACTGATTCAAGCCATCTGCTTGCAGCATCATGCTCCATGATTAAAGACAAAATTTTCTATTGAAGACAAGCATATTGGATGAAAAATATCAGTTTTTCGTAATATCATTACCAAATACACTCTTTCGAATTTTGCAATGCTATGGTCGGCCGTTTATTTGATATGTATATGACGTTACAGTCCTCATAAGTGCCAGAAAATGGCATTTAAAAATAATTAAATGCTTAAGAATAAAGGTACTTTGATATTTACGTGCAAATGCAGTTATGAAAATATTTCTATTGCAGCGAAAATCCTTAAGTGCAGAAAATAAGCTCTATTAAAAAATATGGATATATCAATTTAATCAAGTCGTGTTGTTCGTTTGAATTAGAAATAAAATTTTCGTAGTTAAATTCCTTTTGTTATCATAAACGTTATTGAATCTGTGTTTTGTTCCAGTGATTTGATATAAATCGTCAATGTATTTGTCTCTGCAGAAATGTCCTCATGTGAGCAATAATTGCTTGTGGCGCGATTTAATGCACACCATCATCCACATATACAAGAATTCCATTCTTTCATCACTGCACACAAAACTCGCACTTTACAAAGCCATATAATACCGCGCGTTCTTTCATACAACCATACACAATGCATATTTTTAACCACATAGGATTAAACAAATTCTTGAAACATACTTGCTCCTCCATAAACGTCCAACTAAATTACTATTATTCATCACCACAACTAATAGGAACGAAGACATAAATTGTCACTTTGTGGCATAAATATGACAGATGACTACTTGGTAACCTGTCCACGAGTTGTATCAATAAATCGATAAATGAATTCTTCGTTTCATTTATAAAGTTTCGATCTAATAAGTTTAGTGTTTGCAAAAAATCGATTTCGTTGTATTTTCATTGTTCAAAATTGTGGACGTAGCACAATTGCACGCAAATATTTTGTATGATACAAATTAACACGATGCAAATTTAGTCTACGCATATGTAAGCTCACATAATAATCGACGTACATTTTCTGCCATTGGTTTGAATGTAACCTAATGCGTTTGCTATGAAGTCGTGCTTGAAGCCACCCGTAATAAGCTTTTATTAAAATTGAAAGCTTTAAGATACTCATACATCATTTAAAGATAATACAGCCGTTTCAATATCATACATACGCAATGCTTACTTTTGATCAAGAATTTTTACAGTAAAAATAATTTTTGAAGTGAAACTTCTATAGGTGCGGTAGGGCAAATTGGCCTGAACGTCACGAAAAGTGAAACGCTTCCGTCGCGAAAAGTGAAACATGCTACGCGCATGCGCCGCGTGTACTGTGCGTATACGTAGCATAAGGCAACCAGTAGACGCCTGCGTATTTTATTATATATTACACAAACGCAGCTTAATCTTTTAGCTAACAATTTCCATTGTGTGAAAAGTGAAATGGAGAAAAAGACAAGTACAGACAGAGTGCGAGCCTTTAGAGAACGGAAGAAAGCGAATAAACCGCCAAGAAAAGTGCCAACAAGTACCTTGGAAAGAAGTAGAGAGTATCGAGCCAGGCAGAGGGCGTTAA
The DNA here is from genome assembly GCA_947310635.1 of Leptodirus hochenwartii. NCBI lineage: Eukaryota > Metazoa > Arthropoda > Insecta > Coleoptera > Leiodidae > Leptodirus > Leptodirus hochenwartii. The sequence continues at coordinate 34,363,741 of OX371179.1, read as the reverse complement.
AGAAACACGGTGGACAACATAACCTTCCAACGACCTCAAATACACTGGATGAATCAATACCGTCGTTAAGTGAAGACACAGTGAGTGGTATAGATAATTTGAATGCCACTGCTTCAAGCGTGCCGTCTACACGTGAAGATACACGCGAAGTGAGAGATCAACGAAATGAATTTGATACAGCTGAGCGAGCCATCGACAAATAGAAATGCCCCCACTAGTGCATGATACACAAAATTTATTCCAAACTCCTCTTTATAGACTGTACGACATTACAGTTAGTAATGTTTTCTTTGATGATCAGAGTGTCAATCAAAATCAATCAAAATCTAAATTAAATCGTTAACAAATGGAAAAAAAGCAATGCATAAAATCAACTTTTCCCAGGAGCTAAGACGTTTCACTTCTACCGCGCGAGAGTTTCACGCTTTTTTTTTTTGCTAAAGTAACGTTTCTACAATTTCTATATAACAAGATTTGACAACGTATTTCAATTTCATGACATACTAAACTGTTCTTTGCTATGGCTTAAAAAAATCGTTGAAAGTACGAATCAGCACGAAAGACCATTGTCATTCAAAAAACCCGGGTGATTTTCAGTTATTATCTCTGCAGAGATTCATATCAACCACCAGCAGTTAAACACTGATTACTAACCTAAACACTCCACCCTGTATTTAGTATTTAGACTTAATTCCGAAAAAGATCAAAAATCAATGCAAAGAAAATGAAGATGTATTCTATTGAATTAATAAAATCTATAGATTGCTGTGACGATTGGCAAGGACATTAAATGTTGTTGTCAAATAATGCAATGAGATATTTTTTAATATATATAACAAATTTTATATAGGGTTTCACTTGACTTTCTAAAAACTGTAATCATTATCAACATGTAATACATTTTTCTTAATATTTTAAATAGAACGTTAATTTGCCCTTTTAATTTAAAATATTATCACTACGGTGTTAGATAATAGTATAGAATATCACCCAAATACCGTAACTTAAAGCATTAAGTAGCTAGATGCGCATTTTGAATGCTATGCCCCCATCTTCAGTAGCACAAGATTTTTATTGTGCTACTGAAGATTTTATATACATATTCATATATTCATAACTTGTATTGCTTTTTAGTATTTGCTATTATATTTCATACATTCTTATTATGTGATTATATAGCGAATATCTCAAGATGATTTCGGCTTATTGATGGGTGTTTGAACTCTGAAATTCTGTTATCTGTAAGTCTCTTTTATCATTTATCGAAAAATTTGGGGAATAAATTGCCAACTAAAAGAAGTGCATATGTAATTAATACCATTTTACGTAGATAGAATACGTTTATTGTTAAAATTTCTACAATTTGCATAAATAAAAGGAATAAATAATTTGTTAACATGTTAAATTGTCAATATGTTAAAATTTATATTTTAAAAATCTTCCTTTTCATACAATTCTTCAGTAATTAAAATTCTTTTTAAGCTGCTTCTGAATTTCTCCATGCTTGATATTTTTATTTGATTTGGTAAAAAGTTGTACATTCTGTACTCGAGTATTGCGACCTTTCTGGACATTGTGATTGTCTGTGAGAAGGTACCACGATATCTTTTGCACCCCTGGTATTGTAAGAGTGTCCTTCCCCATTTCTTAGTATTTCTTCGTATTTATACACTTGCAACTTTTCATCTTATTAAGTGGTATATCAAATCAAATTTTAGTTCCATTGGAGCTGTAGCAAAGAGTGAACAACTTATAAAATCCATAAAATTAAATTTGCAACTGTTTCAATACGTTATTAATCCAAATTCTAGCTATATTTTTAACTTATCCATTGAAGATAGAAAATTTTCATTTTCTCATCGTTCGAATGGAACTTGATGCTTCTAGCTAAATTTCGATCTGGACCGTTATATCATTCTATTCTATAATATTTCGTCGATGATCTTTAGCCTACCCTCACCACAGGATCAGTAATACCACAACAACTGCATGTAGTTCTAGCAAGTCTCTAACGATATCCCGTAATCCCTCAGTTGTCGCTATCGGATCCGTTCACAACACACTGTTGCCCTGTTCTTCCTAATCTCAGCCCGTCCTTATCTGAACTCCAAATACATACACTCTCACATATTATACATACCAGCAAAGAGGGTATAGAAAGCACCCGCCCCAGTCCCAGGACACTATTTAGGGGAATTAGAGGGATTAGTGGCCAACCAACTTCGCACACTAAGGGGCTAATACCATACTAAATAGGTGGTTGTTGCAATTGTCGACTGGAGCTGGGGTTGTAAACGAACGGACCCCTTCCGATTGAAATTGAATAGCGGTGAGATGTTTGGTAGAACTGATCCAGTCATTGTTCGATATATGACGTTCCTAGTTTGTGTCCGCCGTAATTAGATGCTTCAAATGTCACGGCAATAGGAGATGTGAAAACGCCAACTTGCCCAATTATCTCTTTTATTCAGTTGTTTATGACAGACTTAAATTTCAATGTATTTTTATCAATATTATTAGCAAGGGCTTTAGAAAAAATATAAAAAATACTCGAGGTGGGTAAATTCCTAGAAATATGGGGTCAGGTAAAAGAAATCGAAAATGTGTTTGGTCAAATTCCTACAAACGCCTGTTGTCCATCGCCCTCCTCTTGCATGAAGCCCTTATTTCTTACACATGTAACTTTGTTTCCTCGGGGTGATCATGCAATAAAATGCAGGCTTTTGCATTCTGAATTTCTGTACTTTCATCAACTGGGTCATCTGGGTCATTGTTAATTGTCACGATCGTTAAATATATGGGAATCTATATCTGTCTTCTTCTTCAATGTTTGATTTCAATTGGAAATATTTCTTTTGAATATCAGTAACGAGGGATTAAGGAGCTTATTTTCTTGGAGAACCTTATAGGAATTTACATGTATCTGTGTAGGAATTTGACCATATTAACTCTACTACCTGGAAATTATGGGAATATGTATACACCCAACATACTTTGCCATTACAAATGTCATTATGAACTGTAGATTAAATATTTCCATTTCAACCTATCCAATCTTAAATCTACAAATATAAATTAAAGAATATTCTAAGTAAAAACGTAAATATTTTCAGCAGGAATATGATGACCATTTACAATTAATATTAAATATCCATCTATTAGAAAAAATGGGATAAACTTGATTAACTTTTCAGTTTAAACTACATATGATGCTTAGATATTTTGTTAGTCTGCGCAGTCTTATGGTATGTACCAGATGCCGTCCGAAATATATTTAACTATAATTACTTCCTGTGCGTTCGTTGTGAAGACTAAAGCTGTAGAGGAGATCGGTGAACGTGTAGAGACAATTATACCCACAACAACTCGTCCTCCAAATGGGCTCCATGATTTAGCAGATAATGTGACGAAGATCTCTATTTATACCCCATACGGGATATTAATGAAAAAAAAGGAATCAATATTTGTATTTATTGCATTTTTATTGGTTTTCTCGTATTGTGTAATTTTGTGTTTCTAATTTTGGTTATGTTCCGGTTATGTTGAACTATGGGGATTTTTTTTTATCGAATATTAACAACGGGAAAATATCAATTAGGATAATTTTTCAATAATGGTTATAGTAAAATAGAAAACAATTAAAAAATTGTAATTTTTAATTCGTTATTTAAAAAAAATCTTATGAAATAGTTAAGGTTTATAATTATCAACAAATGATTCTTAATATATAAGTTTTAATATTTCCATTTGAAAGATGAAATCGTATTTTCGGAAGTTTTAACGGTTTTTCTTATGGTATTTTCATTTCTATCGTGGCAAAGAAGTGTCAAAGTGTTACCTTATTTAAAAATATAATTGTATTCGCTAAAAAATATATTTGTCATGAGAAATCAGTTCTTTTCTGCATAGTTCTTGAATATCGCGCCTACTTATTGAAAATCTTCAGTGGCAGCTTAAATTGCTCTCATAATGTTGAATTAAATCAATTTTTTACTAACTACGGATTGCCAGAATAAATATAGAAAATGGGCAGTTTTCTATTTGCGCACTAATCCCATGTCATAAACTACGACCCAGCGCGGCACCCTTAATCCTACTATTCGTTTGCGCACACGTATAGGCAGGTATACGGACGGCTGGCTACAAATTATTAACAATTAATACTATTCTAATAAAAAAGAATAATAATGTGGAACAAAAAGAGAATGCATTTTTCATTGTGTCATTCTTAATAATGTCTAAAATAAAAATAGATTTGCATTGTAGTTCACCAATTTCACTTATATTTCGTACATTTATTAAAACACGGTAGAAAAAATATATATAAGTTAGTATACAGTAATATAGGTCAGGTCAGGTCAGGTTAGGTCAGGTCAGGCGTTCTGGGTACTATATACTACTTAGTACCTGTGTGCGCAGTTGATGTATGTATTTTCGGTCGGTGTTTTGTTGTTGGCGCAAATGGAGAGTCTTTTAATCCGGTAATAAAATTTGTGTGCAGTTAAAGACCAGCCAGAAAATGACTTCTTGGCATACAAAAGGTATTCGTCCAATAAAATTCATAAAAGCTGAAGAACTCGTACATATGGAACACGCGGTGTATAGAAATTATGACTCAACTATCATATATCATATTATCATCGTGCCGAAGCTGTGTCTTCTGATGAGCGTGTCAATTTGACGAATATATTCCCTTATTAAATTTTATGTCCGTTTCCACATGGAATTTTATATGTGCATAAATTAATTAATAATACCATAAATATTGGCAATTAAAAATGCAAAATTAAACGATGAAATATGCAGTATGAAATATTTCCCAGGAACATTTGGTATTCTCAAAACATGAAGGCATTTTGAATACTATTTTCTTTTTTGATAACGAGTGTAGCAACAAAAATCTGTAATACTTTAATAGTCTAAATACTTCAATTAAATTGCAAACTTCTTAATATTCTCGCATTATATAAAATAAATAATTAGAAAGACCTTGGCAATTGTCGGAAGCTCGCTAGATATTTTTCTTTATATGGAATATCCATTACGATTCACCTCATTTCATGGTTACTAAAGAGATTCTATTGTTATCCTGATAGAACAGGGATGATTAGACATGAAATCAGAAGCGCAAGATGCCAGTATTCCCTCTTAAAGAAAAACAAAATTATCTTCAACTTTTGTAGAAACACCTCCGCGTTATTAATCTTAATTATAGCTCAATGACTTATAAAATTCTTAAATATTGATAGTTTCTTCTCAACAGACACAAGTACATTATTTAAAAAATTTAAATTATTATTGTTGAGCTTTCGACCTATTAGTCAATTAGTGTTCAATAATATTAAAAGAAGAACAGAATTTATTCAATCTTTAAGTTAAACAAATTTGTTTTTGACGTTTCGTCGTAATAATTTGGCTTGTTGATCATAGAAATTAACAAAAATTGAAAATTATAGACCGAAAAATCACATTTTGTTAAATAACTCGAAAATAAAATCGTTTCACTGAAAGATTGAATAAATTCGTCCAAGAGCATTTCGAAGGTTATATTAAACATTGCTACAATGCAACAAATAATCTTTCCGTTAACTTTTTAATAGTAAATCGCCGTCTATTTTATTTTACTTTAATTAACACAAATTAAATATCTTAAATTATAATTGGCATAGGAAAATCACTTCATTTTATTTATTTAGTTCAATTAATTGTTATTTTATCATATATTTCTAATATATGTGTGACAAATTAAACAAATTGTTGTATAGTTGTAAAAATGGTTGATGTTGAAAAGAATTTTTTGCTTCGTAGTATTTTTGCGAATACATTACGAAAGCAAAGAAACTAGCTGAAATTTTTTTTTTTAAATAATCATAGTTTCAGAAGTACATCTGTGCGTAATGTAATTTTCAAACAATTTTTTTTCAAGTACATTTGTGACGATTAAAAGTCTTTCTTATTTCCATCATGTTAAATATGCAGATAGATATTTGATATCAACCCAGGCGTCATTTTTTTAATCTGTGGTGTCTTTTAACAAAGTTAAATTTTAGTTTTTCTTAGAATAAAGAATGTCTGAATAAGTCAACGATATTTCGATCTATTTACCTAATGCCTTCGTATTTTTATTTTAAAATCCGAATGTATATACCACCAACAATCTGTCTACAATCAGTTAACAGTCTATAATCCTGGCAGAGCATTATAATCCGGCGCCAGGACCAGTAATAATTCGCAAAATAAACCGTAAAGCGGTTTGTATAAAACCGCAAACATTCTCAAAGAAAGGAGTATTATATTTAGCTCTCGTTCGTTTTTGTTGCACCATTTCGACATACCTTAACACGTTTTAAATTGAACCTGTGCGCTGCTCTCAATTTCGATTTACTTTCGATATGGCAAATACAAGATATAATTAACACACAGGTGCACGTGTTACTCAAAATACAATACACAACCGATTCTATCAATTGTCAAATTATATTTAACAATGTGGAACCACCAATATAATAAAGAAAAACGTTCGCACCGCTATTGAAAAATACAAATTGTTCCATTCGGACCCATGCACATGTTTATTTTGACTTTCGAAGCCTTTTCTACAGCAATTTAAATTTGATTATTATGTAACTAATCGTAAGAAAATTACCATGACTATTTATAAAATTAAGTTTCGAACTTCAAACGAAAAACATAATTTACATGCTTAATCAAATTTTTAGCAAACGGCGGCATTTCGTATCGTAAGAAATATGAATCTTATAATTGAAAAATATCATTAAATTCGTGCATTTGTTAAGACCATATCCGAATATTAGTGTCATTCGTAACGTTGTTTAATATACTTTGCATGGCTGGTCTTTAACTGCGCACAACTTTTCTTACCGGATTAAAAGATTCTCTATTTGAACCAACAACAAAACTCCAACCGAAAATAGATACATCAACTGCGCACACACACACCTGACCTGACCTGACCTGACCTGACCTGACCTGACCTATATTACTGTACACTGACTTTTTTTTTTCTACCGTGTTTTAATAAATGTATTGAAATATATGTGAAATTGGTGAACTACAATGCAAATCTATTTTTATTTTACCCATTATTAAGAATGACACAATGAAAAATACATTCTCTTTTTGTTCCACATTATTATTATTTTTTATTGGAATATTATTAATTGTTAATAATTTGTAGCCAGCCGTCTGTATACCTGCCTATACGTGTGCGCAAACGAATAGTAGGATTAATGGTGCCGCGCTGGGTCGTAGTTTATGACATGGGATTAGTGCGCAAATAGAAAACTGCCACTTTTCATATAAAAATTAAAATTCGATTCATGTAAATATTAATTTACATATTTTCTACGAATATGCGGTAATAGAAAATTTTAATTTTGGTCAACTCAATTCGTGATGGTTAAAGATCTAAGTTTTCTATAAGAAGTAAGGTACCAAATTGTATTTTACGAAATATAAATGATTTATTTACCATTTAACCGTTCTGTTCTGTTCCTGTTCATATTCGGATAGAATGTGCTCGAAGATGTTATAGACCACACGCTATAATTAACATTTTTCGGTGTAATAATGTTCGTTAATAAATAATGATAGATGCAGAATTTTCGGTGCATATTCCGAAAGCGAACTAATGGTTTCCCATCGTGCGTGTTTTCACTTGTATAGATGCTCAAGAATATTTTGAAACTGTCCAAAATTAAAACCAAATACACACGATTTCTCTCATAAAAGCTAATATAACAAATATGATCATTTGAAAAAGTCTCGATATTTTCGTTTATGATGATTAGTATTAGCCTCAATCTCTGAAAACTACAATCTCCAAATAAATCTAGTGGTTCTATACAATGAGTACTCAGGAGTATATTCGTCTTATGATATATAGCACAATAATTGTATACAGTTACATAATTTAGAACCACTTACATAATTATAATGTTATAAATCAAAATAGAGACATACACGAATTTAATGCTATCAGATTAGTTAAAGAGTCCGCAATCCTAAAGATTGGTTGGAAACAGCACGCCATGCCGATCTATCCTGAGCTAATCCCTTCATCTCCCTATAGCTATTCATCTCAACGTCTTCAACTATCTGACTCACATACTCCAATCTAGGCCTACCTAACCCTCTCTTTCCCTCCACTCTACCTTCTATGATCAATTGCATAATCCCCCCATGCCTAAGAATATGCACTACTAATCTGTCTCTCCTACGCTGTAACACTCTCCAAATACTTCTCTTCTCCCCTACTAACTCTAGTACAGCTTCATTTGTTACTTTATCTTCCCAACCAATCCTCATCATCCTCCTATAACACCACATTTCGAATGCTTGTAATCTACGCTTCTCTTCCTTTCCTATAGTCCACGCCTCACACCCGTACAGTGCTACACTCCAAACATATACCTTCAGTAATCTTTTTCTAATACCCAAGTCAATATTTGATCTTAAAATCTGTTCCTTTTCTACGAATGCCTTCCTACCCTGTGCTATCCTACACTTTATATCTACCTTGCTTCGATTATCTTTTGTGATTCTACTGCCTAAATAACAAAAATCTGACACTTCTTCGATTCTATTATCTCCTATTGTGATCCTCATTTTTCTACTGCATTCCTTTTTGTCACACCTCATCACTTTAGTTTTACCTATATTTATTTTCATGTTAAAATCCCTAGTCAATACTGCCTGCATACCATTCAATACCCTTTCTAAATTCTTTTCGCTTTCTTCCAATATAGCTATATCGTCGGCGAATCTCAACATATATATTTTCTCTCCCTGTACATTCACACCTACACTATACTCTTCCTTTACTTTGTTTATTGCATCTTCTATATATAGATTAAATAATAACGGTGAAAGTGTACATCCCTGCCGAACTCCCTTCCCTATTTTTGCTACCTCTTCTTCCCCCTCAATTCTAACTAAGGCAGTTTGGTGTTTATATAAATTAAAAATTATTCTCCTATCCTTATAATCTATACCCGTTTCTTTTAAAATTCTAAACATTATGTCCCAATCTACATTATCAAATGCCTTTTCTAAATCTACAAAAGCTATGCAAGTTACCTTTCCTACCCTCTTTCTTTTTTCTACTACCGTTCTTAGTGCTAGAATCGCCTCCCTCGTCCCTCTGTTTTTCCTAAAACCAAACTGATCTTCTCCTAGCCTTTCCTCTACTTTATTTTCTAATCTCCTATAAATAATCTTTAACAATATCTTCGATGCATGTGATAGTAGACTAATGGTCCTATAGTTCTCACACAAATTAGCTCCTATTTTCTTCGGCATTGTTACTATTCTACTACGCTGAAAATCCCGTGGTACTTCTCCCTTCTCATATATTTTACAAACTAACCTGTATAATCGCTCCTGCATTTTTTCCCCTATCAGATAATGAAGATTTTTGTGATGCAAATGCCAAGCAATGACGCATATTATATTTAAAATCGTGTCATCAGGATATTTTTAAATGCGCGTATAGAATCTTGTAAATAGGACTTTCGCCTATTTTTTATTATATAAAAAATTTCAGAAAGTGAAAAAAAAATTATAAAGCTGGTTCCGTTAGGCTAGTTAACTACTGTTAATGGGGTAGTTATAAATATTATGAAGATTGTTTTTTAATATGATATTATTTCGAATATCCTTATAAAACTGTATATCAAAATTTTACATTTCAAGTTGAGTTTTCATATACGTTCGTCTAAAATTATTTAATGATTTCATATTTTCAAATCTTTATTTAAGATGTTTTTTTTTTAATAGAATATAACATCTTTAATCTTTTATTCTTTATTCTTTATTGCAGTTAATATATAAAAATATTTTACAAACGTCACAATTTTAATAGGTAAAATACACATTATTTATACACGTTAAAAGAGATTAAGAACATGGACTATTTGGTATTGAATTCATGTATTCGTTAATATTATAAAACGATTTAGATAAAAGAAATTTCTTTACAGTTATTTTTATTTCATTTTTACTCAAGTTTCTTACATTTATCGGTAGCGTATTAAACAGCATTTTACTTTGTTATTCTATACGTTTTTGTGATATAGTTAAACGACAGTTAGGTATATGAAAATCATGTCTTTGCCTGGTCAGGTGGTCATGGAAGTCATCATTACACTGATAGTTATCAATATTTTCTTTGGCATAAAGTATACAATTTCAAATATATATAGAAGGTAATGTTAATATATCCAGTTGTTTGAACAGATGCTGACAATGTAGCCAATATCACCAACAATTCTGATTGCTCTGCGCTGGAGCCCAAATAATCTCTTAGCTGAAGCACAATTTCCCCAAACTATGTTACCATAATTTATGTGACTGTGTACCAAAGCGAAATATGCGCACTTTAGAATAGATTGGGTAACATTTGATGCAAGACGACTCAAAACAAATATATTTCGACTTATTTTTGCTGCTACTTTTTCTGTGTGTTTATCAAATCTTATAGACGGGCCAATAGTTACACCTAAGAAATTACATTCCTTCTTATTTACATAATTAAAATGTTTGAGGGATAGTAACATATTCACAGTCTTTTGTTCATTTAGACATAATTCGTTAGTAACACACCAGTCCGATGCCTTCAACTGCGCTTTCTCTGCTTTCGCAAGTAAGTCGTTAAAGTTTTTATTTGATACAAATAGTACAGTATCATCGGCATAAAGGAGACACTGTGCAAATTCACCAACGTATTGCGGGAGGTCATTAATGAACATTTAAAAAAGAAGCGGGCCCAGAATAGACCCTTGGGGTACCCCTCTAGATACTGAAAGAGCACTTGAAGATTTACCATTGCATGTTACAATTTGTTCATACAATCAGAAGCATAGATAAGAAAATGTGAAAAATTCTGTCACTATTAACTATATTATGGTATTTTATGAAATGAAATTACACTTGATATAATTTAACCGGACAATTTTATAGCGGATTCGATTACAAAAAAATAAAAAATTTACAGTAGGATTAATAATTTACGATTAATAGTGTTTGTTAGTTAAAGAGTCCGCAATCCTAAAGATTGGTTGGAAACAGCACGCCATGCCGATCTATCCTGAGCTAATCCCTTCATCTCCCTATAGCTATTCATCTCAACGTCTTCAACTATCTGACTCACATACTCCAATCTAGGCCTACCTACCCCTCTCTTTCCCTCCACTCTACCTTCTATGATCAATTGCATAACCCCCCATGCCTAAGAATATGCCCTACTAATCTGTCTCTCCTACGCTGTAATACTCTCCAGATACTTCTCTTCTCCCCTACTAACTCTAGTACAGCTTCATTTGTTACTTTATCTTCCCAACCAATCCTCATCATCCTCCTATAACACCACATTTCGATTGCTTGTAATCTACGCTTCTCTTCCTTTCCTATAGTCCACGCCTCACACCCGTACAGTGCTACACTCCAAACATATACCTTCAGTAATCTTTTTCTAATACCCAAGTCAATATTTGATCTTAAAATCTGTTCTTTTTCTACGAATGCCTTCCTACCCTGTGCTATCCTACACTTTATATCTACCTTGCTTCGATTATCTTTTGTGATTCTACTGCCTAAATAACAAAAATCTGACACTTCTTCGATTCTATTATCTCCTATTGAGATCCTCATTTTTCTACTGCATTCCTTTTTGTCACACCTCATCACTTTAGTTTTACCTATATTTATTTTCATGTTAAAATCCCTAGTCAATACTGCCTGCATACCATTCAATACCCTTTCTAAATTCTTTCTTAGTGTTTGTATTAATATATTTTGGAATCCGCAAATTGTTTTCATATATATAGAAATATACCCGTAGATAAAACTGTTATAATGTGAAAAAAAAAGTGAAGTCACTTCCTGTAGTCAATTAGATTTTTACATGATTTTTATGCATTCGACAAAATTTTGAATCTGCAAATGGATTTGATGTAAGATTAACAGTTTCTTGTTCAGTTACAGATATCCTAAGTTAATTGCTGATATTTTGCAATAAGCAGCAATTTAACAAAATTAATTTTTAGATCTTTCTATATTCATTTGTCCTTAACTTACGATATAATTTTATTTCAATTAATTTCTTGGAATTTCTTTCAAATTTTGCTTTTCTTAATATTTGTTTGTACAGTTGTTGTATGTTTATAGTATCCTATATTAATTCAAGACAAAGTTCCCTGACATTATACACGTACCTATTAATATTACCTCAGCTTTATTATTCAGTCAGTTATCTCCATGCTAACTGATCTTTTACAGCGAGCTTTTTGCAAACGTGCTAATATCATGCTAACAACTAGTTCATAAATTGTGCCGGCAACTTATTTCGCAACGCATATTTGCTGCTATAATTATGCTAATTTAATTTCATTGATTAAATTACTCCAAGGACTTTGCGAAATGCGTGGAAACTTATATATGTGTTTAAATATAAATAAAGGAAATGGCAAATTAAAGTAAATAGAATATATATACTAAATAGAAACATGAGAAAGATCCAATTTTTTACGGTTTCACTATTTTTAATTAAACTTTGTACTTATGCAGCCAGTAAAATCTGAAATTGCTGATCAATATCCTGTAAATGAAAGTGGCAGACATTTTCAATTATACTGACTTAAGTAAAAATACTAAGTGAATTTTGTAAAATAATTGTATCACTTTTATTGGTATAAGACTCGTGGACTTCTTCATTATTCGCTATAGTAATATTAGAATATTATAATAGTACCTTACTGCAAGTAACAACACGATATATTTTTTTGTTTAATTTATTTAATTTATATTTTTACGCTCGTACGAATGTTTTAATGTAAAAATGCGTGAGTAAAGATGTGGTTGCGTTTATGTCTTTTGAAAAATTGAGAAGTGTTAAAGAATAATTGCTGCAGGTGGTAAATGACGACCTCTTGAAAAATGATATAGGTTGTCTAACAAACACCCCAAGAATAATAATTATCCTTGTTTGTTATTGGGAAGGGTTGTTTTAGAACATCAACGGAAGACAACGGTTATAGCAACCAACAGTCATTAATCAGTCACAAAGTTTTTAGGAAGCTGTTGTGTGATAAATTGTAATTAGCGTTGGCCAGATATATTATTTTATTAATTTAAAAATGTCAAAGCAAAAATCTTCTATTAATCAATCAATCAATAACTCCTGACACGAAATGCCATTTTTATAAAATAAAAAATGCAATCATGCCGTCAAAGAAATAAATACTACAAAAGATGTAGAAACAAAAACAAGAATAGCTAATTCTCTTTTATAATCAATTTGCATTTTACCGTTTTGTTATTAGTTTTCATACATATTTTTCGTTTGCTGTACGACCTCGTTTTAGAAGTAAACTGAAATTTTTAAAAAGGAAGCTTCGCTATTATTATTTTCCTTTGTTGAAATTTTGTGCCACGAAGAAAAGATCATATTAATGTAAAAAAAATCTTCTTCATATAATACTGTAACATAGTTGTCAGGTCTAAAAAAAAAAGACGAAGTAGAATAATTTAGCTATGGTAAAACCGATCAAAGTTTCAAAGTGAGTTGTGTTGAATTATTATGATGAAATACACTTACGAGTTAAGAAATCAAAGGTAAAAGTGTAGTGAATTTGATATTATAGGCATATATGCAATAATAAAGGTCAGGTTAAAGAGTCCGCAATCCTAAAGATTGGTTGGAAACAGCACGCCATGCCGATCTATCCTGAGCTAATCCCTTCATCTCCCTATAGCTATTCATCTCAACGTCTTCAACTATCTGACTCACATACTCTAATCTAGGCCTACCTACCCCTCTCTTTCCCTCCACTCTACCTTCTATGATCAATTGCATAATCCCCCCATGCCTAAGAATATGCCCTACTAATCTGTCTCTCCTACGCTGTAACACTCTCCAGATACTTCTCTTCTCCCCTACTAACTCTAGTACAGCTTCATTTGTTACTTTATCTTCCCAACCAATCCTCATCATCCTCCTATAACACCACATTTCAAGTGCTTCTAATCTACGCTTCTCTTCCTTTCCTTTAGTCCACGCCTCACACCCGTACAGTGCTACACTCCAAACATATACCTTCAGTAATCTTTTTCTAATACCCAAGTCAATATTTGATCTTAAAATCTGTTCTTTTTCTATGAATGCCTTCCTACCCTGTGCTATCCTACACTTTATATCTACCTTGCTTCGATTATCTTTTGTGATTCTACTGCCTAAATAACAAAAATCTGACACTTCTTCGATTCTATTATCTCCTATTGTGATCCTCATTTTTCTACTGCATTTCTTTTTGTCACACCTCATCACTTTAGTTTTACCTATATTTATTTTCATGTTAAAATCCCTAGTCAATACTGCCTGCATACCATTCAATACCCTTTCTAAATTCTTTTCGCTTTCTTCCAATAATAAAGATATCATAATAATACTAGTAACGCAAACTTTCCCAAATAACGTGAATAATTCTGCGACGTGATTTATGGCAAGACATAATATAAAAAAAATGCGTGAGACTCTCGCGCGGTAGAAGTGAAACTTCTTAGCTCCTAGGAAAAGTTGATTTTATGCATTGCTTTTTTTCCATTTGGTAAAAATTTGATTTTGATTGATTTTGATTGACACTCTGATTATTAAAGAAAGAATTATTAACTGTAATGGCGTACAGTCTATAAAGAGGAGTTTGGAATAAATTTTGTGTATGATGCACTAGTGGGTGCATTTCTATTTGTCGATGGCTCTCTCAGCTGTATCAGATTCATTTCGTCGATCTCTCACACCGCGTGTATATTCACGTGTAGATGGCACGCCTGATTCAGTAGCATTCAAATTCTCTATACCACTCACTGTGTCCTCATTTAACGACGGTATCAATTCATCCAGTGTATTTGAGGTCGTTGGAAGGTTATGTTGTCCACCGTGTTTCTTTAACGCCCTTTGCTTGGCTCGATACTCACTACTTCTTTCCAAGGTACTTGTTGGCACTTTTCTTGGTGGTTTATTCGCTTTCTTCCAATCTCTAAAGGCTCGCACTTTGTCTGTACTTGTCTTTTTCTCCATTTCACTTTTCACACAATGGAAATTGTTAGCTAAAAGATTAAGCTGTTTAAAAAATACGCAAGCGTCTACTGGTTGCCTTATGCTACGTATACGCACAGTACACGCGGCGCATGCGCGTAGCGTACGTTTCACTTTTCGTGACGTTCAGGCCAATTAGCCCTACCCCGCCTATAGAAGTTTCACCTCAAAAATATTGGTGATAAGCAATATTAAGGTATAGAAAATAAATTTTAACGTAAAGAATAATTTAAATTATATAAAATGATTTATGCCGAATAATATTTTCAACTTTCACACTGAATATTTTAAAGAACAGTGTGATTATAAATAGTTAACAATTTAATATAATATCGAGCAAAACTACAAGTCTTTTAATTAATATGTCGGAAGATTAACAATATCCGTATATCTACCTGGTACCATACCATGCCATACCGAATATATTAATCAGTGGATAATTAAGATATTAAATAATTATTTTCATATCCTACCTGGTAACACTGAAGATTCGAGTCGGGTTATATCTTCCTCAACGTCCAGCGCGCATCTTCCGCTGCACGATTGCCCCGATGATGACTTAAATTCTTCGAATGCATGCATACACATCGCATAACATGATGTTGCCTTATATAACTATATACTACCTAGAGCAACGAGTCGCAAGAGAAATAGAAAAGGTCTTGCAGAATCAGCGAACCTGTTATACATAAATAATTCTGTGACAATTTAAATTACCAATGATTATGTACTGGTAATCGTAATATTATTTATTAAAAGAATGAAAAGCAAATTATCAATAGCTCTATATTATACACCTTTTGCAATTTTAATTAAAACGTTCAGTGTTAAATTTTCAAGGTAATTTTAACAATACTTATAATTCCAGATAACAAAAAAATCTGGTAATGCTTTCGCTGTACCATTAATTTGGTATAAATGTGTATAAAATGTGTATAAATTTGTAATTGTAGAACACTCTGCTGATGGTATATAAAAAAAAAACGTCAAAAAATCTGTTTCAAAGAAGAGTTCTTCATAAACCTTTCTATTTTTGATGAAAACTCTGTGCTCTCACATACAGTGAAATTGAACAAGTCTATCATATGCATTAGTCACGATTCAAGGCAATTCAGAACTCATAAAGTGAAATATAATAATAATAATAATAATGCCGACGGGAAACTTAATTTTCCAATGCGAAGATTACTTTAACATAGGTACAAACAACTTCCACGTTGTGTTTATATAGCTTTATATATACCTATAGGTAGCAATCCCGAAAGACAATTGCTTTAGCTTTAATTTTTTTCTTCAAATTAGCTGGAGTTGTGAGCTTGTACAATTTTCCTGCTGATTGTTATTTCTTCTGTGGAACCATAAAATTGGCTGGTCAAAATTAGATTCTTTCGGATTTCCGTAATGGGATGGTATTCATTGTTTATTTATTTATTTGTTACGTGAAATGTTGAGGAATATTCATAAATAACGCATTTTTATTTTTACAGAAATCGACAATAAATGAAAAAATTGATAAGCTAGATCTTGATACAGAAAAAAATGCAAATCTTACGATGCTTATAAAATAAGGCTTTATTTGATGTATTTCATTTGCACAAGAAACAGATTTAATAAATTAAAATAAATATTCTGTATTGATAACAAAAAACGTTTGTGAAGAAATAGAAATCCTTTGTAATATTATTTTGCCCATCTATTTTAAAAAATGGCAAAATAAACAGTATCATTGCAGATGCGTTTTTTTTTAAAACTCTTGTATGAAAATACTATGGTGTTTAAAAAGTACGAACGAGGTGAACAACCCCTTAAAATATTATAACACGAAATATTTCAATCAGTTCCGTTCGATCGTTACCTTTATTATTTGATGATGACGAGTGAATATGATTCGAAACTATTAATATAAATGAGCAACTTCTGTCATGTATATTATACATGCCATCCATTTATCAAATCGTATACTTCGCTAGGCGATATAGTTGTCTTCGATTGTAGAAGAGGAATTATGCGAGAGTCGTGATGATGAAGTTCGATGAGTTGCGCGCGCTTTTGTCTCTAAACCACACAATGCCCCTTTTCGTTTTATTATTATTGTCTTGAATAAATACACAAACCATCACGATATATAGGTTGTAGGGAAAGCTCTGCTCTCTACTATATAGTATTCAGAGTTATCCGATCTTCTATTGTGCTCGAGTTATCAATCAGAAGATCGGTATGGTTTCATAATTGTTTTGTTCGCTTTACCGAACGTATGAGAGTATATACCTCTTTTTTTAATAGGCGATCCGCTAATACGACTCTCTTTAATTTAAACTATAAATTCAACCACTTTTTTTATCTCGTATAATTTTTTTCACACACTTTCATAATCATTTTTTCATTGATTTTTGACGCAAACGTTTGTTTAATCAATATATTTTGACTAATTATACAAAAACAATTTTTGGGTGATGTTTCATACAATTATTTAACACCGTAGTGACGATTTTACAATATTTTGACTAATTTAAGAACTTGTGTGGTAAATCATTACAATCGACAAGAAAATATGACTATTTTGCAATAATAAATAGCTCGTCTTTAAAAAATGGACTTATCTGTTTTAATTTTTATTAAATAAATATGAAATGAAAACGTGTTAGTTAAAGGGAAGAAAAACATTCGAAAGATGTTGCTGCGTAGGAAAAATAGGTTAATGAAGTGTACTCTTAGACATATAAATATAATGCTATCTGGTTTAGAAAAGAGAATATGGGGAAAGTATTCCTTCATAATTCCTTTTTGCAAATTTCATTACGCATTACTATTGTCGTGATATAATGTTACAAGTATTTCGTAAAACAAATTGTTTTTTGTTGTTTTGAGTTGTTTTTGCACACTTTTGTAATTTCATTCCAAACACATTTAACGTTATATTTCGACAGAATAGTAATATATTTCGACAGAACTTCTTAAAAAATCTTAAATAATATAAAAAAATATAATTTATTAGAATTACATCAATCTACCTTTGTGCTTGCTCTTTTAGTGTAAAAATAAATTATTGCAAATCAGTAGTCCAATTATTGATCTTATATAAATGTAAGATATGTTTATTTAGCTGAACTATATATATTGAAAACAATAATGCACAATTACTAACAACTGCGGTTAAGCATCTTAAGTAGCGATGGCAAACTGTAGGTCACTTTGAGGACCTAGTTCGTAGTTCATTTCAATGTACCGTTCACGAACTATAGGTCGTGAACTACTACATCTTTTAAAAATGAATTAGTTCACGACATTTAAGGTTAAAGAGTCCGCAATCCTAAAGATTGGTTGGAAACAGCACGCCATGCCGGTCTATCCTGAGCTAATCCCTTCATCTCCCTATAGCTATTCATCTCAACGTCTTCAACTATCTGACTCACATACTCCAATCTAGGCCTACCTACCCCTCTCTTTCCCTCCACTCTACCTTCTATGATCAATTGCATAATCCCCCCATGCCTAAGAATATGCCCTACTAATCTGTCTCTCCTACGCTGTAACACTCTCCAAATACTTCTCTTCTCCCCTACTAACTCTAGTACAGCTTCATTTGTTACTTTATCTTCCCAACCAATCCTCATCATCCTCCTATAACACCACATTTCGAATGCTTGTAATCTACGCTTCTCTTCCTTTCCTATAGTCCACGCCTCACACCCGTACAGTGCTACACTCCAAACATATACCTTCAGTAATCTTTTTCTAATACCCAAGTCAATATTTGATCTTAAAATCTGTTCTTTTTCTACGAATGCCTTCCTACCCTGTGCTATCCTACACTTTATATCTACCTTGCTTCGATTATCTTTTGTGATTCTACTGCCTAAATAACAAAAATCTGACACTTCTTCGATTCTATTATCTCCTATTGTGATCCTCATTTTTCTACTGCATTCCTTTTTGTCACACCTCATCACTTTAGTTTTACCTATATTTATTTTCATGTTAAAATCCCGAGTCAATACTGCCTGCATACCATTCAATACCCTTTCTAAATTCTTTTCGCTTTCTTCCAATATAGCTATATCGTCGGCGAATCTCAACATATATATTTTCTCTCCCTGTACATTCACACCTACACTATACTCTTCTTTTACTTTGTTTATTGCATCTTCTATATATAGATTAAATAATAACGGTGAAAGTGTACATCCCTGCCGAACTCCCTTCCCTATTTTTGCTACCTCTTCTTCCCCCTCAATTCTAACTAAGGCAGTTTGGTGTTTATATAAATTAAAAATTATTCTCCTATCCTTATAATCTATACCCGTTTCTTTTAAAATTCTAAACATTATGTCCCAATCTACATTATCAAATGCCTTTTCTAAATCTACAAAAGCTATGCAAGTTACCTTTCCTACCCTCTTTCTTTTTTCTACTACCGTTCTTAGTGCTAGAATCGCCTCTCTCGTCCCTCTGTTTTTCCTAAAACCAAACTGATCTTCTCCTAGCCTTTCCTCTACTTTATTTTCTAATCTCTTATAAATAATCTTTAACAATATCTTCGATATATATATAAGGAAATACAAACTTCTCTAAGTACTCACGATTATTTATAAGAAGTTCTAAAATACTTATTGGTAGTTACTGATGAAAATATTTACTACTTTACTAACACTTGAAAATTAAATGTACAAACTATAATAAAATGAACTAGATAGAATCGTTTTGTTTGGCGTTATAATTTATATTTTCTATTCCGAATCTTCTCTGTTCAAACTTCAAAGCTTTGATTTGATATTAAGTGATTGCATTCCACTCAGTATGAAATAGAAGAACTGTAAGATTTAGATGTTTATTTTTGCATTATTGTAAAAATTTGCTATGGTATGACATATTTAAGAACTTATTTAATCTTGCATATATAATAATTATATTATTCCAAATGAAATCTGATACCAACATATAAATTGTGACTCAGCTCGGCAATGCTGCTGTTGCAATATTGCATCGAGTTTCCTATTTCATTCCGTTCACAAACACACTTTATCACTAAATAAATGTTAGTACTGTATATGTAATGTATACTATACTGCATCGTTTACGAGCCGTTGTATTCATCAGCGGTTTAGTAGTAGACGACGGATTCAGGACCTAGTACAAGTACACCAATACGTACAATTAGTAGATTAATAGTTCACGAACTAGGTCATAGTGACCTATAGGTCGTTGCAAAACATCGTCACAGTACGCCCGTCATTAGATTGAACCGTTCAGAGTGAACTTTTAACTTTGCAGTCATCCTACATTCCTATTACCCCATTCATCGACGAATTTACCTTTACCATCAATGTAAATAGGATGAAAAACTAATCAGTGCCATTAAAATCGTAATTACACTTCAGTAATCATCGAAATGCTGGATAGAATCAATATATTTCTACATCATATTCTCAAATAAAATGAATAAATTGTTGCCTTTCTAAATTTTGTATCTTATCAAAACTTTCCTTATTTATTCTTCATTCGTTAAGCATTTTCAAAAGCTTAAGAGGTGCTTATTTTGCCAATTCTCTGCCGTTTTAACCACCAGCGTAATATATCTAGAGTCGACGTAGATTTATCCTGTATATATCTGGTTGGTACACGTCAGTGTTCTGGTTCGGAAGGACCAATTAAGAGGTTCTGCAAATCAGTAGTCCATAAAGATTTCGTTCGTCGTGCGAAGAAAAGCGCAGGTGATATTTAATCTGCTTGTCGGGGTCACAGTTAACTATACACGGCATTTGGTCGCCACGTTGTCGATATTCTGTATTTAGGTAATGGAGCTTTTGCTAAAAATCTGTTCAAGTCATTAACACCTTGTGCCATCGTCTTTACATCCAATCGAGTTATGCCAGCTATATTATTTCAACAATTCAGGTCATAGTTTAGGACGTTCCGTTGCATAGTTATATAGAAATGAAAGAGTTAGCTTAGAATATGACGAGCTTTTTACAACCAACCTCGGATTGGTAGCTAAATGAGCTAAATCGACAATAATGTGAAATATTTTCGATGTACTGAATTATTGCTGTTCTTTTCCATAAAATAAAATACAATATTGATAAAGTACGAAAAATACAAAATGATAAAGCAGTCCGAATTGCATCTCGATGTTCTTCAGTTGGTATATCGCGGGGTGAGGTTGTCTTGTATATGTGGAAATGGTAGTGTCCACGCTCAGTTTACGACGCCGCTCATAAATCAAGTCACCTGTTACATGGCCACGGACGACAATGACAAATGTATACATATGTATTAAATGACGATCTGTTGTTCACTTTTGTTTCGTATGACAGATTTGAATGTGTGCATGTTAAATAGTGAGATTAAAAAAAGTTCTTGCAAACAGTTACATAAATCATGTTACAGAACGACCGAGCAACAAAAATGTCGATTTTCTAAACTTACACGTTGAATAAACAACAACTTTTCAGCACAAGCAAACAAATATGAATTCGTAGAAAACGAAAACTGAAAATATCTAATAATGAAATCTCGTAGAAAAATACTAAAGTAAAACGATCTTCTAGACTATGGGATATAGCAATAGAAATTAGCGATGTGTAGTTCACTCTGAACGGTTCAATCAAATGACGGGCGTACTGTGACGATGTTTTGCAACGACCTATAGGTCACTATGACCTAGTTCGTGTACGTATTGATGTACTTATACTAGGTCCTGAACCCATCGTCTACTAAAGCGTTCATGAATCACAACGACTCGGAAACGATGCAGTATAGTATACATTACATATACAGTACCAATAGCAGTACTAACATTTATGTGATAAAGTGTGTGGAACGAAATTATATTTCCTTATATATATGTTTTGTATAAATTATAAACATTGTTGTCTTTTCTTCCTCATTCCTAATTCAAAAGAAGTATTGTAATATTTCAATTTATTTATTTTTTACCATTTAATATTTTTATATTGCAAAAAAAAGAGACTATTTTCAGTATGTGCATGTAGTTCATATAGGTCGTGAACTAGTTCATTTAAAAAAGATGTTAGTAGTGCACGACCTATAGTTAGTGAACGGTACATTGAACTATGAACTACGAACTAGGTCTTCAAAGTGACCTACAGTTTGCCATCGCTAATAAAAATGTTATATAAAATTAAATTTATACGATATTTCCAAAATCAAAATTTCGAAGATTTAATCAAAATTTATTTATAAAAAAACGATTAACAAAGAACGAAATATGCCTACACATTAATCAAACTCTTCAAATAATAAATGTTGGCATAACATCTACAATACCGCGTTGGAAAAAATAAAAAATAAATAGAATTTTTTTCCAATAATACTGTTCTTTTGTACATTTTTTCAAGTTCTCCTCTATCGTTTCTGTTCTTTGTTTCTCTTCTATTTTGTACGTAATATCTTGATATTTGAATTTCTTATTTCCCCCCTTATATTTTAAACATTTAAACACAACTGTTTCTTTATTCGCTTTCATGCCATTTTTAAACAAAAAAATATTATTAAATGAAAATTCGGAACTTCTAGGCGGTTGTATAATCTAAAATAGTACGTAAAAATCATCCTTCTATGTGCGTATTGAAGAGCAGAAGCGAATAAATTTAAAATAACAATCAAGTTATCTACCTGATAAAGATTTGATTAAAAATTCTTTACAATTATTTAACAATTGATTATTTATGTCGTACCGCCCATATTAATGTTCAAATCTTATTTTATTATGTTGATTGCTGTACCGAAGATTAGTTATTAGAGGTAATCATACCACACATTGTTCCCATCGACTTCATTGGTTAGTTTAGCTAAGATTCGTATAAAAAAGGGCTTTTGAAAGAAAGATGTGTTGTGGAATATAGTATGCCAGTATATTATGAACTATTCTTATAATCATGGTTGATTATAATTTATACTTTATAACCATCAAGTTATTGTAACCATTATCTTTCGCTACTAAAAGTTATGCTATTTCTAACAATCGCATGTATTATAATAAGCAAATTTAACGAGAACGATTATTTATCATGTTCTCTTTATTCCGGAAAGAGACTAATAGTTTTTATTGTATTTAGAATTGATGGAATATTAACCATAGTCCTATTCTATTCTAAAATTGAAAAATAGCAAGATATTTTTTGTACAAGCTACAAATCAAATACCTACATTAGGGAAGAGCTAAAATGTGTACAGATTTTTTTAACGCATCTTTACATTTATATTTTTAAATGGTTGGTTTTGAAGAAATGAAATATTCCCGCCTTAGTTAGAACAGCATTTCTGAATTTTAAAATGATTTTAGAAGCTTCACTGTTGATTTTTACGATTTATTGCTATTTGCTGGCATTTCTTAATTGCTTAAGTAAAAGCTAAATTTGCAAAAGCATTGTATCGCATATTATTTTCTAGCATGGGATTTTAAAGGCACATCTCTATGGAAGAAAATGATTTAACTTGAGTATAACCATAATCACGTTCGGATATGTTTCAGAAATTGTTTGTCGGCGAATTAGCGACGTGCATGGTGTTGTTGTCTCGATCATAAAAGAAATGTTATTATTATGGGACAGACGACTGGATGACTATACGAATATAGCAAATATACCTTGAACATTTCTGCTTATAAGCTTTCGTCTCACAATCACAAACGCAAACATAATAATTGCCCATATATTGAAACTTCTTTTATATTCGCTTTGTAACAAAATATTTTTAACATCCACAGTATGCACATATTTTTAGGATGACCAAGATAAATAGCCCGTAAAACAGTGTACTGTTATAAACATCGCTTGATGTTAAATTTATATTGATGCTTTCTTGCAGAATTTTTAAGATACGTGAAAAATAATGCTCCGTTAATAAATAAACAATTTTATCTAGCAAGAAAAGTAGCATTCAGAACATGTTGCTTGCAGTAGTAGAAAATATCTCTCCAATAATATAGAAATTAAATTTTAACGAAGAAGAAATTTCTCTTTAATGAGCAATTCTAAAAAAAATGGACTTTCTTGCAGAATTTTTAAGATACGTGAAAAATACTGCTCCGTTAATAAATAAACAAATTTATCTAGCAAGAAAAGTAGCATTCAGAACATGTTGCTTGAAGTAGTAGAAAATATCTCTCCAATAATATAGAAATTAAATTTTAACGATGAAGAAATTTCTCTTTAATGGGCAATTCTAAAAAAATGGACTTTCTTGCAGAATTTTTAAGATACGTGAAAAATACTGCTCCGTTAATAAATAAACAATTTTATCTAGCAAGAAAAGTAGCATTCAGAACATGTTGCTTGCAGTAGTAGAAAATATCTCTCCAATAATATAGAAATTAAATTTTAACGATGAAGAAATTTCTCTTTAATGAGCAATTCTAAAAAAAATGTAGACAACTACCATATGTCATGTACATATCAAAACTTTTGAATTCCTGCTGTTTTTATGTAGACGTTAAGACTTTAAATTTTAGTTAGTTAGTTAAAGAGTCCGCAATCCTAAAGATTGGTTGGAAACAGCACGCTATGCCGATCTATCCTGAGCTAATCCCTTCATCTCCCTATAGCTATTCATCTCAACGTCTTCAACTATCTGACTCACATACTCCAATCTAGGCCTACCTACCCCTCTCTTTCCCTCCACTCTACCTTCTATGATCAATTGCATAATCCCCCCATGCCTAAGAATATGCCCTACTAATCTGTCTCTCCTACGCTGTAACACTCTCCAGATACTTCTCTTCTCCCCTACTAACTCTAGTACAGCTTCATTTGTTACTTTATCTTCCCAACCAATCCTCATCATCCTCCTATAACACCACATTTCAAATGCTTGTAATCTACGCTTCTCTTCCTTTCCTATAGTCCACGCCTCACACCCGTACAGTGCTACACTCCAAACATATACCTTCAGTAATCTTTTTCTAATACCCAAGTCAATATTTGATCTTAAAATCTGTTCTTTTTCTACGAATGCCTTCCTACCCTGTGCTATCCTACACTTTATATCTACCTTGCTTCGATTATCTTTTGTGATTCTACTGCCTAAATAACAAAAATCTGACACTTCTTCGATTCTATTATCTCCTATTGAGATCCTCATTTTTCTACTGCATTCCTTTTTGTCACACCTCATCACTTTAGTTTTACATATATTTATTTTCATGTTAAAATCCCTAGTCAATACTGCCTGCATACCATTCAATACCCTTTCTAAATTCTTTTCGCTTTCTTCCAATATAGCTATATCGTCGGCGAATCTCAGCATATATATTTTCTCTCCCTGTACATTCACACCTACACTATACTCTTCTTTTACTTTGTTTATTGCATCTTCTATATATAGATTAAATAATAACGGTGAGAGTGTACATCCCTGCCGAACTCCCTTCCCTATTTTTGCTACCTCTTCTTCCCCCTCAATTCTAACTAAGGCAGTTTGGTGTTTATATAAATTAAAAATTATTCTCCTATCCTTATAATCTATACCCGTTTCTTTTAAAATTCTAAACATTATGTCCCAATCTACATTATCAAATGCCTTTTCTAAATCTACAAAAGCTATGCAAGTTACCTTTCTTTTTTCTACTACCGTTCTTAGTGCTAGAATCGCCTCTCTCGTCCCTCTGTTTTTCCTAAAACCAAACTGATCTTCTCCTAGCCTTTCCTCTACTTTATTTTCTAATCTCCTATAAATAATCTTTAACAATATCTTCGATGCATGTGATAGTAGGCTAATGGTCCTATAGTTCTCACACAAATTAGCTCCTATTTTCTTCGGCATTGTTACTATTCTACTACGCTGAAAATCCTGTGGTACTTCTCCCTTCTCATATATTTTACAAACTAACCTGTATAATCGCTCCTGCATTTTTTCCCCTGCGTGTTTTATTAATTCGGCTGGTATCATATCAATCCCCGCTGCTTTGTTATTCCGTAAATCATTTAATGCTCTATGAAACTCTGACCTAAGTATGCTAGGACCTAAGTCATCCTCATCTATCTGTTCCACACTTTCTAGCTCCTCCATGTCCTGCCCACCTTTATATAAATCTTCAAGATACTCCTTCCATCTTCTAGCTTTTTCCTTATTTTCTGTGAGTTCCTTACCCTGCTTATCACATATAATGTTACCCTTTGGTTTTACTTTAGAAAAATGTGACTTAATTTTCCTGTAGCCCAAATTTTAGATAGACTTAAAATAAAAGTTCGCTAATAATTCATAAAATTACCAATGTTGGTGATGAGATGAAAATCTGATTGGGTAATTAGACACACGTGGCAATAACAGCCAGACGCTAGTGTCATGACATAAGAATTGAGTGGCACTTCATTAGTGCGAGCGATTATGGAATTTTATTTAAATTTTATTTTAAAATGTTGTTTATAACCCATACTGAAAGCGAATGAAGTAATTAACTGTAATTGTCGTGGATAGAACACTTAACATTATATAATCGTTACTCACTTGCTGTATTTATCTGGTTTTATTAGCCCACACAGATCTTAATTTCCGACGTCGATGAAGAAATTACGTGTACCGTGAAATTTTTTATTACACACACACGAACGTTTATTAAAAGTAAAAGAGCGACTTAATATTAATGACAATAAAAACGCGTTACCGTGCCTCTGAAATTTTCACTTATTGCCAATTTTTGAATTATTATTTGTCAATATGTTCATATCATTGACCAAATAACGTAATTTATAACGGAGCAAAAACGATGTCTCAATCCCAAAATAAGTTTATGGCTCTCTTTTAATTGCTTCGCTATCCTGAATAGCACCCTGAGTCAGGTCATTAAATAAATCTAGAGTAACTCGACCTCTCAAAACATTGCCACGGTAAAATGACTCTACCTGTTTCCAAGAAGAGGCGTTGTAAAAAGGCAGCAAGTTCAAAGCTCCTTTTAGAAATTTCTCGATCACATTTGGCATAGAAATAATTAGGTATTTTGATAGGAGCATCAAATTTAGTCGATCGCATAATTTAAGGTACACGATATGCAGGACTAACTGCAATTTAAATAATGAACACAAACATACGGTCAAATAGTAGTGATAGTTACATGAAACAAATAAAACGGTTTTAAACGATCCACAACAACTCCTGCAATGTTTGTGAGTTTGTATCGTCGTAAATCTCCAGGTTATATGTCGATAGCTTCCTCCTGGCATGTATAATTATATTTTTATGGTGGCTATGCATCAGCCAACGAAGGACTAACACACGCTAATCAGATGAACAATTTTTTTATCTCAAATATTATAATAATGTACATATGTAGATTACGATGAGCAGGTGCACTAGACGATATGGTTGCAAAGGCTTCGAAATATGACAACAAAATAATTTGGTATTCACCTAAGGCTACACAAATTAACATATTTATGTGGCACGTGGATATAAGGAGTAAACACAATTCTTATAACTTAGTATAAAAACTAGCACCTAAAATGTATTTAAGAATTATTTTACATTTTTATAAGAACTGCTCAAATAAATCATTATATTGTAGAAGTATAGAATATCACCCAAATACCAAAGTATTTAATAGCTAGGTGTACATTTCGAAGGCTATACCCCCATCTTCAGTAGCACAAGATAAAACTAAATAAAGTACATGTGTCACTAACCGTGATTGCTATACAATTGCAGAAAGAGTATACAAAATATGGAAGAATTTTTTAAATATTCAACCACATTGGTTACATAACTCAAATATGACGTTAAGTCGAATCAATTACTTTGCCCTAAACTACTAACGTTAGTTCTAAATTTGTTAAACTACCTTTTGATCGTATTATTTTGCATTATTTAGACAGGATTTTAAACAAGTAAACATTTAAAAAGTATCATATAGTATTTTTAATAGTGTTGCTAATTTTTTAGGACATCCCAAACATTTAATTGATTTAAATAAAAATCCCACTTGGTTGGGGATTTTCTTTGGAAAAGAAAAAATTCCTTCCGGACCATGAATTGTAAAATAAAAGAGTAATAAGTTCAATTAACGAGAATTTGGTAAACAGCTAAAAGCTGAACTTTTTAAATAGGAAATAAAATAATAAAAAACCTGGTATTTATTAAATACATTCTTCTAATTGTCTTAAAACATATTTTTGATTGAAGTCATCCTATTTAAAGGATGACGTCAATAGTATTTTAAATAAATATAATTTTAAAGTAACATTTAATAGTCTTGCTAATTTTCTAGGAAATCCCAAAGATTTGATTGATTTGAATAAAAAATCGGGTATTTATAAAATATCTTGTTCTAGTTGTCCTAAAATAGGACAAACACGTAGACCAATTGAAATTAGATTTAAGGAGTATTTAGCTCATTTGAGATTAAATAGAAACGATAAAAGTGCTGTAGCCGAGCATATTTTTGATTAACTTAGGTCATCCTAATTCAAATTAGTTCACTTAAATTGTTTAAATATGTTATGAATTATTCAATGCTTATATTTAAGTATAATCATAAATCAAAATCAAATTTAATGAAAGCAGATTTAGGCCAAAATGTTTTTTTAGTTACATGTTGTCTATTATTCAGCAATATACAGGTCATATACAGCAGAAATAAAAAAAACTGCTGTTATATTAAGTTTTTGTTCAATTTGATATCAATCACGGTTAGTGATAGAGGTATTTTACTTAAGTTTTATCTTGTGCTACTGAAGATGGGGGCATAGCCTTCGAAATGCGCATATAGCTATTAAGTTAAAATTTCTATACAATTATTGACAAATGTACAGCAGTTCCTTACATACTTTAAAATCAAGCTTCATATTGATACTGTATTTATTTTCTACGGTATACGTAAAAATTGGAAATAAATAAATAAGAATATAATAATATCGACTGTTACAGATCTGAATCTCGGTCGTTCATAGAGGACTTAATTAAACTGAGCTTTTTCGTAAATCATTCGTAAATGCGTGAAACTGGTCATAGTCAAGCTCGGAATAAATTACCACTTATTGTATTGTCCGCTAAGATGAATACGATTTCTCTTTCCGTCCAAATTTCCCGCTGCTTTCTGAATGTGTCGGCCTTGTTGTTCCTCGTTCTCGGAACACAACGTTTTCTAGAGATGTAGATCGGTTTCAGGCGATCGCTGTGGGAGGACGATATCTTACTACGCTCAAAGCTGGAGTGGTTAATAGATTTTGTATATACAGGTTGTTCCACATGTGGTGCAATATGCAGATTTGGCTAAGAGCGTGATCAAATTGCGTTCAGGTCGTAAATTTGTTTAAATCAAAAACATGCCAAGAGAATCTTTTATATATGTCCTCATTATAAGAGATTTTTTCAAAATTGTTTTTCATCCCTGCGTAATTATTTTATCATGTTTAAAATTATTTTTATTTAAAAGAAATGAATGTATCTCACGAACATTTAAAATATTCAAGAAAAAATTAATAATATTACAAATAACATACTATACAACAAATAACAAAATGTTATTAAAGTAAGTTAGGGATTAATTATTAGTTAAGAATCAACAATTATTTTTAATATATAAATTATTTATTTTAAAACGGTAGATGCGCATTCTCTCTTGATCAGAAAATATAATTGTATATGTCATAAATTCAAAAAGTTATATTGACTTATTTAATTGTATATCAATCACGATTCGTGACAGAGGTAAGTTTTTATCTTGTGCTACTGAAGATGCGGGCGCAACCTTCGAAATGCGCATATAGCTGAATTAGGGCATTTGGGTGATATTCTAAGCATCAAAATAATTGCATTAATGTAGCTTACAAAAGAGGTCTTGAAGAATATATCTCCTCTTCTATAACGCCACGTAATGATAATTTGTTCGTATTTTTTGTTTTAGCTTAAATTATGTGCCATAATCTTTTTTCCGGATAGAATACTGTCTTTTAAAGTGGTCAGTTCGACTATTTTAAATAATGTTTATAGTTTAGTTTATTTAAGATTTCCGTAGGTAAATTTCGAAAATGTGTATTATTTTTTTGTAGAAATATACAATTGTTTTAACTTTTAATATCAATTTGTGTCCAATTTTTAATACTTGGACCATTTGGAGGTTTTACCCTTTATTTATGTTAAAAGTTTCGATTCGATTTCATCTTGTATGGGTTGATCTTTTCTGTGCTTTTTGGTCGGTCTTATCGACTATAAACCAACTGTTGGTCCTTTCTTGAGGACTTTACTTGCTCTAGCCATGCCGTTACAACGTCTACCATGTTGTTTGTTGTTATTTATTTCTTACTGTCAGTTTCGTGGATTTAGTTACAACATAAACTTCCTCCCAGCGCAGTTTTGACCATTTCCATTTGATTATGTAAACATTATTGTTAGAGTGACGGATTTATATTGGATATAAAATAGTCTTTTCGATTTAAATATGATTGCGCCAAGGCTAAGGCGTATAACAAAAATTGCACGTAACACAAAAGCGCGCAAGCTAATTGGATTTGTTATTGTTCCTTTTGTCTTGTAACTAGCAATTAGTATACAGAACTGGGTATATTATATAGGCAGAAGTAATTACCATTTTCTTAATATTGTGTTATAACACTAGTCTGCATTTATGAAGAATGCATTAAGAACCCAGCTTAAACGTAGTATATTGACTCAAGATCAGTAAAAGTGCTGATAAGTCTGCGGGGTTAATAATTTTCTTCAAAAATTATATACAATATTCTGAAATATAACGTAAACATTTTAGTACAAAACAGATTTAAATCAAGAAAAATTATTTTTCTCTAAACAACACGGTATACGACATCACAGCTCAAACGATTTCATTTATTGAACGTTATAAGTTGCAATTTCAAAATAATACAGTTACCAGTGACGGCTCGTGCCATTTCAATCGGGGGGGGGGGGGGGGGGCATTTCTTAAAAAATAACATAATAGTGAGAAATCTTACCTAAATGGATGCAAAATGATTAAATTCAATCATTTCTTGAAAGTGAATTCCACTCTTCTATCTTTCATTGATATAAACTTTTCCAAAACTTTTTCGTTAAAATTGTAAATATCTCGCACCACATTTTTATTAATACACATCATCGCCAATGCGTTTAAACGATCATTACCCATAGCATTTCGCAAAAAAGTCTTGATTCTTTTAAGTGTTGAAAAACAACGCTCTGATTCAGCAGTGGTCATAAAATAATTTTAAGTATTTTTATAGTTTCTGGGAAAGTATCACTGTGATTATTTTGTAGCAATAATGAAAGAAAATTTCTGGCTCCAATTATTTGATAAAAATACGGACGCGAGTAAATGACTTCTAATTCTGTTTTTGATCTGGTTTTATTCAAAAATGGATATGTATGACACACGGTTTCCAAAACGTCCACTGGAAATTGTTTAGAAAATGTTGGCATCGATTTCGTGTTAAATAACTCAGCGGCTTGTAGATGGCCACGATATAAGAATCTGTCCTTCATCTGTGTTATAATTTTTGTTTGTAAATGTCTCTTGTAAATGTTCGGTTTTGAGCACTCCTTGCACAAGTTTGCGATAAATTTAAATCAGGCAATAGCCTAACCAATTCTTTAATTTTTACCCCGTCCACAAGAGAAAGTCTACAAAACTCAATTTTCAATCAAGAACTAACACTATTCATTTTTATTAAATTATTACTATTAAATATATTCTTGGAGAAACACGTGGCAAAATCGTACATACACAGAACAAATGCTACTGTCTTATCTGGCTATTCTAAATCAAGCAATTCTATAGACTACTCTGTTCTCTGAACTATGGCTGTGGCTGTGGTTTTATGGCTGTTGGGCGCTAGAGTATCGTGGCATCAATATTTTAAAACAACTATATATTCTTAGTTTTGAAGCAGCGTGACATCACGTTGCTATGGACTCATCCCTAGCCGCTGTAATGTGTGTTACATTGGTCGATATATTGCGATCCAAAGAAACAGAAGACATACTATATACGGTCGCTCTCACTCTAGCGTTTCCAACAGATGGATGAGATTTGACTGGTACTTGCTAGCTGCCATATCGTGTTGAGTGTTAGGTATGTTCGCGGCGCAAGCTTTATCTTTTAGTAAAAATAATGTCTAGATAAAATATCGCAATACAATTATATATCTACGGTGATGCGCTCAATATTCAGGAGGGGCGCGCGGCCCTGTGGCCTGCATAAGGAATCGCCCCTGACAGTTACGTACCCTGCGAGTAAATTCGATCAACTGTATACATAAAAGAGGATTTAGTTTATTAAATTTTGTTTATTTTTTGTTGTGTAATTTGAGACTAAATAGTATATTACTGCATTTAAAAATCCAAAAGATCATTGTAACTGATATGTATGGTGTAATATTTCTAGTTGATGTATAACATCGCATTCTCTTTTACCCGTGCAATTTATTTTAATTTGCGTGGTTGTAAATAGGTGAGTGATGAATGTGTTGAAGTCGTCTGTAAAATATAGAGTTATATGCACAAGTCCGCACAGCGGCATGAAATTAATTGAAACATTTATTTAAATTCTCTCTGCGCGATAATTACTCTTGTCGAACCTACCTGAATACCAAAAAAATATATACAGATAACTGACTAGAAGAATTTCTTAGTCAGTAGAATAATTAAGCAAGTTTATTAATAAATCGATACAACTGTTCGGTAAAAAATATTCTTTATCGATAGTTTTAAATCGTATAATTTCTTATCATTGTGCTTTCTTGATCTGCTGCAATTCCTCTGCCGGTGCCTCTTTTTTTTTTTCCTGTTTTTCTACAATTTAGTTATTAACAATGTTATTAAATATAATCAAGAAATAGTTTTTTAAGCATACCGACTATATCATCCGTCATAAAAATATATTAATTGTTCGTTAATTATATATTTTAAATGAATAAATAAAGGACCAACTCACGTTCTGGTTTTCCATTTATCCATTTCACAAAAACGATATTACTTCGATCTCTGAATTTGGCCTCTTTTTGAAACTGAGGCTTCAGAACGGTTCTTACTAATCTGGCAGCTATAATGGAGTAGTGGATATAGCTATAAAAAAATATTTGTTTGCAAATTTCCCTGGAGTACTGAATTATCATAGGCAGAGGTTGACGATGGAATGCACTTAATCTACAGTTGAAGATTGAAGGGGGGCTTACCTTAAGCCAACGGTACGCCAAGCATTCAACATTTTTTTCTGCTACTGGTCAGCCACAAAAAGCTCTAATTGCTCTACGATGTAATACAAGAAAAATAAATATTGTGCTTCGGACTCTCGCCTATCTGACACTTGATTTGACACATTAATTGGTTCAGACGATGCAAACAGTTTCTTTTGTTTCCTGTTTTATTGCAAAGCTACTCCGTAAAGTGAGCACATTCAATTCGAATGCTTAACTGTCTTTCATAATACGATTCGTAGACCAGACAAATTACTTTATTACACTTACTCAAGTATATTAGTCTCAAATTATCAAATCAATTTTTATTTTATTTTGTCCCTTAATGTTTTTACCAAAAAAACGATTATCTCTTGATATTCAAGAGAATTGCGAAGGTCCAAATAATATACTACACCATATTTTCAAGAGAAAAAAAAATAAGTTCGTTAAGATTATTTTATTTGATCTTAAGCGACTGCAAGTTTAAAATTTGTACGCTTCCATGTAGTGGGGCTTAAATTCGCTTTAGAGTGAAGTGCACTGATACTTTCATGACGATGACGTGTCATCAATCAAATCCACAAACATTTGTCAACACTAATGAGACGCATTTCACTGGCGACGAGTTTCCGGAACATCGAAAGGAACCTCCACTGCTACAACAACACGAATACAATATTGAATTCTGACTGACCCTGTAGATTTACCTGTTGTTGATTCCACGGAGGAAATATAAAGCTGCAGATGAGAAAAGAAATTTGAAGTTATGAATTTTATGTATCTCTTCATTTTGAACGTGGAGGCTGAGATTTTGAATACATAACAAATAAATGCTTCGGATTGCGGTTTTTTTGGGGGGATATATTAATGCGATTCAAATTTTATACGAACTTAACAAACGCTCAAATAAATTGTAAATTTTAAAGGCTTAGGAATTTCTCAAAAATATCATTGAATGTTCATAATGGATATCCTCAAATTATGTCACGCTTTATAAATAACGCTAAATAAACGCTAATAAATACATAAATAGGTCTATCACAATCACAGAAGATAAAACTACCTAGTTCGTAGTTCGTAGTTCATTTCAATGTACCGTTCACGAACTATAGGTCGTGAACTACTAACATCTTTTTAAAATGAACTAGTTCACGACCTATATGAAATACATGCACATACTGAAAATAATCTCTTTTTTACTCAATATAAAAATATTAAATGGTAAAAAATTAATAAATTGAAATATTACAATACTTATTTTGAATTAAGAATGAGGAAGAAAAGACAACAATGTTTATAATTTATGCAAAACATATATATAAAAAATATAATCTTCTCTAGGTACTCACGATTATTTATATGAAGTTCTAAAATACTTATTGGTAGTTACTGATGAAAATATTTACTACTTTACACTAACATTTGAAAATTAAATGTACAAACTATAATAAAATGGACTAGATAGAATCGCATTGTTTGGCGTTATAATTTATATCTTCTATTCCGAAACTTCTCTGTTCAAATTTTCAAAGCTTTGATTTGATACTAAGTGATTGCATTGCACTCAGTATGAAATAGAAGAACTATAAGATTTAGATGTTTATTTTTGCATTATTGCAAAAATTTGCTATGGCATGACATATTTAAGAACTTATTTAAACTTGCGAATATATTAATTATATTATTCCAAATGAAATCTGATACCAACATATAAATTATGCCTCAGCTTGGCAATGCTGCTGTTGCAATATTGCATCGAGTTTCCTATTTCGTTCCGTTCATCAACACTAAGAACAGTAGTAGAAAAAAGAATGAGGGTAGGAAAGGTAACTTGCATAGCTTTTGTAGATTTAGAAAAGGCATTTGATAATGTAGATTGGGACATAATGTTTAGAATTTTAAAAGAAACGGGTATAGATTATAAGGATAGGAGAATAATTTTTAATTTATATAAACACCAAACTGCCTTAGTTAGAATTGAGGGAGAAGAAGAGGTAGCAAAAATAGGGAAGGGAGTTCGGCAGGGATGTACACTTTCACCGTTATTATTTAATCTATATATAGAAGATGCAATAAACAAAGTAAAAGAAGAGTATAGTGTAGGTGTGAATGTACAGGGAGAGAAAATATATATGTTGAGATTCGCCGACGATATAGCTATATTGGTAGAAAGCGAAAAGAATTTAGAAAGGGTATTGAATGGTATGCAGGCAGTATTGACTAGGGATTTTAACATGAAAATAAATATAGGTAAAACTAAAGTGATGAGGTGTGACAAAAAGGAATGCAGTAGAAAAATGAGGATCACAATAGGAGATAATAGAATCGAAGAAGTGTCAGATTTTTGTTATTTAGGCAGTAGATCACAAAAGATAATCGAAGCAAGGTAGATATAAAGTGTAGGATAGCACAGGGTAGGAAGGCATTCGTAGAAAAGGAACAGATTTTAAGATCAAATATTGACTTGGGTATTAGAAAAAGATTACTGAAGGTATATGTTTGGAGTGTAGCACTGTACGGGTGTGAGGCGTGGACTATAGGAAAGGAAGAGAAGCGTAGATTACAAGCATTCGAAATGTGGTGTTATAGGAGGATGATGAGGATTGGTTGGGAAGATAAAGTAACAAATGAAGCTGTACTAGAGTTAGTAGGGGAGAAGAGAAGTATTTGGAGAGTGTTACAGCGTAGGAGAGACAGATTAGTAGGGCATATCCTTAGGCATGGGGGGATTATGCAATTGATCATAGAAGGTAGAGTGGAGGGAAAGAGAGGGGTAGGTAGGCCTAGATTGGAGTATGTGAGTCAGATAGTTGAAGACGTTGAGATGAATAGCTATAGGGAGATGAAGGGATTAGCTCAGGATAGATCGGCATGGCGTGCTGTTTCCAACCAATCTTTAGGATTGCGGACTCTTTAACTAACATCAACACACTTTATCACTAAATAAATGTTAGTACTGTATATGTAATGTATACTATACTGCATCGTTGTGATTCATGAACGGTTTAGTACACGACGGGTTCAGGACCTAGTACAAGTACACCAATACGTTCATAGTTCACGAACTAGGTCATAGTGACCTATAGGTCGTTGCAAAACATCGTCACAGTACGCCCGTCATTTGATTGAATCGTTCAGAGTGAACGGTCCGCGAGTGAACTACACATCGCTAGTACTATGATAAGTAATGCAAAAGTTCAAATATCAGGAAAATACAATTGACATTTAGGAATATACAGAAAAGTATATACACTAGGTAACACACTTCAACATATGCCCATTCAAAAAGTTGAAATATTCGTGTTAATTTCAAAATATTTGATCCGTATTATTTTTTACATACCTCCTGATATGAAAAATGCAAACACTTCTAAAAAAACACATACATAATTGTAACAGAATCATAATTCAAAGCACTTATAAATTAAGTGCACGTTCCTAGGATTAATCCCACATCGGAACAATCAGAAAATAACACACCATTGTTAATCGCCGGCGAATTATATACAATTATCTTCCGAAATGCAAAGTGATATTATCATATACCTGTATCATGAGATATTTTTTTTAATTTTACAAATTTGAAGGGCAGATTTATATTTTGCTTACATTTCCCTGCCTAAATAAACGAAATACTACTCAATTTAGTATATAGCCTTTAGGTGGTATTGAGAATATTCTCTTCATCCTGCGCATACAAAGAGCCCATTATTATTTCTAGTTGTATATAGACATAGTCAATTTACCAGTTTTCCAGTTGCCGGTAGCATCAGCTGTTGATAAAATCATTTGCATACGGTATCTTCTATAATCTGGGCATGATAATGATAATGTTATAATTCGATCAAAGTTACGTTTGCGTATACATTTTCATTGCATGACCGCCATGCACTAATGTCTATATTAACCATTGAGGAAGTTATCTTTCCGTATCTCGATATAAATCTGGAACCTGTACGGGCAACATAGCCCGGTCCTGGCGTATTAGCATAATCGATTATAAGTTTGAGATATGTCGTTACGCATAAATAGATATTAAGCGGCTTTAACTAAATACGATTTTTTATCCAATGAAGATGTAATAAATTAAACCGTACGTCTTGAATCTGCACTAATTAACAACAACTCAACCGCTAAAACAGGTAGCATTCTGATTAAATTCAGATTAAATTGTAAAATTACAATGGAATCATCAAATGGGATTTTTTAATTTCATAATTTCCTTCGATTGTAAATGTTGATCAAAATTTATTATTTATATTGTAGTTGTAATTTCGATTCAATTTTTTTTTAACATTTTCAAAAATCAATGGTAGAAAAGGTAATGACTTAAAAAAAAGATGGATTGAGCAGAAAAAACAACAAATCAAGTTAGAGAAAAGCAACAATAAAAACGTAGAATATCCATGAGGATAATAAAGCTGCAAGGGTGCAATATGCAGAAACCTAAAAATAATTATAAAGTGGTAATTGTAGGCAAATTTCCTACAATTTTACTAGATTTTACAAATTTTAAAATATTTTACTTCAACAACTATGATCAGGAATAATTATTTAAGAACATTTGTTGAACATTTATAGTAAATCATTAAAGGAAGCTTAAAATATCCTCTATTGATGTATTAATTCAAATTCGAATTATTTTGAATGTATGCTCAACATTTCTTACGTAACAACTCTTACGTTTCGTGAACTTTGTTGCGTTGTATATGGCGCTTGTTACGGCCGATCGGCGGCTGAAATCGGCCACATTCTTCGTCTTCTTCGCCAGCGAATGCATTGGCACTAGTTGGCGAAATAAACAACACTCTCTAGCGCAAAGCTCGCGAAATAACGACGAACTCAAAAGCTCGTCCAGCCCATCAGCCAGCCACGCAAAGCATAAATAAACATGCAGCTTGCGGCTGTAAGATATATTACACACGGATTCTGCAATCTTCAATGTTCCTGTAAAAATGCAGTATGTGCTATAAGAGATGTGTAAAGTTTTTGTAAATCGTTTAAAACAAAGAATTTTATAGTAAAATTCGTTTTTATATCTATTATAAAGGATTCAACTAATGCCAATTTCAGAATATCAAATAAATTTGTTGCTTTCTTTTCCATAAAACACGAAATTAATAATGTAGAGTACCCCGCAAAAATGACCATTTTAGTTGATCAAATATTTTCTTGGAAATTTAGCGTTTAGAATTGAAAATTTTTTTTTTTAATATTTTCAGAATTTTCATTTATTACTTCTTAGATTTCGAAAAATCTTAACTTTAAATTTATTTTTATTTTTGAGGTATATACCTTTAAAATTGTAAGGGGGATGTTGTCGAAATAAACTCCTCAACAATTCTTAAAAAGTTGTATGTGACAATTTCGTACCATAGTAGATGTACAGCTCGTTTTTTTTAAATTAAAATTAAAATAACACGCTACGCTTCTGTCTTCTCCAAAGAATAAGTAGTGCAGAAGGTGTGCGTCCTAAGAAATGCAATGTTGACAAATCACCACGCACAGTTATAACCATTTTATGCAATTAGAATGAATTCTTTGAAATTAATACAAAATGCAGAAAAGTTATACTAGAATATAAGAAATATTGATAAATACTTATCATATTTATGTCATAATTAATTTGTACGATACCTACAAAATAGTGACAAATTTAAATTCTTAGACCTAGAGTATTTTTTGTTGTCTGGCACCACTGGTACTGTATTACCCCGATAAGCACAACCCTATGCGCAGACGACAACCAAAATTCACCGCCAATTAAAAAAAAATTAACTGTAACAATATG
This sequence comes from Leptodirus hochenwartii, assembly GCA_947310635.1. Taxonomy (NCBI): domain Eukaryota; kingdom Metazoa; phylum Arthropoda; class Insecta; order Coleoptera; family Leiodidae; genus Leptodirus; species Leptodirus hochenwartii. The sequence continues at coordinate 34,324,698 of OX371179.1, read as the reverse complement.
TAACGTAGAGTTATAATCTAGAGCTCTGTCTTAGAGTTGTGTCTTGATTTGTTGTCTTCTTCGAGTTTTACTTGGAGCTGTCATTTTGAAATTCTGTCGTAGTATTTTTTGATTGTTTTTGAATTTTGTATTTTGTTCGAGTGGTATCCTATTTTGATCGTTTAAGCATAATTTGACAGTGGATAGGTAGAAATAAAAATTTTCGACTAAGAAAGCATTGTTTCAAATTCTTATTGACTTTGAATGAAGACACTTTTCATCGACTTCATGCACGTCTGAATCGATCTGGTTTTTTAGTTGACGTATGTGTCATGCTACGATTAAAGGGACCAAAAGAAATAGCATTTGACTTGTTACAAAATATATAACTTCAATTGATATTTTTTATATATTTTTGGAAGAAAGCGAAAAGAATTTAGAAAGGGTATTGAATGGTATGCAGGCAGTATTGACTAGGGATTTTAACATGAAAATAAATATAGGTAAAACTAAAGTGATGAGGTGTGACAAAAAGGAATGCAGTAGAAAAATGAGGATCACAATAGGAGATAATAGAATCGAAGAAGTGTCAGATTTTTGTTATTTAGGCAGTAGAATCACAAAAGATAATCGAAGCAAGGTAGATATAAAGTGTAGGATAGCACAGGGTAGGAAGGCATTCGTAGAAAAGGAACAGATTTTAAGATCAAATATTGACTTGGGTATTAGAAAAAGATTACTGAAGGTATATGTTTGGAGTGTAGCACTGTACGGGTGTGAGGCGTGGACTATAGGAAAGGAAGAGAAGCGTAGATTACAAGCATTCGAAATGTGGTGTTATAGGAGGATGATGAGGATTGGTTGGGAAGATAAAGTAACAAATGAAGCTGTACTAGAGTTAGTAGGGGAGAAGAGAAGTATTTGGAGAGTGTTACAGCGTAGGAGAGACAGATTAGTAGGGCATATCCTTAGGCATGGGGGGATTATGCAATTGATCATAGAAGGTAGAGTGGAGGGAAAGAGAGGGGTAGGTAGGCCTAGATTGGAGTATGTGAGTCAGATAGTTGAAGACGTTGAGATGAATAGCTATAGGGAGATGAAGGGATTAGCTCAGGATAGATCGGCATGGCGTGCCGTTTCCAACCAATCTTTAGGATTGCGGACTCTTTAACTATATATTCTGGCCTGAGTTCATTTTCGACTTCTGCTATTCCTTAAAATCTATCCATAGTAAAATTAACATTTCCAATATGCGTATGCATTTAGAAAGTTAAATCCCAATCGTTACGACTACAACAGTCATCAAAAACTCTTTGAGATTTCTTGCAGTTTTAATTTCTGCAAAGTTGTACAGTTCCAGTTTTAAGGTGGTATTTACAATATGCATTTAGATCATGCTTGTTGTCTATTTCCTATTTCGTAATCACTAAAGAATATTTGTATTTGATGTTTTGATTACTTTGTAAGTTTCTAATGGGCTATATGTTCACAAATAACGTTATTTTTGTATATTTCGTCTATAATGGAAAAAAAACTTCGTTCAAATAATTAGGTAAGGTTGGACATGCTGCGTTTGAACTTATTAGTGCTCATCGTATATTATCTTGATACTATGACTGTTGTTGTTTTACAAAAAGCTGGTCATGACTCAATTACCATACACTGGTTGCGTACTGAACGAAAATCAGCAACTAATTCTCTTGATGATTTTCATAAGACAAACACGCGGACCTTCCAGAACCCAACCGTTTCTTCATCTGCATTAATTCTGCATTTGCTTACCGGCTATTTTCTCTAATACATGAAGGTATCTTGTCCTGTAATATATAGAGTTTAATTTTTAACTGGTAATTGAAACGATATCTACAAGTACCAGTTGTGAAAACCTCTAAGTGGTGATAATCAATGCAACTCTACTAAGTGTTAATATGTAGACAGACCTGAGAACTAGCTAATATTTGCAAGTTGTAAACAATAACTAGATGTTCAATATTTCACTGCACTATATATATGTGTACCTAATTGATGTTCAAGAGTATATAATGTGGCTTCCACAAACGACTTTGTATATCGACAATTGCTAACGAAAAGAAATATATTGTTTCTGGCTAGTAAATACGTGTTCCGTACGTGTGAACGTGACAAATTTGCCAATAGAAGTGCCTACATTTATATATGAAATGGATTTTTAATATGTACGTACCTAAAAATTTAATTTCGCGGCAAGTTCGAAAATAATGTTCATTCTTTTTATGCAAGCAAACTCCATAAAAGCTCATTTTCGCAACTTCTTTTCACCTTTTTTAAATAGTCTTATTACCGATCATGAAATGAAAAAATAATATTTTTTTATCTTTAAAAAGACTTGGTTACTGCCACTAAAGTATTTATTAGCTAGATGCATATTTCAATTGCTAGTGAAGTGAACTTGTTATAAAATCTAAGATCTATTCTATTGTCCCTGAAAGGCCTGGACAACAAATGTATAGACAAACGCACTATTTCAATGTGGTTATTTTGTTATGTTTAGATCGGCTAGTTTCGGCTTAGGCCATCATCCAAAGCATTGTTAAATGGTAAGAATAATAAAATTAGTACATGAAAGTTTGCGAAAAACAATATAATTACACACACAACCGTTTTTTGTTTTTTTTACTCATAATAATAAAAAAACAATAATAAATATAGACGTTCAATGTATAGATGTTAAAAATTTCCTAAAATTTTTAACAATAAAAGACGAATAAAAGCAAACAAAGTTTGAAATAACTAATAGCTTCAGTTTCTTTTGTTCCCCTCCAAAATATGGCAGTGAAAAAATGATATCATTCATTACAATTAATCTGAAGGCTTAATGGTGACGTGTGCGAAGCCCTTCATGGATGTTAATTTCAATCAATCTGCCACTTGAAACGGCCGTAGACTTGAATGACAGCGAGCATTTCATCCGCAGGACTAATGCGCTCCTAAACGGTCCTGATCATGCTAAAATAAGCAAACGAATTTGTATATAATCCATTTTCACGGTACCTGACTTTCTAAGGTCGAAATCTAGTTTGTAGCGACAATAGGCATGTCTTAATCTATCGATTATTATCGGTAAGTGAGGGCTGTAGATTTAAAACGCACATACGAAGAATTTTCGACTTCACTTCGCAATATATTTTAATTCTGGAAAACGAAGCATAATTAATAATGATGGCCGCTAACTTAAATTGTTCATATCCGGTATACGTGACTGACTTTACAATTCGCGAGAAATGCCAAAATTTGATTTTCTTAAAGAACTTAATTATTTTTTTAATATGTTAAAAAAAATTCTTATTTTAGCAGCACCCAATAAATCAAAATAATTCTCTAAGTATTGCATTCTTATATTGATTTAAATAAATTTCGTAATGAAAAATTGCAACCCTCAGTTTAATTTTGATATTTTTTTTTACAAAATCGAATGTAGTTCAAACATCCGTTTAATTTTTGATATTTATTGTGAAATCATTTCGAGGTATCAAATATTTTGACCTTATGTTGCCATAAATTTAATATTGAATTCACTATTAAATTAGTTCAGTAATAATAGCCATCATTATAAATTTTACAAGAAGAATTTATCAAAAGTAATTGCAAATTAAATTAACAGCTGATTCATTAGTAGTTTTTGCAGATTTTCTCATCAAAGTTTCATCAAAGCCAAGATATATTTACTATTTACAAGATATTTAATATTTGGAGGTTTCAGTCATTTGTAGCTTACTTCTTCAAAAGTTCATCTTAAGATCTCTTCCAATGGTATAACAACGTAGGGACTATACACCAATTTTCAGGCGTGCACAAAGGGGACTTTTTCTCTATTATACACGAACTGGGGATATATTTATTACAATTGTACTACCTTCTCTACAGTCACATGTTCAGTTGAAGCTTTCTAACGAGTGAAGATAGCCGATGGTTGTTCTTCTTTTCATCAGTTATTCACGTAAAGTTACACTGCATGAAACGGCAGTTCTGATTTTCAACGAAATCTATTCTTCTGTCCACACTATGACAGTTCTAAACACCTGTGGAACAGGTATGTAATCGTGATTAATACATAAGCAGTAAGTCTGCGGATTTAATTCTTCTAATTTTACAAAATTCACGATTTTTTATCACCACTGATAGAAACGTATTTTTGAATAGCAAGCGTGCTATTTTCTACTGCACTTATGCTTCTGAGAAATCAAAATGGCTTTTATGTTTTTACAAAGGCATGCATATAAATCAGTGCCATCTAATTTTGGGAAAAGGTGCAGGTATAGGACGTTGATGTGTTCTTCTGGCAGATAAAATACACCCCTAAAATTGTATCTGCTAACTTATTTGTGCGCTGACACCCGCACGTCCTCGTTATGTATATTCCTTTTTCACCCTCTAATTATTTACCAAGCTAAGACCATCAAGATATAATGACCGCTTCACTTAAAAGTTTCACAGGTTTCGACTGAATATAATCACTCACCATAGATTATATGTCATTAATTTAGTTGCAGACATTAGAACAGGTGCTAGAACAAATTACGAATCATCTTGTACAAGAACTCTTCCTTGAATATAAATTCCAAAAAATTGAACAAGTGCTTTGATTCTGCAGAGTCTAGATTGATAAAAAATTATTATATTACGCAATTTAGTTGATCCTATACGACTTTTTATATGAATTTATTCTGTAAGAAGAGTATATAACCAAAAATTCGCATGTCAACATGGGGGATATAATTATAATAAAAGATATTATGTTGGATTTTGTTAAAAACTATTAACTATTCATATCGAACAGCAAATTTTATGAGCGCGAATATGATGAAAGTTAAAGCGGTTAAGACGAACATTAAGCGGTTGTGATTTATTTTTGACAAGGTTGCATAATTGTTTATACATTTTCCCTGGAACGGATTCTACGGTTAATGTTCCCTGATTGAAAAATTCCTAGTTGATGACCTTTTCAAATAATTAGAGATGATGCTGCAAAAGCTATGATAATTTAATCGAAAGCTAAAACAATCAACTGCACCACCTGCTTGGCCAGCAATTCGAATGCAACAAAACGGAGCAAAAGAACCAAATGTTCGGCGGCGGCCCGGGCTATAAGATTTCGTTCTTGTATATATACGTGTGTATGTATGCGTAGATCATTTGGTGAGGGAACTCTCGCTGTTCTTGTTCAGGCTACACTCATCATCATCATCATCATCAACAACAACTTCTTCATCACCCGAGCGAGCGAAACAAGCAATTCGAGATTTTCATCCCGTGTATGTCTCGTTGACCACATCGAAGTGTCTAGTATACGATTTTTCACCACACTGAAAACGTATAAAATATACTCGAAGAAAGACACATAGTATCCTGGAACAATGCCCGTAATAAATTGAAATTAAATCAAGATAAAACGCAAATCAGGTTCGACTATATTTCGAAGCCCATATAAAATGGAAATGTCCTGTCGAAAGATTATCTTCAGCAATTTTTGTAATCAGAATATTAGTCCTACCAGTCAGCACAATTATTGCATGGGGCACAAGTCCAGAAGCGCGGACAATATTCCTTCAGCAGAAAAATGCAATAAGAATCTTGCGTGGAGTTTCTAAAAGAACAAGCTGTAAAACACTTTTTCGAACATGTCGAATAATAACTGTATATTTACATGCATGCAATTTATTAGAGATAATCTGCATAAATTTGAATTATCGTCGATTAAAACGATGTCAAGGTAACACAAACCACCTGGCTATAAAGATTGGAGCCAAAGAACTGAATGACACCAAATTTTTTAACTGGACCAAAGAAATTTCAATACATCACATTTGCAAAATAACATTTTAAAATGTATGTAGCAAACGTATTATAACCAATTTTATAAAAAAATTAAACGTATGTAACAAACGTATACCAGACACAAATTTTTATTACAATAAATATGTTCTTCTTCTTCTTCTTCTTCTTCTATTGCGTCTTCATAACATAAGAGTTTATGAACTCTATTGTATTATATGTAAGATTTCGATAAGAAAATTAACTTCTCAATTTACTATTCGAAAATTTTATTGATAAAATATGTAATATAACTATTGATCTTCAAATATTTATGTGAAATGTTTTTGTGGTTTATATAACAAAAAAAAGCGTGAGATTCTTCGCAAAAATGCGAATTTGCATATGGAATTCAGGGTGAAATTAACCTCTCTGACACTAAATCTAATTTTGGTAGATGACCAGGTAATTCTGGGTAGACAAAACCATTTGACTTCGATAACATTGGAATGGTATTCCGAGTGAGAGCATTTCGGCATGAATTGCACGCTATCACATCTTCAATGATAAACGCAGTATGTAAAAGTTGCTCGTGTTTAGGATCAACAGGTTTCACATCGTTCTTAAACCATATTCGATCACATATGGAACACACTGTATTATTGAAAAATTGTTTATCAAATTCGCGATGAGCAGGTTGAAAGAATGTAAATTTTGTGTATGATGCACTAGTGGGTGCATTTCTATTTGTCGATGGCTCAGCTGTATCGGATTCATTTCGTTGATCTCTCACAACGCGTGTATCTGCACATGTAGACGGCACGCCTGAATCAGTGGCATTCAAATTCTCTATACCACTCACTGTGTCCTCACTTAACGACGGTATCGATTCATCCAGTGTATTTGAGGTCGTTGGAAGGTTATGTCGTCCACCGTGTTTCTTTCACGCCCTTTGCCTGGCTCGATACTCTCTACTTCTTTCCAAGGTACTTGTTGGCACTTTTCTTGGCGGTTTATTCGCTTTCTTCCATTCTCTAAAGGCTCGCACTCTGTCTGTACTTATATTATTCTCCATTTCACTTTTCACACAATGGAAATTGTTAGCTAAAAGATTAAGCTGTGTTTGCGTAATATATAAAAAAATGCGCAAGCGTCTACTGGTTGCCTTATGCCACGTATACAAACAGTACAGGCGGCGCATGCGCGTAGTGTGTCTATGATGTATGCGACGGAGAGTAGAAACGATTCTCCCTCTCTTTCCTCTCAACTGGCGGTTGGACTCGGAGAAAGAGAAGCGTTTCACTTTTCGTGACGTTCAGGCCAATTTGCCCTATAGAAGTTTCAATTCAAAAATACAAACGCAAACATTCTTTAATATTTGGCAGTTGAATATGCAATTAAACGATGTTTCGTTGAAATAAAGCATCGCTTCAATGATTCTTCCTCTAATTATCCGATATTGAACTGTGTTACTATAATATGATGTTACTTATAGGAAACATTTATGTATAGGAATAAACTCCGCAACTGAATAGATAATTATAAGGCATGACGCATGAGTAGAAATAAATTTGAATTCTTTTGTATTCCCGAAACACCTACTTAAAAGAGGAAAGCTCGAGCCACAAGCTCAGCTTGCGAAGGAAACACATATTGTAGAATTTCAAGGATTGTCATACTGTACAGGGTGATGTAAAATCGTTGGTTGATTTGTTATTTTATCCAAATTAAATGAATAAATTGTATACACACATAATTTAAACGTAATTGAAGACCATTATATTCGATTGTGGCGATATATATATTTATTTCTGATAAATGAAGATATATTTAATTTAAAACTGTATTACAATTGATTTCAATTATCAAATCAAGTTAATTAATTTGATTTTTTTTATTATGATATGTAAATATTACAACATTGGACATAGTTTGTTCCTCAATTGATTTTTACAATGTAAATATTATTTTCAGAGGCATTTCATGCCACACCACTTGATGCCGTATCCTGCTTACAGACTTTAGAATTGATGTGGACCAAGGAGTCCACGTATACCGGTTCAACTGAAGAGATCGCCGAACGTATGATGGACAACGGCTGTGCATCCATAACAACATCCAGATCCAAAATATAATGTAATAATAAGGTAGGTTTCATACACACATGCATACATAGGTATACCTAGTGTCATTTATTCGGAACGAGGCGTTTTCAACTATATAGCTACAAGAAGAGAATTCACTCACCAACCTGACTGACAAACCTGCATCCTTGACGTTTGACAGCTCTTGAGCCATTGTTCTAGTTTGTCGAATATGTGTTCGGATGGATCAAAGGGACGTGCTCTTTCTGCCGATATAATATACCCTTCGATTCCAGAAATGTACCTTTGTTGCAAATTATGTATTGTATGTTTCAAATCTTACCGGTGTTAAAAAAATGTTGCTAATACGTTTCAAACAATTCATATTATAAAAGTTTCTAAATTATATGATTATCTTGTTTCTGGAAATGGATATCAACATTGGGACTTTGCAGAATTTGTTGTGGTACTCAAATTTTGTTCAAGAAAATGGAAATGTTCAATATTTACTTCTAAATGGAATTAAAAAATAATAATAATAATTGTGGTAGTTTCAGGAGCTGGTTATTAATTTCGAAATAAAGTTGACCACGTATCTCACAATGCAATTGAAAGATTCCCCAGCATTATGACAGGATCTAACGTTTCCTATAATTAATACATCTAGTAAATTAGATATAGCTTCTGTGATTTCGCTTCAGATTCATGTCTACAAACTATGGTAGAGTTAATGCGCTCTGTCGGAATATAAAATGCAGTATCCTTCGCATTTTTACGAAGTTCTTGGAGATTTAAATTCGGTGCAAGTGTTTGTTTCATACAATATTAAATTATTACGTCAGTCATGTCGGATCGAAATCGGATCTGTAGGCTGTAGGTTCGAATTCTTCCCATGGCCGAAAATTTATAAACTTGCTTTGGATTGCATCTGTAAATAGGATTTTGGTCTTGTTGGTGTTTGCAAAATGAATCAACTAAAATCTACCATATGGATTCAATAAATTAAGTTAATAAATATGGCAATAAGGATTACCAATGAACAGATATGAAGTTATAACAAGAATATTTGCAAATACTGTTTATACAAGTAACGTGTGTATTTTCACTTACTGCTCGTTTTCGAAAGTCTCGGATTGGATTTGTTGGTTGTGGAGGTTCGACTATAGCAGCGAGTGTGGCCGCAGCCGCCTAATGTCTTAATAACTTCATTTATATATTCAAGGTCAAGCCAATCTTCTCTTCTCTGTATGCTTGGTCTTTCATGAGGCTGCGACTGGCGAGAGATGTTGCGTATAGTTTGCTGCTACGTTGTTTTTCTTTCCCTTTTTTTAAATCGTTCTTCAAGATGCCGAGGGCCCAACAACTTCGGCTCCAAACATCTACCAAAGAAAAATCTATAACCAATATTAATACAACTGCGGTAAATATTTCTGAACCCATTAAATTGCTGAATCACATACGTCAGCGCGCTTAATAGAAAATATCACGCGTGTCACACGCTAAAGCGTCAATTATTCTTTAATTTTTGTTTTGCCAACATATTTGTTCTTCACTATCTGGTTCCTATAGTGAGTGGAATTTGGCTGCATGCAGCCTTCGTCTTTCTTTCTTCGCAATACACAACCGGCTGCGTACATCTATCTTTCTTTGGTCCATTCGACTGGCTATAAGGTGATTATCATCGATCGAACTGCAGGATTGAAGATGTTGCTTCTTCTATTGGTTCTTGAAGCTTCCACAGACTCTAATTTTTGATACTATGTTTTTCTTTCGAAATGTCCTTGTTGATTTTTTAACTTCCGTACAATTGAAAATCATTGTACATTAGATGAATAGCGAAAATGTAACTTGAGCTGTGAACGTATGGTACCCCGCGCTTTGATCAAGAACATAAACGTAACTACCTACCAATACTTAACCAAGTTATAGAAGAACTATTATTTTAGTCGACAGAATGAAAACTAACCTTTAAGTTGTGTGATTGTTGCGGTGGTTACAACGGTGTTGTAGTGTATGTTCTGAGGATCTTTGCCCATCCAAATTGTGGATTGTTCCAACAACAAGCCAGTCAACGGTGTAAAATGTGTTCATTCTTTCGAGGAAATTTGATGGTACTCGCAGCAGTAATTCCTTCCCATGAACCATGAAGGGATTCATTGCGTTGCTATTGAGGAAACTTATAAATTTGAACAGTACTTTTCATCTTATGAAGGAAAGGTTATATAGACCCACCCACCTTTTATTAAATTAGCAAAAATCTTTAAAATGTACAAAGTGTAAATAAACAGCCGTTATTAATTTTTATTTTCATTTAAGTCTCCACTATATATTTGAAAATTTGTGGTTAAATTAAAAACTGAATGTATTGAAAATGCGAATTACCTAAACGTTAATTTTTTATTTCATTTTGAAAGAAAAAAGTCTATACATATTATAGGCGAAGAGATTCGAATATAATCTTTTAAAATAAAAGTTTAATGAAAATAACCTTCTCTATTCTTATATTAGTGCAAATTTGATATAAAATCAAATTCAAAGCGTTTTTGACATTCTTGAAGCATTTCTGTTTCGAAATAGGAAAATCTATATATACTTAAATATTGTAAATATAAACTCTTGATATTTTCGAAAAATGTACAATTCATCTCCATCTTATTCACCACAATGAAACGTCGTCAATTTTATTTTCGCGACTTCCATATAAAATATTAACTTCGAGCTTAGAATCCACAACCTTTTCATATCTTTGCCCATGTATACGTGTGAATATGTAGATGCTCTGAATGTTGGAACTATTATGTGTACTCCTACGATTTCAAGATGTGGTTCTGGTTCATAAAAAAGTAAATAAAAGTCTATGCTGGTGTATACGGTGTCTAAATTCATTCCATTTTCATGATAATGGGCGCAGTTTGAATTTAAAATTACTACATATCTCTTCTTTTGTAACGATTCCTTGTCCTATATAAGCAACATTTGGTATTGGAGATATTTAAAAAACAGTTGAGTTTAGAGATGATTGCTTTTTTTTTTGGTTCTCGACTTGTTTGTCAGTACCAGAGATGATTGTTAAAAGTATGATTTTGTTATTCGAAAATTGATATTTTATACGTCTATATATCTTCAGTACTTGGAAATATTTCGTCAGGATTGTTTAAGTCGTGTTAATTACTTTTGGCGCCTCCACCGTGTAGATTTTTCTGTTTCTATTGAATGTCTTGCGGATTGTATCTTCAATATTCCATTAGACACCTTTCTAGAAAAATATGTATTTTGTTTAAATACATATTTCTAACACACCGCTATAAATAAACCATTATTAATTAATATGCCCGAGCGATGTGATTTATAGTATAAAGTCCGGCACCTGGATACATCACATTAATTGAGTTATTTTCTCCGCTGCTACGAAGAGATGAAGACTTTAAGCCCTCCACCACTGCTGCTGCTTTACACAACGAAGAACTACACACGCCAACGAAGAAGCGCACACGATACCAATTCCCTCGAAGCCAACAAAGACATTGCACCGCGACCACAAGCACAAGCCAACGGTCCAAAGTAACGTGCCCGATTGGTCCCTCCTCATCTGCTCACCGTCTCGGTCCGACCAGCACGTGGCGCTTATATTCCCTCCTCGTCTGGACGCTCGAGTTTGGTTCACACTCTTGTTAGTTGAGTTGTAAGCGTTCGCTGTCATCTGGTTAGATTCATAGTTAGTTCGGGCAGTTAGTTCTTGGTGCGGTGGTGTCTACGACGCTGATGACGACAACAAAGACGCTGCACCACGTAACTGGTAGGAACCTCGTGCACTTCGCTCTACTCGGCTGGTCTGGCTGGGCACCTTCGTACTCTGATGCTTGCTCACCTGGCACCCTATTAGTTATTTATACTCGATTGTTTAAATGGCCAATGAAGGAAATTTGTTTTATTGGATTGGTGGATCTGGCGTGACGTGACATTGCTATTGTTAGTTCCAATTCCATTGTATTTTATGGCAAAATCGTGATAACAATCTATGTGAGTGCAGACATAGCGGTGCTATGTAAAAATAGCTCTAGATAGTCGCGGCACATATGCACATGTGCGTAACTTGTTGTGCGTTTGATTGAGACATCGAATCGTGTCAACACGCTAATTGCCATAAACAAGATGCGACGTTGTTTTACTAGCAGCAATAACAACTGCCACGCAAGACATATCAGTACTTCTACTTCCACTTTCCATTGTGGTCGCTTTTAATTATTCGGATTAAGTGCGATTATTGTGTCAACAACATGTTATTATCAATTATAACATTAATTATAACAAACATTAATATACGCTCGAGGAAGGTGCTGTATTGAGTGAGTGTGTGTGTGTGTGTGTTTCCCTAATGCCGGAAAAACCGGTGGATTTTCATCCATCCGCCATGTCAGCCGGTTTGCCTCTTCAGTTTCCGTCGGCGTTTGCCGCGTTCCATCATGTAGCCGCGGTGACAGGGGCTGGAATGGGTGGCCCACTACCCCCATTGCCCATCGACCAACGAACGCACGAAGGTCGCTATGTGTGGGATCCGCGCATGAACCCGGCGCCCACAGTACCCTTCCATCCGCCACCAGCGCCTCCAAGGTGAGATGAAGTTGATTTATAGTTACCTAAAAGATCCTCGAAAATTGTATAACATTCAATGCGAAATTTCGTATTAATCGTCTCTCGTTGCGATTAAAACGTTGTTGTTATTTAATGGTTGTGAGGTTTTGTTTCTTTCTAGTAATTAATCCCATCTTTTCCAAAAACTTTATAAGGAGCCATGTTTTTTCATCTAAATAAAGTTTTAGATTTGATCATTTGAATAAATTTGTCCCATTTCAAATTGAGAACATTTTCTCTTTCTTGATGAAATGAATGGATGTGTGGTATTTTCCATATCTAGTTTGATAGAGATAAGAATAATTCCAAAAAAAGTGTTAAAGTTTATGTTGATATGGTATGTAGATTTTGGCCAAGTTGAAAATTTAAACAAAATTTCGGCTCGGCTTTCGAACAAGATAATTGATGGTGAGGATAGCTTTGAAATGTGCAGTTGTAACGATGACATGTTGTTTACGCATTTCCAGTCTAAAAAATGTCTGGAGAACTGGCTTATGAGACGTGTCCATTATTTTTCATTACTTAGTAGAAAAAGGAGACTTGCCAAAAAAAAAAATCAAATTCACAAAAACGTGATTGTTGATCATTTTATATCCTCTGGAAAATCAATTTTTTTTGTCGATAATGATATATATTTTCACAAGTGATATATCAGCGTGGTCAATCATAGTAAATTGGTGAGTAAACAAACAAACGATGTGGTCCAATTTGTGAAGATTTAGCGTGTCAACCGGGCGTAACGGAACACGCTGTAACGTACCTAATCGATACAACAAAACCTACCAAGTATACCTCGTTAAATAAGAAGGAATATATAACCGAATAAGTTTACATTTTTGTATTGTGTTTGTGGACGTATTTGTTAACGCGACATATGAATATGCTTTCCTTTTTGTATTTGGGACATTTATCATAAATTCTGTATTTTAAATTAAATTGTTTTTCTCCAAGGACCTTGTCAATAAGTTTGGCATAGCAAAAATATATTGTGGAGATGCTGCTTATAAATCAAGTAACAGATGAACATGTTCCCAGAAATGCTTCAGTTCATATCACAAAACCCTTCGGACGCAACATTGCCTCAAATCTTTCAGAGAAATCGCCAGTATTATAACATTGGTATTGTCGAAGAGTCTTTCGGGGGGTAGAAAACAGTTGCTCTGTCGACTATATCTTTGTGTAGGCAGCAATCTTTTAGCCTATAGCGGTGACCGGACTTGAGCATGGCTAGAACGATATTAGGGGCTTTTGTGTTCGTGGCTGAATCCATGTCTTCTGTCTACGACCCTAACAATAGCCGCAAGAAGCTTTATTCCACTAACCTGCTCAGTTTCTCCTAAAAAGCCCCGATAGATATATAGTATTTATTTATTGGTATTCACAAGACTACGGTGCCTGTTATGCTGTATAATTTATATATACCAATGCGTTTAGCCGCTTTCCAGCCTTTGATATATTTATGTATAAGTTCTTGATTTCCTTTTATACAGCACGTTTTTGATGATATAATAAGAATTCCTACTAGTTCTTTGCTGCAAGCAACTTTTTTTTTAGGTATTCGTGTTAACCTTCAGATTATAAGGTACGAGATCCATAATATGGTAATAGATATAATAGTCAAATGAACAAATAAAAATAAAAGAATCGACAAGTTTGTTATATCAATTTCATTCAACATTCAAGATGTTTTTTTTTTTTTTTTTTACTTCGTAGTATTAAATTCGTGAAACCATGTTAATGCTCGTCACTCTTTGATTTTCGTATAACTAAATATCTACAATACTCGAGATTGGTTTACCAAAATAAATTGTTCACGTTTTGAAATCAAAATATTTAAGAAAAGTTAAAAAACCCTTAAGAAGGTATCACACTTTTTGCGCAGAAATCAAATTCACTCCGAAATTTATTCATCTGATACCTTGAGCGTAAATATGAATTCGCGTAATAAGTGACAAATATTTTACGCTGTAATTCTGCAAAAGGACTTCGAACTACAAAGAGAAAAAGTCGAAATTTAAATGCCAGGAAAACAAAGTTAAATTCCTTTATATATAAATTTACGTCGATTGTGTCTTACTTAAAAAAAACGAAACTCAGGCATTTATTATATTTAAAAAAACATCCTCACTATAATACGAGCTTTTAAAATGAAGTAAAATGTTACGTAGAAATTTTTAAATCTTCCTGCAACATGCAGACAAATATTGTTTTCGATTTATTTATTTAGTTTTTATGTTACCCATAAAGTTATACGTTCGTAGCAAGGAGTCCTTTGTATTTATCAAGATCGTACTTATAATTCTGATTTATTTATTGTCTTGGAATCGCAAAGTTACATTTTCATAATTTAACTTGATTCATTCGGTGCCAAAACATGACAACTACTCTCTTAATGCAAAAGCTGAAGAAATGCAATCTTGCAAAAAATCCGATTTTTACAAGCTGTTTGGAAGAAATTTTTTATTTAATTGATTTCGGTATGATTTGTTTGTGAAAAATTCGATATTCCCATGTCTGATAAGGACTATTTTAGAATATATATCATCTAATATTATTATTATAATATTAATTATATTTATTATTATATTATGTGATATATTTCAAAGAGTACACTAATTAATCGTCCGACTGTCTTAACTAGAATTATACTAGATGCAATTGCAGCTCGCAACATCATTACAACTGCTATATAATTAAATATTTAGTTTAGGAATAGGAATACCAGCAATAATAATAATAATCACAATGTTAACTATTCCATGATATGTCTTCTGTAGTCGCCCAACGCCTTGTAATTATAGTATCAAAAATATAATGTGTGAATCGTAATTATGTAATCATTATTATAAATGATGGTATCTCGTTCTCGTCTTATTCTTGCACAGCTAAAGGCTAAAGTAAGTCAACTTCACTTCTTCGTATACAGCAAGACTCGCTGATATATAATGTGTACAGATTCAAATAACTGGTAGCCCTACGGTAGCAAATCTTTATTTAATTTCTTCCTAGATTTATACTGTTTCTACTTCACTGACATAATAACAGTTAATTATATGTTTTTAATTTATAAAGTTAGATACTTTCATAGCCGAACTATTGTTAAGTAAGTTAGTTAAAGAGTCCGCAATCCTAAAGATTGGTTGGAAACAGCACGCCATGCCGATCTATCCTGAGCTAATCCCTTCATCTCCCTATAGCTATTCATCTCAACGTCTTCAACTATCTGACTCACATACTCCAATCTAGGCCTACCTACCCCTCTCTTTCCCTCCACTCTACCTTCTATGATCAATTGCATAATCCCCCCATGCCTAAGAATATGCCCTACTAATCTGTCTCTCCTACGTTGTAACACTCTCCAAATACTTCTCTTCTCCCCTACTAACTCTAGTACAGCTTCATTTGTTACTTTATTAAGTAAGTACGCAATATGTATTTGCGTATTATAATTTGCCACCGAGATTATCTGGAATATTATATTAATGTGAAAATAGCTAAAGTGGCTTAAGGAAATTGGTTTAAGAAAAGATTGCAATTGATATTCTGTGGAGCGTAGCATTGTACGGATGTGAGGCGGGGGCAACGAGGAAAAGAACGGTGGAAGCATTTTAAATGATGATGAGATTTGGGTATATGGATAAGGTAGCAGTTGAAGACGTGTTACAGCTAGTTGAAGAGAAATAGATGCATTTGAAGATTTTAAGAATATAATAGGTCGTATTCTTAAACACGGAGGGGAAAGGGACGTTGCATAAGGTACATAGCAAAAGGATATATAAGTACATTATTGAGATGGACAGGCTTTGTCAGTAATTCCGGGAGGAATATTTAAAGAAGTTTTAAGCCACGATAGATTCTTTCTATTTAGTCACTATTGAGAATATAATAAGCAATATTTTCACACTGCATAAATGAGAATAATGCAACTTAAATTGCCATGAAGTAGATCCCTTTCTGAAGATACTTGAAGGTTGCGAGTCATCAAAGGAGAAATTCGAAAGAGAGGAACGATATTGTTTGCCGAGACATCTTACGTTATTAAGATTGTATAGTCTAACAAAATTGCTTTTTAAAATTATCTTATCAAAAGTAATGAATAAAGCCTACCCGAAATTAATTAAAAATCTTGATTTGGAATTGAAATTATTGAAATTTATCTATCATTTTATTTAGAATATTTGTAGAGTGAAAACCGATTAGGAAGACGATGAATTGAATAGCTTATATATGAATAAAACAGTTGTGGTAGCTCTTAGTATCGAAATTGAAATGCAATTTTTCTGGTTTACTGATTGGAAAAAAAATTAAGTTTATTTTTGCATCAGTGTATCTTTTATTTCTTAGACTTTTATTAATACGAATAAAAACATGTTAAAATTTTATAGTAACAAAACTGAAATCTTAGATGAATTTTATAGGGCCGTAAGATATTTACCACAGGCTATAAAAGTTGCTATAAATATAGGAATATTTAAAAAACAACTTAAGTTATACATAAAAAATAATAGATTACGTGATTAAGTTAAGAAAATCAAAGCAATTGTAAAACGGTCTGAATAGATAAGAATTGTGTATAATTTATAAGTCAGTCTTTTATAATGCAAGGTATTATGTAATTAAATTAATTTTACTACAAAAATGCTTTTGTTAAAGCATAAGCATAAACATAACTCTCTCTAACACCAGCAGATATCTGCTGAATGAGAAGATGTATATATATCTATATCTTATTATAAATGAAACTAGATTTGCAAACCAAACTGTTCGATAAAAAAAAATCACGCCTCAGCGAATGTCCAAAATATGATTTCACTTGTCAAAATTGAATGTTTTGACCATTTTAGTCCAACATAATTTACAGCTCTCTAGCTTCGTAGTGAAATTGTCTAACTATATGCGCATGTGTTGTATTGGTGTAGGAATGCTGAATATCGTGTGTTAGTTTTTAGTTTACACTATCATACAGTCAAAGGTCTAACTATCTAACCATTTATTATCGTTATTTCGTAATTACTGACATGGTCCAATCTTACGGCTGAATTTGTGAATGAGAAGAAGAGCCGAACCACATCGACCGATATCATGGACGATTTATTTATGTTTGTGCAATCGCTCTATAGACCCATCTACACAGTTATTCCTTTGGATTAGTATGTAGTAAGAGTATATCTTAAGATAGACATAAGCAGACCGATTGCCGCAATTTTAGATCATCGATCATTTACAGTGCGCGCGCATCAACAGCTTAGAGAACGAAAGATACAGTCATCAAAATTATATCACAACGCACCAATTGGCAATTTACAATGATATATCAAATGTAGTCTTGAATCTCAACACATTGCACGAAAGCAAAAATAGCCTTTAGTATTTGCAATAAGAACAGTTAAGTTCGTGCCTTTTTCTTTGCTGATTCCTCGTTGTGTTCAGCAACAATCACATTAAGAGCGAACCAATTAGCGATGTGTAGTTCACTCGCGAACCGTTTAATCTGAACGGTTCAATCAAATGACGGGCGTACTGTGACGATGTTTTGCAACGACCTATAGGTCATTATGACCTAGTTCGTGAACTATCAACTACATGGTGCACGGTGTACGTATTCATGTACTTGTACTAGGTCCTGAACCCGTCGTGTACTAAACCGTTCATGAATCACAACGACTTGTAAACGATGCAGTATAGTATACATTACATATACAGTACTAACATTTATTTAGTGATAAAGTGTGTTCCTAGGTCCTCAAAGTGACCTACAGTTTGCCATCGCTAGAACCAATGACAGTCGTTTAATATAAATTGAAGAGTAGATATATCCGCTAAACTAAATACCGGACAATGATATACACATTTAACTTGGATGGAATGTGAGTGACAGCGGCAACAACAATACATATCACTCGTCTGATGCTGGACGAGAGTATTATTGGTACTATGTATATATCGGACCTCGAGGATATACGTACTCACTGAGAACTGTAGATGACGGTCCATACCAACAACATTACCAACATTAACAAACATACATACTCACGAAGAGATACATTTATCGACATACGATAAAAAGCGGACCAATCAACAACTCACAACCTACCAACTGTACAAGAATGAATATTGTTCCGAATAGTAGCCTACAGGGCGCAATTTAAGAGATCCAACTCGTACTTTCAAATTGAAAAATAGTTATAAGGCTATTTTTTTTTAAGTGGGGGGCCTGCCCCGCATTACAAATTAAAACTAGTTTATGCATAAGCCCAATGATATTACTATACAATTCAAAAAAATTGAAAATATACGGGCCGCTTCAACACCCCGAAACCTTATGCTCGTGAAGAGATGCTCGCCACTGCATTTTTGTCATTTGAAGGTGTGGTCAAAATTCCTGCAATGTTGTCATATCGACTGCTAAGAAATACAATTATTTGCATAATTGATCAAAACAAATATTAAATAACTGGAAACTTTTTACTAAATAGTGGACTTTAATCGAAGCAACAATGGTACTGGAAGCTCAACCCTTATGCGCAGTAGAGGATGAATTAGGTACCGCCAAAATATAAAAAATGACCTATATCTCATGCCACTAATTTTTAAATTGACGATTTTGATATAATGCAGTTAATAGTAAAATAATATCTATGAGGCTCGATCTAAAGTGACATATAAGTGACAAAAGAAAAAACAGATTGAATATTGATTTGAATTTTGCTGCACTGGAAAATGGATTTTTTCAGTTTCTGACTCATGCTTCAATTCATGCCTCGAAACAATTTTAAGGAAAAACCTTTGAATTTGCAAACTACCATCTACATAAGCTTTAAAATTAATAATGATTGCCATACTTCCAAAAATTCAATCTAATATTTGATGTGATGTCGAGTCGAATTTTGAAGACTTCAATTTAACAATATTTCTGTATGGCCTTATATATACAAATATTCGGTACAAGTACTCTGCACAGCGCGGATATGTTTGTTCGAGATGATAGATGACAGTTCATCTGCGGAGATGGCATTGTCCGTTGATAGGGTTGAGGACGTAAATCACGCGCAGCCCATTTTTGACAGCAGTGATGTATTGCCTTAAGTATTCGTGAAATGGATTTGTTAATCTTTACAAAATATTCACCAAACACGCTGCGATGTATTAACACTGAAATTTTAGATTTTATTGAACATGTTTAAAAAATCATTTAATTTTGATTAATGAGGACGTTATTATACACTTTTAGTAATATAACTGAAAAAAATGTAGAAATTTAAATTTAGCTCGATTGATCTATGTGTGTAAAAAGGCAATAATTTTGCACAGTACATATACCGATATACTTATATAAGTCTACTTACTAAATGTAATTTGTTTTTCTTTAAATTTGTACGATATTACATTTACAAAACTGTTTTAAACTATTAACGATTTCAAGTGTATATACATTTGGTAATTTGTACCTAAAACATCTACAATTCTAGTGTACCAATCAAATACGTAAAATAATAATAAAAAAACATGCGTGAGACTCTCGCGCGGTACAAGTGAAACTTCTTAGCTCATAGGAAACGTTGATTTTATGCATTGCTTTGTAAAATTTACCTCTCTGACACTAAATCTAATTTTGGTAGATGACCAGGTAATTCTGGGTAGACAAAACCATTTGACTTTGATAACATTGGAATGGTATTCCGAGTGAGAGCATTTCGGCATGAATTGAACGCTATCACATCTTCAATGATAATGGCTGGAAACGCAGTATGTAAAAGTTGCTCGTGCTTAGGATCAACAGGTTTCACATCGTTCTTAAACCATATTCAATCACATATGGAACACACTGTATACCTAGCGGATTATTGAAATATTGTTTATCAAATTCGCGATGAGCAGGTTGAAAGAATGTAAATTTTGTGTATGATGCACTAGTGGGTGCACTTCTATTTGTCGAAGGCTCGCTCAGCTGCATCAGATTCATTTCGTTGATCTCTCACACTGCGTGTATCTTCACGCCTGAATCAGTGGCATTCAAATTCTCTATACCACTCACTGTGTCCTCACTTAACGACGGTATCGATTCATCCAGTGTATTTGAGGTCGCTGGAAGGTTATGTTGTCCACCGTGTTTCTTTAACGCCCTTTGCCTGCATCGATACTTTCTACTTCTTTCCAAGGTACTTGTTGGCACTTTTCTTGGCGGTTTATTCTCCTTTGCTGCGCATAGGCCGAACAAAGCCATAATTATATATTTTTTATTATTCCCTTGCTGTGTGGAAAACTGTTTTAATATAAGAATACTTTAATATACACATACATTTAGATCCACAAGTTGAATATAATATCTTTATTGAATTCGTATGTAATGTTATAATTCGATTGTCAAAACTCATGGCTCAATTTATATATTTTTCGGTGAATGCTTAAGTAAGATGCATTTTTTTTTCGCCACATTACAGTCGATATTTCGGCCGCTATTCTTATTGTCCATACGAAGAGTACCAGCCGCTTTAAAATAATTGGCACTGCACCGAATCCGGATCACGCATTTATATGCGGCTATTATGCTCGTATTTAATTATACGAAACGATACCACCGGCTTCGTGTCTTTATAGAACCTGACAACAACAGTCTTAAACGTGCTACTGCTTCGGAGCTTGCTTTCGCAGCACTGACGACAATTAAAAGTCGGTATTTGCTAAAAAAAAAAAAATTGCCCACAACATTGTTTGTCAATCATAATATAACTGTCCAATGAATTGTTGGACTGTTAAAGTTGGCAGCTGTTTCTTTTATGATCTTTAAATCTTACGAAAGTGGACAGATTTCAGGTGGATCCACGGGGCGATATTTGCAAGTGCTTGTTGATTTATACCAACCAATATTACTCGATGTTTAGCCTGCGCTTATTTTTTTGAGTTTCAATGGAGCGCGGTTCTGGCCGCGAAGATGCTAATAAATTTTCTTCTTGTGCCGCACATATAAGCTGTGTTCGAATGTATATATATAAAAATGCGCCAATTTCCACCAAGTCCAGCGGACACCGCGAAAAGATCAATTCGGGGTCAATAACTCGATATGACCATTCAACATGCTTTTACTTAAGCCAGTTAATTATTCGGCTCAATTATAATATCGATTAAAATCGTCTCGGAATGATTTATCAATTTCAGACCGTTGTTGTCCGATTGGTTAATTTAATATCTGTAAATTATTTGCATACACTCTATTTCATTTCGTAATAAAAATTACAGTGCATTTGAAGCAATGCCATCAATTCAAAATACATGATATATATTTTGGCATCTTATAAAATTAAGATTAAGCAACTCAATTTTAAATAAATTTTTTCCACTCAGCTGATTGAAGAATCTACCATTTTTTCGTGCAGTGAAGGTAAAGAAGGTAAACTTGTTTTTGCAGAAGGTTGTTTTTGCAAAAAGGGTATTGTCTTTATTTCGCTATATTAAATTATATCATCTATAGATCTCCAAACATTTTTTATTGCATTTCAACCATATCACAATAAAGAGTACATTTTATATCTTCCGGCTAGATAATGCAGCAGCTACATCGGAGAAGTAGTAATGTTTATCAGTCTTCAATAAAATTGAAGAGAACAAACTCGAAACTCTTCAGTTGTCTTCCATCATTAGATTTTACGAGACATTAATTCCTCGGAATATTTCCATTTTGCACGCATCATAATTTTTTATACTATCAACATAAAAGTAGCGAACATTTTTCTATAAGTTGTGTCTTATAAATTTTGTACGGCTGGTCTCTAACTGCGCACAAATTTTATTACCGGATTAAAAGATTCTCTATTTGCGCCAACAACAAAACTCCGACCGAAAATAGATACATCAACTGCGCACACACCTGACCTGGCCTGACCTGACCTGACTTATATATATTTTCCTACCGAGTTTTAATAAATGTATTGAAATATATGTGAAATTGGTGAACTACAATGCAAATCTATTTTTATTTTACCCATTATTAAGAATGACATGGAGGAGCTAGAAAATGTGGAACAGATAGATGAGGATGACTTAGGTCCTAGCATACTTAGGTCAGAGTTTCATAGAGCATTAAATGATTTACGGAATAACAAAGCAGAGGGGATTGATATGATACCAGCCGAATTAATAAAACACGCAGGGGAAAAAATGCAGGAGCGATTATACAGGTTAGTTTGTAAAATATATGAGAAGGGAGAAGTACCACAGGATTTTAGCGTAGTAGAATAGTAACAATGCCGAAGAAAATAGGAGCTAAATTGTGTGAGAACTATAGGACCATTAGCCTACTATCACATGCATCGAAGATATTGTTAAAGATTATTTATAGGAGATTAGAAAATAAAGTAGAGGAAAGGCTAGGAGAAGATCAGTTTGGTTTTAGGAAAAACAGAGGGACGAGAGAGGCGATTCTAGCACTAAGAACGGTAGTAGAAAAAAGAAATAGGGTAGGAAAGGTAACTTGCATAGCTTTTGTAGATTTAGAAAAGGCATTTGATAATGTAGATTGGGACATAATGTTTAGAATTTTAAAAGAAACGGGTATAGATTATAAGGATAGGAGAATAATTTTTAATTTATATAAACACCAAACTGCCTTAGTTAGAATTGAGGGGGAAGAAGAGGTAGCAAAAATAGGGAAGGGAGTTCGGCAGGGATGTACACTCTCACCGTTATTATTTAATCTATATATAGAAGATGCAATAAACAAAGTAAAAGAAGAGTATAGTGTAGGTGTGAATGTACAGGGAGAGAAAATATATATGTTGAGATTCGCCGACGATATAACTATATTAGAAGAAAGCGAAAAGAATTTAGAAAGGGTATTGAACGGTATGCAGGCAGTATTGACTAGGGATTTTAACATGAAAATAAATATAGGTAAAACT
This sequence comes from Leptodirus hochenwartii, assembly GCA_947310635.1. Classification (NCBI taxonomy): domain Eukaryota; kingdom Metazoa; phylum Arthropoda; class Insecta; order Coleoptera; family Leiodidae; genus Leptodirus; species Leptodirus hochenwartii. Next base: position 34,301,318 of record OX371179.1, on the reverse strand, counting down.
AAAGTGATGAGGTGTGACAAAAAGGAATGCAGTAGAAAAATGAAGATCTCAATAGGAGATAATAGAATCGAAGAAGTGTCAGATTTTTGTTATTTAGGCAGTAGAATCACAAAAGATAATCGAAGCAAAGTAGATATAAAGTGTAGGATAGCACAGGGTAGGAAGGCATTCGTAGAAAAAGAACAGATTTTAAGATCAAATATTGACTTGGGTATTAGAAAAAGATTACTGAAGGTATATGTTTGGAGTGTAGCACTGTACGGGTGTGAGGCGTGGACTATAGGAAAGGAAGAGAAGCGTAGATTACAAGCATTAGAAATGTGGTGTTATAGGAGGATGATGAGGATTGGTTGGGAAGATAAAGTAACAAATGAAGCTGTACTAGAGTTAGTAGGGGAGAAGAGAAGTATCTGGAGAGTGTTACAGCGTAGGAGAGACAGATTAGTAGGGCATATTCTTAGGCATGGGGGGATTATGCAATTGATCATAGAAGGTAGAGTGGAGGGAAAGAGAGGGGTAGGTAGGCCTAGATTGGAGTATGTGAGTCAGATAGCTGAAGACGTTGAGATGAATAGCTATAGAGAGATGAAGGGATTAGCTCAGGATAGATCGGCATGGCGTGCTGTTTCCAACCAATCTTTAGGATTGCGGACTGTTTAACTAACTAAGAATGACACAATGAAAAATACATTCTCTTTTTGTTCCACATTATTATTATTTTTTATTAGTATATTATTAATTGATAATAATTTGTAGCCAGCCGTCCGTATACCTGCCTATACGTGTGCGAAAACGAATAGTAGGGTTAAGGGTGCCGCTCTGGGTCGTAGTTTATTACATGGAATTAGTGCGCAAATAGAAAACTGCCTTTCTTACACTATCTTCGCTCAAATTACATAATCGGTCTTACATTATACTTCTTCCAATTCCTTAAGGATATAATATTCCTTTCTATAAAAGTTTGTAAAGCATCAATAAGTGTTTTTCTGATGAACTTTATTTTCTTCTTCGTAAAAGAAAAATGATAATGAGTCATCTCCATCATTGTTACCACATCATTCATTTAACTTCATACTATGTAGAATTATTTGAACGTTTGTCTTCAAAGTAATATCTTTTTTCGTGCGAAATAATAAAACTAACGGACGTTTCTAAAAAGAAGAGTTTCTAACACGAGTCCTTCATAATACCATCTTTCCATATAATTTTACGTGGTGTGTTTATGATATTGAGATGTAAATCAGTTGTTGGTGTGAATGTGTGTTGTTTGGGTAACGATTTTCAAGTGCCTTCTTCGTCTACAGTGGAGCTGGTTGTAGCAGCTGCAGCGACTGTTTAGTTGTGTTTTTTCTTCAGTTGTCGTTTGTTAGTTGTTGGGGAAAATTGTGTCGTAATGGAGCCGCATTCCTCCGAAGGCGTTGAGGTTATGGTTCTGGCGGTCTTTTTTCCGTATCTGGGTGAAGCTTCTTTATTCTGCTTCTTCTTTAACTTCTACTTATTCGTATTCCAACAACAGTCTTATTTCTGACATATACTTTGCGATACAGGTCCTTTTTATAGCCATGGTATTGTTTACCAAAAGTATATTTTTATGTCCTCCTAAATTATAATCGCTTCATTTAAATCAAGTCATCTATATAAAAATTATACAGCGTATATATAAAAGTTATACAGTTGCATAATATCTGGTTTTTGTTGATCCATCTTGGATTGTGTAAAATGGAGCTTGTACTTCTTTCTTACAACCCTTTTATATTACATAGCATCGATAATAGATTTTTAGTAACACGTACCTTACTTATATTCCTCACCTTCTCAAATATTTACCATTATTATAAACGTTTTGGTGTTGTAAAAGTGGTGCAACGTAGATTTTTTGTTTTTTCCTTATTCTCGATTGTCGTTGAATGTAGAAAACCTTCTAGCTTTTTCGGCAATAAATATATTATTGCAGCAACTTAACACAGCAATAACACACAATACCAGAAGCAATAATAGCCGACCGAATGACGTCAATAATGAAAACTGAAGACAGTTTAGCTTGAAAGCTTTGTGCCTTTGATAATTTGGTAAATATATAAATTCGTTGTGAATTACCGACCAAATAGATGGAAAGCACAAATACCGTGTATATCATTAATATCGTTTTCTGCAACGGACGCAATCCAATTTGCTACAATGTAAAAGATATAGCAATTTGTCAATGGCGAGAGATGAACCAACACAAATAAATCATTAAATATTTGAATAACAAACACGCCGCACATTCTATAGCAGATGAAATCTGTTAACTAACATATCAGCTAAAGTAAATTTGAGCGCAGTCGGTAGTATATAAATATTGAACCAGAGAAAACAAACTAAAGCGCATCTCTGATGTGGAAAATAGCGCTCATTCATGAAATATCGCTAGTTTGTGTATATCGCTTGCTTTTGCTGCTAAAAAATTGCCATATAATTAGTACTAAATAAATATCCTCGCGAGTCTCAATATAAACATTAATTGCATTTTGATAATTATGCCCTCAATTTATAGGAAGAGACCCGATGGTAATAGCTTAGTTAAAGAGTCCGCAATCCTAAAGATTGGTTGGAAACAGCACGCCATGTCGATCTATCCTGAGCTAATCCCTTCATCTCCCTATAGCTATTCATCTCAACGTCTTCAACTATCTGACTCACATACTCCAATCTAGGCCTACCTACCCCTCTCTTTCCCTCCACTCTACCTTCTATGATCAATTGCATAATCCCCCCATGCCTAAGAATATGCCCTACTAATCTGTCTCTCCTACGCTGTAACACTCTCCAGATACTTCTCTTCTCCCCTACTAACTCTAGTACATCTTCATTTGTTACTTTATCTTCCCAACCAATCCTCATCATCCTCCTATAACACCACATTTCAAGTGCTTCTAATCTACGCTTCTCTTCCTTTCCTATAGTTCACGCCTCACACCCGTACAGTGCTACACTCCAAACATATACCTTCAGTAATCTTTTTCTAATACCCAAGTCAATATTTGATCTTAAAATCTGTTCCTTTTCTACGAATGCCTTCCTACCCTGTGCTATCCTACACTTTATATCTACCTTGCTTCGATTATCTTTTGTGATTCTACTGCCTAAATAACAAAAATCTGACACTTCTTCGATTCTATTATCTCCTATTGTGATCCTCATTTTTCTACTGCATTCCTTTTTGTCACACCTCATCACTTTAGTTTTACCTATATTTATTTTCATGTTAAAATCCCTAGTCAATACTGCCTGCATACCATTCAATACCCTTTCTAAATTCTTTTCGCTTTCTTCCAATATAGCTATATCGTCGGCGAATCTCAACATATATATTTTCTCTCCCTGTACATTCACACCTACACTATACTCTTCTTTTACTTTGTTTGTTGCATCTTCTATATATAGATTAAATAATAACGGTGAAAGTGTACATCCCTGCCGAACTCCCTTCCCTATTTTTGCTACCTCTTCTTCCCCCTCAATTCTAACTAAGGCAGTTTGGTGTTTATATAAATTAAAAATTATTCTCCTATCCTTATAATCTATACCCGTTTCTTTTAAAATTCTAAACATTATGTCCCAATCTACATTATCAAATGCCTTTTCTAAATCTACAAAAGCTATGCAAGTTACCTTTCCTACCCTCTTTCTTTTTTCTACTACCGTTCTTAGTGATAGTATATAGTATTTTTCAAATTGTCAATTGAATAATTTTGTCAAATATCACCTAAATACCGTAACTCAAAGCATTTATGCGCATTTCGAAGGCTGTCCTTCGATCCCCAACCTCCTACTGTTTCAAATATGTTCTGCGTCTCACAGCCGTACAATACGATACTTTTAACATATGCTCTTCATAGTCAATATTTGATCGTGCCTTGAAAAATGAGATATTTTGCGCCAATTTAAATGCTTACATTTCCTGACGCCAGGACTTAAGATGGGTGTATATTTGATATAAAAATGATGTCTTTTTATATGAAATTGTTACGTGCGGATATAAAATGATGTTATTATTGCTCTGTTTCGCAAGTATATTGAAGAGAATGAATATAAATTGGATTTTTCCTACATATATCATTAAAATTACTCATGTAAAAACGCGTCTGCATGAGTTATATGAAGATATGATGGGTAAATTGCATTCTATGACAGGAATAGATTGATAAATAAGATAGATTACCTTGCAAATGTTAATAAAACGTCATTACAAAGCTGAGATGAAGACCATCTATGATTGATGCACTATCATAATACAAAATATATGAGAAAAAGCAGCTTCTCCAAGAAAATATCAGAATTTTTAACAATAATCGAAATTCTCTTTGTTCGTGGATATTTTCGTTATTTTTCTTTTATTGCATGCGCAGCATTCCTATAAATAAATGAGCTCGATTTTGATGTTTTATTTCGTATTTGTTCGACACAATATGCATTAGAACGACCTATACATATCCGGTGCAAAGATCTTCTCAACTAAGAACAAATATCTTTAAGTTACTAAAAAGACATTTCATGATTATTATTATATTTACATATTTAGACAAACAATACAAAATGTATATGCAGAAAGGAAATTCTATACACGTCAACAAACTTATCCTCATAAAATATTATACATGAATGGTATGTAAATACAGAAATTTCTGTCACTCTCTTTCGTAATAACATCTTAATATGGGAAGTTCGCTAAATTGTAGTTGTTCGTATTTTTTTAATGCCATTTGTATAAAAACGTTGCCCTATCGTTTTTATAAACCTGTATCGAAACTCTTGAGCAAATTAATTAGCAATTAATTTGCTAGACTCTGTATAAGCGTAAATCGGATGCATTTCCATTCCAGTAATTCTATTATTAAATTTTAATTAACAAATAACTGAGTGAGAGTGTTGTTTTATCAATTATTTTGACCCGTGTCGCATGGATCGGTTCGATGAACTACAAATTAACTATTCGTTTGTTCTATTTAATTGTTCGATACGCTAAATCGTACACAATACGGTTCATCTCATGAATGAAGTGAATTTAATGAAGATGTAATATCGGAGGCTGGTCATCATACTTTCCGATTAAAAGTAATTGCAGACGGTTATTTCTATAACAACTAAAAGTTTGCATCGCGGCCTGAAATTTCGAATTATATAATTAAATTTTGCACGGGTTAATATCACTGGCCACTAATATGATATTTTTATCTAATTTGGTTTTATTCTCTCAATAGTAAATTCAAGAAAGGAAAAACCCTTCCGGACCAAGGACGTTGTGAATGTTTGCCATTCAGGAGTACCCTGAATGTGCCACGATTAAGTTCCCTTAAATATTTACACTGCCAACCTATAATGCTAAGCATGGAGCCATAAAGAATGGGAGAGCCTTCAGCGCCCATTCTTAAAAAAAAATTTAAAAATCAAGAAATCTACCAACTAATCGCTTTTCAATTTTATTGTGCTGAATTCACTAAAAACCTTTGATTTTATGACCTTTCGATTTTATATATATATATATAACATTTTAGCACTAAGAACAGTAGTAGAAAAAAGAATGAGGGTAGGAAAGGTAACTTGCATAGCTTTTGTAGATTTAGAAAAGGCATTTGATAATATAGATTGGGACATAATGTTTAGAATTTTAAACGAAACGGGTATAGATTATAAGGATAGGAGAATAATTTTTAATTTATATAAACACCAAACTGCCTTAGTTAGAATTGAGGGGGAAGAAGAGGTAGCAAAAATAGGGAAGGGAGTTCGGCAGGGATGTACACTTTCACCGTTATTATTTAATCTATATATAGAAGATGCAATAAACAAAGTAAAAGAAGAGTATAGTGTAGGTGTGAATGTACAGGGAGAGAAAATATATATGTTGAGATTCGCCGACGATATAGCTATATTGGAAGAAAGCGAAAAGAATTTAGAAAGGGTATTGAATGGTATGCAGGCAGTATTGACTAGGGATTTTAACATGAAAATAAATATAGGTAAAACTAAAGTGATGAGGTGTGACAAAAAGGAATGCAGTAGAAAAATGAGGATCACAATAGGAGATAATAGAATCGAAGAAGTGTCAGATTTTTGTTATTTAGGCAGTAGAATCACAAAAGATAATCGAAGCAAGGTAGATATAAAGTGTAGGATAGCACAGGGTAGGAAGGCATTCGTAGAAAAGGAACAGATTTTAAGATCAAATATTGACTTGGGTATTAGAAAAAGATTACTGAAGGTATATGTTTGGAGTGTAGCACTGTACGGGTGTGAGGCGTGGACTATAGGAAAGGAAGAGAAGCGTAGATTACAAGCATTCGAAATGTGGTGTTATAGGAGGATGATGAGGATTGGTTGGGAAGATAAAGTAACAAATGAAGATGTACTAGAGTTAGTAGGGCAGAAGAGAAGTATTTGGAGAGTGTTACAGCGTAGGAGAGACAGATTAGTAGGGCATATCCTTAGGCATGGGGGGATTATGCAATTGATCATAGAAGGTAGAGTGGAGGGAAAGAGAGGGGTAGGTAGGGCTAAATTGGAGTATGTGAGTCAGATAGTTGAAGACGTTGAGATGAATAGCTATAGGGAGATGAAGGGATTAGCTCAGGATAGATCGGCATGGCGTGCTGTTTCCAACCAATCTTTTAGGATTGCGGACTCTTTAACTAATATAACATATTGGACAAATCTAGTGCAATTTTTATGCGTGTTTTCACGCAGACAATACTTTTTCGCAAGCAAAATTTCCTTACTTAATTTTGTAGTTCTATTCTGAGACAATGAGATTGTTCACAAAAATAACACAAACGATAATGTAAGACCTTTAGCATGAATATTCTAAGATATTAGTGTTAAAACTGTCCAGTATTGATTAAATTCCATTTATCCATTTTTTTCTTTCCTATATGATTACTTTATACAATAGTAATAAGATTATTTTCTATAATATTACTATATATGATTTGATAGAATTGTAAAATAAATTTCACCGTTTTATATGCCGTAATTATCCTCAGTTTTGTCTTTTCTTATTACAGTGAAGTAACAATTTATAAATTATGAAATCGAAGATTCCATTTTGATATTATTAAAAGCTTACTTAAAAAAATATTACATGGTGCAGTTTTATTATAATTGCTTATCGTAATAGACCAATATGAAGAAATTATTATCACGACAAACTAAATCAATGTTTCAGACATTTAATGTTTGAGTAAATTTCTCGTTTTTTCTGTATGTTATTTAGCAATTACAGTATAATTAGTTGAAGTTTTTCTTTTCAGGTGAGTACTGAATACCGAGTCATTGCTTCGAACATACTTCTACACTTCTATCAAGCCGATGCCATCGAGAGTGAGTATTATACATTTCTTCAACTTGAATTCCTTAGAATCGCTACGAATTTTCACACCGATTTAATGAAATGGTTTCTCTCTCAACCACGCAAAATTAAATCACATCAAAGCCACAGCTGATGGCTTCTTACGCATGTACAACATTACCACAAAGTGCGAACGAAAATAGAATTACAGTTTATTAACTGTACGCAGCAAACGTCATTTATATGATGACCTGAACGGTTTGAAGCGTTTGAACTATGTTACAATTATGATGCAAACAAAAACAAAATATTACAGTTCTTGCGAGGATCATGAATGTATTTTGAAGTTGTTAAGATATATATGATCGCCACTTCCTGTTTTTCACAGCGTGTAATGATGAAATTCGAAAAAGGGTGACCATCAATTGCCTTTCTTAAGCATGAAGCATTTTTTTTTGTAATTTAAAACAAAACCGAGAAAAAAATTAGTAGCCGCCAATTGATATTATACGTTATTCTTAGGAAGGCCTATATTTTAGATATTGTAAAGGCAGATGATTTTTCGTTTACCATAGAGGATTAGCTATAAGAATCTCCTCTAGCAAGATAGACGACATAGATTCCTAAAATAACTTTTGTCTACATTCTGTTAACCTTTAAGACATTTTTACTTTGTCATCATCACTAAAAGTTGTCGAAAGAATGCATTTTGTTAGTTAACTCTTGGAAAGATGCGTGCATTTTGATATAAGCACAGATTATTCGATGTCTAATCAGATAAAACGCACAAGCAAGACAGTATTATGGTAACGATCTGCACCGACACTTGAGCCTCTGCACTACAACGCTTTGAGCAGATAACTTATTTTAAACGTGACATTCACAAGAAGTCAGCATGATGCCGAATATATGAGATATATGCGACTCAACCACATACATATAAATGCTTTTTTATATGTAAAAATAACATCGTAAGATATCTTTCGCCTCGAGAAATGAGCAAACTATCATATGTACACTTCAGAATTACTTCTTCTATCCGTTCAAAAGTTATTGAGCTTAGTTCTAGCAACGATGCATTAAATTTAAGTCTCGAAAATGTTTTGTGAAAAACTTTAATCATATTATATTTATTAAAGGAATAAATAACGACGTGATTATATTACCCGCTAAAGATAAAAATAACGAACAATCTAGCCCCACATAAATTTATTCAAATCAAAAGTTGTATCAATATAATCGTTGTTAATAGTCTTCGACTTGTTCGATAATTCTAATTTGCTCGAGCCTGTTCTTTTGCGCCACAAGAACTTGCTTTGAGAAGCTTTTTATAGTCTCTCATACCTCCTCGATGATTTACTATGCAATATCTTTTTCAACCAGCAACTATTGGCAAATACTCGGCGCATATATTATGGTCAAACGTGAAAAGAGCTCGTGATATTGGCCCTTTTATAAAGATGATTTACTAGCGTTGGCATAGGGGGTGACATTTGACACACGATTGCCGCGTCTTGAATTGTCAAAATCCATTCTGTACCACGCCATGTGGATTTTACGTGTTCTCAAGTTGACACCATAATTTACACAGATACACACAAGCTTGTGCGCTATGCAAATATAGTTATATATTTTTGTACAGATTGTGTCGTTTGAGTGTTTAATATTTATCATGCTTCCCAAGCTACAAGGAAGCTGTCACTAAACTACTGAATAGTTACATCTTTAAATTTACTGCTTAGCATTTCCTGTTTCCGAGACAGCTTCAAATTTTTCTATATATCTTCAAAGGCAATTTATGGCATTTCCAGATAATCTATGGGAACATATAAAACCTTCTATTGCGTTTTATCTACGTTTTCACGAATTATTTATTCACGTGTTTTTGCGTATTAAGAGTTAGTTAAAGAGTCCGCAATCCTAAAGATTGGTTGGAAACAGCACGCCATGCCGATCTATCCTGAGCTAATCCCTTCATCTCCCTATAGCTATTCATCTCAACGTCTTCAACTATCTGACTCACATACTCCAATCTAGGCCTACCTACCCCTCTCTTTCCCTCCACTCTACCTTCTATGATCAATTGCATAATCCCCCCATGCCTAAGAATATGCCCTACTAATCTGTCTCTCCTACGTTGTAACACTCTCCAAATACTTCTCTTCTCCCCTACTAACTCTAGTACAGCTTCATTTGTTACTTTATCTTCCCAACCAATCCTCATCATCCTCCTATAACACCACATTTCAAGTGCTTCTAATCTACGCTTCTCTTCCTTTCCTATAGTCCACGCCTCACACCCGTACAGTGCTACACTCCAAACATATACCTTCAGTAATCTTTTTCTAATACCCAAGTCAATATTTGATCTTAAAATCTGTTCTTTTTCTACGAATGCCTTCCTACCCTGTGCTATCCTACACTTTATATCTACCTTGCTTCGATTATCTTTTGTGATTCTACTGCCTAAATAACAAAAATCTGACACTTCTTCGATTCTATTATCTCCTATTGTGATCCTCATTTTTCTACTGCATTCCTTTTTGTCACACCTCATCACTTTAGTTTTACCTATATTTATTTTCATGTTAAAATCCCTAGTCAATACTGCCTGCATACCATTCAATACCCTTTCTAATTTCTTTTCGCTTTCTTCCAATATAGCTATATCGTCGGCGAATCTCAGCATATATATTTTCTCTCCCTGTACATTCACACCTACACTATACTCTTCTTTTACTTTGTTTATTGCATCTTCTATATATAGATTAAATAATAACGGTGAGAGTGTACATCCCTGCCGAACTCCCTTCCCTATTTTTGCTACCTCTTCTTCCCCCTCAATTCTAACTAAGGCAGTTTGGTGTTTATATAAATTAAAAATTATTCTCCTATCCTTATAATCTATACCCGTTTCTTTTAAAATTCTAAACATTATGTCCCAATCTACATTGTCAAATGCCTTTTCTAAGTCTACAAAAGCTATGCAAGTTACCTTTCCTACCCTATTTCTTTTTTCTACTACCGTTCTTAAGAGTGTCTACAATTTTTTAACCATTCACGTAAGGCGAATTGTAAAAATCTTGCGAAAAACAGGAGCTATAAATCTCATTTGTAACTTATTATTACGTCTCCCCGAACATTTAATTATATAATTAAGTTGCGGCAGGTTGATTATTAGATCCTTGCAAACAGATATTAATAACACGTAAGTTAGACGTTGTATGCGCATCTTCTAAAACCTTGTTTCTATAGTCCAGGTCATATCTTTTGATTTTCTTTTTGTTTTGGCGTGTTGAATTCAGAATGATGATGGTAACTTTCGTATCATCTCTAGAGCTTATCTGATGATTATTTGAAAGCAAATGATGTTGTAGTCTACAGGAAAATGTACGCTCTTTTCTACCGAGTATCCAGGATACTTTAACACATTTTCCAGGCCTATATCTGCCGCTAAAACTACACACGCAATTATTACCTTCCTACGACTCTACAACGCAACCATGCACTACTTCTTAGTGCGTCCTCGTTATCTGATGTATCCGCCGCTTTAATAGATGCTGTATAATATACACATACTCCTTGCTAGTGTTACAGGGTGATTAATGTTTCTAGATAATTATTATGATTAAAATTGTCTACCATTTGTTCATTAAGACGTGGTTCTTTAAAGTCAGAAATCATATAAAAAGTTGTAGTATACTTTTATATCGTATACTGTGAAATTTGAAATAAGATGTTTTTCAAAACGTTTTTATAGTTACGCTTAATCATAATAATCAAACACTCGATATATTAATTTTGCGATGTCCCATGAATTTATGGTCTGGTAAATTACCAGCCCCTATATATTATGGGTTCGAATCCCACTTGCGTATCTCTCTTATGTAGATGCACTTTAGATGTTTCACCGCGTATATATTTTATATCTAATTATTATTATTACAGTTAGTTTTTTGTAACAATTAAGTCAGTTACGTTTTTGGAATCATAAACGTGTTTAATAATTTGTCGACATATCTCTTTTACGCTCTCCACCTATATCTGCACATAATATAAACCTACATGTGCCTATATAAGTAGTAGTTCTTCGGTTATTTTATGCGAAAATCTAGGAGCGTAATCGCGCGCCGCCACAAAAAAGAAGAACTATGAAGCCACCATTAGCCGGTTATAATATGTTGATAATTAGCTGTGCTGGACTCGACTTATACGAAGCAATCTTACAATCTGCGTTATGTCTTACAAGTACCTGCAAACGATGCTGGGAAATATCTTGCAATCGCTCATATTCAAATAGATTTAATAAGGTATTAGTATAAAATATCACCAAAATACCGTAACTTAAAATAGCTAGATGCGCATTTCGAAGGCTATGCCCCCCATCTTCATTAGCACAAGATAAAAACTAAATAAAATACCTCTGTCACGAATCCAGATTGATATACTATTAAATAAATAAGTCAACATTTAAAATTGGCATATAATATTACCTATAAATCTTTTAAAACAATATAAATTAATAATTAACGAAACTGACAAGTTTAGTTTGTCAAACCTAAAATAACTAATTTAAATAGACAAGATGAAATTGGGCCTGAATCTAAATTCATTAAATTTGATTTAGATTTATGCATGTATTTACAAATATTTCAATAAATATAATTCTACCAAAACACGCTACGCTTCTGTCTTCTCTAAAGAATAAGTAGGTGTGTCTAGTGCGTCCTAAGAAATGCAATGTTGACAAATCACCACGCACAGTTATAACCATTTTATGCAATTACAATGAATTGTTTTAAATTAATACAAAACGCAGAAAAGTTATACTAGAATATAAGAAATGTTGATAAATACTTATAATAGTATCATATTTATGTCATAATTAATTTCTACGATAACTATAAAATAGTGACAAATTTAAATTCTTAGACCTAGAGTATTTTTTGTTGTCTGGCACCACTGGTACTGTATATCCCCGATAAGCACAACCCTACGCGCAGACGATTACTAAAATTATCCGCCAATTAAAAAAAAAATTAAACTGTACTTTCATACGCATTTAACTCGGAATAATTCAAAACACTTTTAAGTAATTTAATTGAACTAATTTGAATTAGATGACCTGAGTTAGTCAAAAATATGCTCGGCCACAGCACTTTTATCTTTTCTTTTTAAACTGAAATGAACTATTTAATGCTTTAAGTTACGGTATTTGGGTGATATTCTATACTATAATTTAATGCCGTAGTCATCATTTTTTTAATTAATAAACTATGTAAAATATTTTATAATATCGCAATCGAGTGACAGTTATTATCTTAAAGCAACATCGATGCATTGTAACGAACAAAAATTTAAATTACTTTTACATTGTTTATTGAAATATGCAATCGTCAAAATAGAGTAAATTTCGAAGACTATTTTTTAATATCTTTTTAAGGATATCGCAATCGAGTGACAGTTATTATCTTAAAGCAACGTCGATGCATTGTAACGAACATAAATTGACATTACTCTTACATTTTTCAAACGTTTATTGAAATATGCAATCGTCAAAATAGAGTAAATATCGAAGACTATTTTTTAACATCTTTTTAAGGATATCGCAATCGAGTGACAGTTATTATCTTAAAGCAACATCGATGCATTGTAACGAACAAAAATTTAAATTACTTTTACATTGTTTATTGAAATATGCAATCGTCAAAATAGAGTAAATTTCGAAGACTATTTTTTAATATCTTTTTAAGGATATCGCAATCGAGTGACAGTTATTATCTTAAAGCAACGTCGATGCATTGTAACGAACATAAATTGACATTACTCTTACATTTTTCAAACGTTTATTGAAATATGCAATCGTCAAAATAGAGTAAATATCGAAGACTATTTTTTAACATCTTTTTAAGGATATCGCAATCGAGTGACAGTTATTATCTTAAAGCAACATCGATGCATTGTAACGAACAAAAATTTAAATTACTTTTACATTGTTTATTGAAATATGCAATCGTCAAAATAGAGTAAATTTCGAAGACTATTTTTTAATATCTTTTTAAGGATATCGCAATCGAGTGACAGTTATTATCTTAAAGCAACGTCGATGCATTGTAACGAACATAAATTGACATTACTCTTACATTGTTCATTGAAATACGCAATCGTCAAAAGAGAGTGAATTTCGAGGATTATTAAAATGGACTATTAAAAGCATACGTTCCAGAGTAGCTTTGTACGCCAGTAAAACGTGATAGGAAAGAAAAGGACGATAAACCGTTGGGCGTAGCATTTGAAATGTAGTGCTATAGAAAATTATGAGGATTAATTAATGAAATAAAGTGAAAAAGAGGAAATGGTAGAGATATTTGATGGGGAAAATGTTCAAAATTTATTTATTCGAGTATACTTGGATTTTAGTACGACCCACCCAAAAACTCTTCATTTTTCTCTTTTCCCTTTTCTTCATTTCTCTTCTTTTACAATGAATTTTGATTTTTATAAACTGTACACGTTTAATTTTCTAGTAAGGCATCCATTTTTATTCCATCAAGAATTACTTTATTTTTCAACTAGATAAATATTATATCCAGATTTTACCGTTATGTTATGATATTCCATATTAGGTAAGAGAAATAAAAAATACAATGTATATAAATTTTAATATAAAACATTGTATTTTTTATTTTACTACCCCGATATCTTTTCTTTGTACATTATTTGATACTTCACCAGATGTAATTTTCACCGTGCTGTATATGTTATATCTTCGTCTGAATGCGCTTTCGTATAAAACTCCAGATCGCGTAAATCAATAAGTAATAGTGCCGCTCGAGATTCACAGCAAATTCCCGCCTTTATGGTTTATTATACGATAAAATGTAAGCGGCATTTTTTATATTCGTAATTAGCTGTCTTTCATTATATAATCAGATTCCGATATACGTCGAAAAAACGTTTTATCGCTATATGCCATTTGCTCGTATATATCGTATTTTTTATTTATTGTTATTTATATTTAAATATCCAAAACTTTTTGATTCTTAACAATTCTTGATTACGGTGATATTGCTGTAAAATTATAAGAACGATGTGGATATACGTAATAATTGAACAAAAAATCGAAATCAGTTCAGATGCAAAGGAGGTATAAGGAGGAAAAATTTAATTCTTTCGTCGATTTTGATCAAATTTTTTTAAATTTCCAGAACAACGTAACATGACTATAAATCGTCCTAGATACAAATTTTAGAGATTTGCAGTTCAACCAGAAAAAAGTTGAAAAAATTGTCGAAAAAGTGCAAAGGGGTGCAGATTTATATAAAAATTCAAATTTTTTAGCAAGCAATCGAAAATTTTCAATACACATTCTTTAGTGTAAATACTGTTTATACAATTAATTAAAATAATACATCTACGTGCGTTGAATTTTTTTACTAACAAATAAATAAATATTAAATACGTCCTTAAATTCTTTACAACATAACAATCCGTTGATCGGATAGCCACTAGATAGTTACGTGTTTATTGTCGGCTATTATTTGTAACAAACTAATTATTATACAATATCGCATCAAATCATCCCATAGGCAGGAATACTAATTATGTCGTCTTATCGGAAATATTTGTATTCCATCTGTAAATTGTTATTGGAACGCCATTATTTATAGCACAATGTCGCATTTCTAGGACACAATCAAAGACACCGTAATATGTCTTTGTAATATATGCTTCGTAATGGGTAAAAGTAGGTAATCTTGGGGACGTCTGGGGTGCGACCTGAATGAAATTTATTATGGACTTCCGGTCAATCTTTTTGCTTGCCCATGTTTAGACCGGTGTAAGACAATTAGTTCTGAAAATGTATTTGAAATCTATCAATTGTATGATCGATATGGGAAATAGAAAAAAAAAAATTAACCACGTCGCATGTGCGTTTGATACTTTCCAAATATTTTTTTTATAACACATTGCTGATGGAAAATATAACATAATATTGATGTTATAACATAATCCGAGTTTGATGTCAATGAAATGCTTTTTATCACTCTCAATTTTTCAATATTAAAAATTGCAAATGTTGTTTTCGTTAATTTAATACTGGATATTAGCGATGGTAAACTGTAGATCACTTTGAGGACATAGTTCGTAGTTCATTTCAATGTACCGTTCACGAACTATAGGTCGTGAACTACTAACATCTTTTTAAAATGAACTAGTTCACGACCTATATGAAATACATGCACATATTGAAAATAATCATTTTTTTTCTCAATATAAAAATATTAAATGGTAGAAAATAAATAAATGGAAATATTACAATACTTATTTTGAATTAAGAATGAGGAAGAAAAAACAACAATGTTTATAATTTATACAAAACATATATATAAGTAAATATAATTTCGTTCCGTTCACCAACACACTTTATCACATAAATGTTAGTACTGCTATTGGCACTGTATATGTAATATATACTATACTGCATCGTTTACGAGTCGTTGGTTTAGTACACGACGGATTCAGGACCTAGTACAAGTACATCAATACGTACACCGTGCACCATCTAGTTCATAGTTCACGAACTAGGTCATAGTGACCTATAGGTCGTTGCAAAACATCATCACAGTACGCCCGTCATTTGATTGACCCGTTCAGAGTGAACGGTTCGCGAGTGAACTACACATCGCTAATTGGTTCGCTCTTAATGTGATTGTTGCTGAACACAACGAGGAATCAGCAAAGAAAAAGGCACGAACTTAACTTTTCTTATTGCAAATACTAAAGCCTATTTTTGCTTTCGTGCAATGTGTTGAGATTCGAGACTACATTTGATATATCATTGTAAATTGCCAATTGGTGCGTTGTGATATGATTTTGATGACTGTATCTTTCGTTCTCTAAGCTGTTGATGCGCGCGCACTGTAAATGATCGATGATCTAAAATTGCGGCAATCGGTCTGCTTATGTCTATCTTAAGATATACTCTCTTACTACATACTAATCCAAAGTAATAACTCTATAGATGGGTCTATAGAGCGATTGCACAAACATAAATAAATCGTCCATGATATCGGTCGATGTGGTTCGGCTCTTCTTCTCATTCACAAATTCAGACGTAAGATTGGACCATGTCAGTAATTACGAAATAACGATAATAAATGGTTAGATAGTTAGACCTTTGACTGTATGATAGTGTAAACTAAAAACTAACACACGATATTCAACATTCCTACACCAATACAACACATTCAAATATAGTTAGACAATTTCACTACGAAGCTAGAGAGCTGTAAATTATGTTGGACTAAGTTGGTTTAGTACACGACGGATTCAGGACCTAGTACAAGTACATCAATACGTACACCGTGCACCATGTAGTTCATAGTTCACGAACTAGGTCATAGTGACCTATAGGTCGTTGCAAAACATCATCACAGTACGCCCGTCATTTGATTGACCCGTTCAGAGTGAACGGTTCGCGAGTGAACTACACATTTTTAACACTTTACTAAAAGACCTACCATGACTCGTACTGACCTAATTTATATATTGACCTGAAAAAACATTTAAAAATAAATTTTAATTATGACCTAACCTGTTTGAACCAGAAAAACACTTCCTTTAAAAAATAATAATAATAATGTATTCTTCCTCTTAAATACTTGACCTATCCTGGTTTCAACCAACCGAACTAAAAACACTTCATTTTATAAATAATAGATTGATATTTATTGTACATATATTAATTTCTAATATTGTGCGTGTTTTTATTCTTTTTGTCAAAAGTGAGCGTGATTTTGTATTGATCGCCCAAAAAATTTTTTTTTAGAAAGAATGATAAATAATAATGACCATGCTTCTTTCGAATGCACGAATATACGCGAATATACACGAATATATACACCGTTCTATTGAAAGTGGCGGAAAGCGACAGAAGTTCACGCATCATAAATCAAGACCTATATAATGGCTTGACCAATACAGTACGGAGCAGTGCTATTCAAAACTGACATGGCGTCAGTCGTACGGCACTTTGAATAGTGCTGTGGGTACGCTTGTGTATTGTCAATAGAAAAACTAGGTGTGGCTGAGTACCTTGTGTATATACTGTCCGCCATTTTCAAAAAGACGATGTATAACTGTTTATGCGATTATACAATTTGACCAATTGTCTAGAAATGTATCTTAGTTGGTTGTGGCTACTTGCCACCCGTCACTAATTGTCCTTCACATATCTATTTCCTTTTAAATTAATATTAGTAGCGGAGGCAAGTTTGGCTTGTATGGCCTTCCAAGTATTGGATTTGAATATATTTGCATTAGTAATGGTGAGATTTATTATTCAACTCATTAATGATAAATGGGTTAATGTCTAAGTTCATTTGCATGATCTTACGCCATGATTTATTAAACAATTAATCGGACATTCCGGCTGCGTATCCTTATAGTAAGATTACGACTTTATTACCAAGAATCACTTGAAAATATAAATTAAATGGTGAGAAAAAGGAGGAATAGAGTACAGCGATCGATTTAGGTTAATTAAAAATTGAAAGGAATATTAATTTGAACAGTACGATTAAGGAGATTGTAATTAAAATTATTCACACGTGAATTCTAATATGGATTAGAAACAATCCGCCAGCGAATATATTTTAAAAGAAAAGTGTTGTATGAGTAAACAACACTTTTTAGAATGGCTCTAACACTTCGGTAAAAGCATGTATTGAATTAATTTGTCTTTGATAAACGGAAATGTCTCGTTATAATAGTTATAGTAATCCCTACTTTGATGTTTAAGATTTAAGCTGTAAATGTGTGTACGAAGAAAGAATGATGATTGTACAGATTAATATTACTTTATTCGGATGGACAGGCGTTCATGTTCTACCCGAATAGTGACTGTATATACAATCAAAGACAAGAGTAATAAAACACAAATATTTCTCAAATATTAGTTATAACACAAAAATGTGGGAATTTGTCAAACTGATTTACCTTTTCATTATTTATATATTCTATGTTTATATATTGTTTTTTTAACCTTTTTTTTGTCTAGTCTTCTGCTCATTTAGCTTGAAAATTAACTGCGTTCATGATCTTTATATTTTCTACCAATTTAGGTCTCTGATTGTACATATTACACGCTGAAGACTATAAATGCATCTTATAAATGCACAAACCTTTTCTTGAGCTCACATTTAAAGCATATATGTAAATGTTGTCGAATTATAAGGCTGTAAGAAGGTATAACATTTACCACGGGCATTTTACTTACAACGTCTATATGATACTTCCAAATCTTTATGTCTTCATATAAAGAACAATATCACGTCTTACACTGATTTTTGGCATGGAAATGTTGGAAACATTTTCCTTATCTCGTATAATTATTAACGCATTTATTTGGAATAAGAAAATATTTTGTTCTACCGAAACGGTTGAATGAAAATCATCTGGTCTTATTTTTATCAGTAGTATTTTAAATTTAATTTTAATTTAGCAGTATTTCTTCTAAATTAACTTACAACAATACTGAGTGATTTATACTCAACGGATTTTTGAGTAATGTGTGTGTTGAATTATAATTTCTATTTTGAAAACGTTGCCAAATTACAAGAAGTTAACTTAACGAGACATGATAATATGTTTTACAAACTTTCTATTCATATTTATGGGATCAACCTGACTTATTTGTAACTCTACTGTTGGTTCTACATTTTTTTTAGATTACATGAGATATTGACTTGACTTGACCTGACTATCGAAAGAAATTCTGTCCCAATTATGAGTTTTGAAAAAAATTCCAGTGCGGTATATATTTTGCCTTTGGAACAGTAGCCTTTTGATAAGTAGCCCTTCCAGTTTTCGTGTATAGCAGCGCCTCTTTTACAAAAAAAGGACGAGTTTTATAAAGACACGTAAACAGATGATGCTGTCAGAAAGCATGCGAGCGTTGTGAGATTATCACGCTAGATTTAAGAGGCCGTCGGCCGGCCCAGGCCTGAAAAATGACATTAAGTTATTATTAATTATATGTATATGCGTATGCATACCAGCGACGTGGCTTAATCCAAGGAACATCTTCAGCATTGGAAAGCACCCACAAAGACACCAACCCGCAAAAAAAAACAGCAACAGTCAGTAGGTTTAAGTTCAACGATCTTAATCGGTAGATTATCTAAAGACACATTGGTAATTGTCAGGCTTATTGATAACCGTGTGGCTATCTATAAATGTCATTTTAGAACTGAAGTTAAATTCTGTGACCGCGTGTTTGATTTGTATCGCAATCTTCAAGCATTTCAGTTATTTACAATTTATATAGGAGATATAGGAGATTAGAAAATAAAGTAGAGGAAAGGCTAGGAGAAGATCAGTTTGGTTTTAGGAAAAACAGAGGGACGAGGGAGGCGATTTTAGCACTAAGAACAGTAGTAGAAAAAAGAAAGAGGGTAGGAAAGGTAACTTGCATAGCTTTTGTAGACTTAGAAAATGCATTTGATAATGTAGATTGGGACATAATGTTTAGAATTTTAAAAGAAACGGGTATAGATTATAAGGATAGGAGAATAGTTTTTAATTTATATAAACACCAAACTGCCTTAGTTAGAATTGAGGGGGAAGAAGAGGTAGCAAAAATAGGGAAGGGAGTTCGGCAGGGATGTACACTCTCACCGTTATTATTTAATCTATATATAGAAGATGCAATAAACAAAGTAAAAGAAGAGTATAGTGTAGGTGTGAATGTACAGGGAGAGAAAATATATATGTTGAGATTCGCCGACGATATAGCTATATTGGAAGAAAGCGAAAAGAATTTAGAAAGGGTATTGAATGGTATGCAGGCAGTATTGACTAGGGATTTTAACATGAAAATAAATATAGGTAAAACTAAAGTGATGAGGTGTGACAAAAAGGAATGCAGTAGAAAAATGAGGATCACAATAGGAGATAATAGAATCGAAGAAGTGTCAGATTTTTGTTATTTAGGCAGTAGAATCACAAAAGATAATCGAAGCAAGGTAGATATAAAGTGTAGGATAGCACAGGGTAGGAAGGCATTCGTAGAGAAGGAACAGATTTTAAGATCAAATATTGACTTGGGTATTAGAAAAAGATTACTGAAGGTATATGTTTGGAGTGTAGCACTGTACGGGTGTGAGGCGTGGACTATAGGAAAGGAAGAGAAGCGTAGATTACAAGCATTCGAAATGTGGTGTTATAGGAGGATGATGAGGATTGGTTGGGAAGATAAAGTAACAAATGAAGCTGTACTAGAGTTAGTAGGGGAGAAGAGAAGTATCTGGAGAGTGTTACAGCGTAGGAGAGACAGATTAGTAGGGCATATTCTTAGGCATGGGGGGATTATGCAATTGATCATAGAAGGTAGAGTGGAGGGAAAGAGAGGGGTAGGTAGGCCTAGATTGGAGTATGTGAGTCAGATAGTTGAAGACGTTGAGATGAATAGCTATAGGGAGATGAAGGGATTAGCTCAGGATAGATCGGCATGGCGTGCTGTTTCCAACCAATCTTTAGGATTGCGGACTCTTTAACCTAACAATTTATTTTCTAAAAGTCGTTATGGGTAGAAATGTAATACTGTGAAATATTCTCAAATGGGAAATGTTTCAGATCTTCAGATGAACCGGGGAAGATCGTAATATGCGAGTAAAATACAAAATGTAATTACTACACTTTTTACGAGATATTAAAATGTTTACGAACACAATTTTTCACCACTATTAACTTTTCATAACAAACAATTATACGCGAAATTATCCACATAGTAGTTTATTTATACGAAATTCGGGCGTGCTTCGTGATCTTTTTTAAATTCGATATTGATGTTATTTTTTTATTTTTTTGTGGTGGTGGGCAGGTGATCCTTAAGGTGATTACACGATACCGTCTAAACTGTTTGAGTCTATAATGGTAGAGACGAATTAATGAACAAAGTTGCTGCACAAATGCCTATATTCAATTCAACATTAAGGATGGTATCTTCTATAAATATGGCCGCGTGTAGCCACCATATATTACGATACGGCACTTATGGGACGATTAGTCTAATAATGTGTGCTAATTAATATATTGTTGCCTTAATTAAGGGTGTAAAAATAATCCAGTTTCCGCCATTCAATGTGTAGAATTTCATAGTATAGAATATCACCCAAATACCGTAACTTAAAGCATTAAGTAGCTAGATGTAGATTTCGAAGGCGATGCCCCCATCTTCAGTAGCACAAGATAAAAAAATAAATAAAATACCTCTATCACGAATCGTGATTGATATACTATTAAATAAATAAGTCAACATGACAGAAGTACCTCAAAAAATGGCACATAATATGACCCATACACCTTTTAAAGCAATATAAATTAATAATTAACAGGTAACAACAACAAACATTGGTTTGTCAAACCTAAAGTAACCAAAAATAAATAAAATACAAATTGTTCTTATTAAATTAATTAAATAGACAAGATGAAATAGGGCCTGAATCTAAATTCATTAAATTTAATTTAGATTTATGCATGTTTATACTTTCATAAGCATTTAACTCGGAATAATACAAAACACTTTTAAGTAATTTAAGCAGTGGCGGTTCCTTATGCAGGCCGCAGGGCCGCGCGCGCCCCTCCTGAACATTGAGTGCATCACCGTATGTATATAATTGTATTGCGATATTTTATCTGGGCATTATTTTTCCTAAAAGATAAAGCTTGCGCCGCGAACATACCTAACACTCATGACTCACACGATATGGCAGCTAGCAAGTACCAGTCAAATGCATATGCCCTATCTGTTGGAAGCGCTAGAGTTAGAGCGACCGTATGCAGTATAGCTATATAGCTATACTGCATATACTTCGCAATATAGCTATATCGTTAATATGTTGTACAAATTCGAGCGCCACCCAGCCACATAGTACAGGTTAAATGCATATGCACTCATCTCACTCTATTGCAAGCAATAGGTGAGAGCGACCGTATACAGTATGTCTTCTCTATTTCTTCGGTTCGCTTGTACTATATTACGACTAGTGTGCAACATTCTAGCGACTTTGGATGAGTCATAGCAACGTGCCGTCACGTTGCTTGTACAGCGAGAATATATATCGTTGTTTATGTTATTCTGGGATACGATTCTTTAGCGTCCGAACAGAGAAGCCTAGTATACAGTAATATTGATATAGATGTAGTTGCATTGTTCTGTGAGTTACGTATGTACGATTTTGCCACGTGTTTCTCCAAGAATATATTTAATAGAAATAATTTAATAAAAATGAATAGTGTTAGTTCTTTATTGAAAATAGAGTTTTGTAGACTTTCTCTTGTGGACAAAGTAAAAATTAAAGAATTAGGTAGGCCATTGCCTGATTAAAATTTATCGCAAACTTGTGCAAGGAGTGCTCAAAACCGGACATTTACGCGGCGTTTTACAAGAGACATTTACAAAAAAAATTATAACACAGATGAAGGACAGATTCTCATATCGTGGCCATCTACAAGTCGCTGAGTTATTTAACACGAAATCGATGCCAACATTTTCTAAATAATTTCCAGTGGACCTTTTGGAAACTGTGTGTCATGCATATCCATTTTTGAATAAAACCAGATTAAAAATAGAATTAGAAGTCATTTACTCGCGTCCGGATTTTTATCAAATAATTGGAGCCACAAATTTTCTTTCATTATTGCTACAAAATAATCTCAGTGAAACTTTCCCGGAAACTATAAAAATATTTAAAATTATTTTAACAACCCCGATGACCACTGCTGAATCAGAGCGTTGTTTTTCAACACTTAAAAGAATCTTTTTTTTTGCGAAATGCTATGGGTAATGATCGTTTAAACGCGTTGGCGATGATGTGTATTAATAAAAATGTGGTGCGATATATTTACAATTTTAACGAAAGAGTTTTGAAAAAGTTTATATCAATAAAAGATAGAAGAGTGGAATTCACTTTCAAGAAATGATTGAATTTAATCATTTTGCATCCATTTTAGGTAAGATTTCTCACTATTATGTTATTTTTTAAGAAATGCGCCCCCCAGATTGAAATGGCACGAGCTGCCACTGAATTTAAGTGAACTAATTTGCATAGGATGTCCTGAGTTAGTCAAAAATATGCTCGGCTACAGCACTTTTATCTTTTCTATGTAATCTGAAATGAGCTAAATGCTCCTTAAATCTAGATTCGATTGCATTACCTGTCTAAACCAGATTTTTTATTGAAATCAATCAAATTTTTGGGATTTCCTAGAAAATTAGCAAGACTATTATATGTTACTTTAAAATTATATTTATTTAAAATACTATCTAAACCACGTGAAATTATAGGATCAAATGGTACTTTAAGAAATTTTGGAGTTGAATTATTACTTTGATCTAAACTACTAATATTTCTGATATCTCTTGTTCTTTTATAATTTTATAAGAATAGCCATTTTGTACTGCTATATTTCGGATATTATTTAATTCAATGTTATATTTATCATTAGATAAAGGAAAATTTAATAAGCGGTTAATTAAAAAAAAATATCATTTAATAAACTATATTTAATACAGCTCATTATAAATGATATATAAATCTAACTAATCCTCAATAGTTTTCATTCTATACTCCTTAAAAGCGCCTTCAAGCATTGGTGTTTGATTCCACGTCATTTCTAATTTTAATGCATATTAATATCGTAACCAATTTAGCTTGAAATTGCTGTAATATCAAATACAATTGCTCTATGATTATCATTATAAATTGTACGAATATTTTATAATAATCCGAATCATTATCGTCAGAAGGAATGTGTCTCTGCAACTAAAAAAAAAACGCACCCTACTCGTGAAGAAAATTATGCAAATAACCAATTACGGTCTTGATTACGTGACGTGTAATCCACTTATTTTTTAACGTTAGAATCTTCTATCGAATACTCAACTATCGATAAGATAAGATAAGATAATTTTATTAGCTGTTTAAATACATAAAGTACAGCGTATATAAATAATATTACCAAAAGGTCATTACAAAATACAAACAGCACAAAAATCAAAAATATCGCACTACAAAAATTTGTAATTAAAAAATTCATCGGTGCAGTAAAAAGCATTTTTCTTTAAAATTTGGATAATCATATCCTTGTTTTCTTTTATAGACAAATCCCTAATAGGTAACGGTAGAGTATTGTAAAATTTAAATGACATATGTTGTAAACTATTTTCCGTTTTAACTAATCTACAAAAATCTTGTCTTACACCATGTTTATATCTTATACAATGATCGTGAAAATCTGCTTGAAGAAACTTGAATTTAACATTCTTATGAGCATATAAGAGCGAGTGATAAACGATAACAATACCACCAAAACACCTGCTTATAATAAAAATCCACTCCAGCTTAATCCACTCTTAAATTGTTATTAGTTATAATAATTAACGAAATATATAGAGCTTAAATCAGGTGTATATAATAACAAGTAGGTTCGATTTTTTAAAATTTCTTTTAGTTTGATCTCCGTATTTGTCTTACTCAAATGTTAAAATCACCCAGAATGGGGTAACGTTTAATTTAATGGCTATGGTAACGTTTAGTTCATTTTAATTTAAATTTTATTAAATATATTGAATTATCAGTAACTCAAATTACAGTTTAAGAACATATGATCCTTTTGACTCCTGCCAGATTAATAACAATAAAATTTTATATGCTCGTCCACGAATGCGCGAACTCTCCTTGTAGAAAATTAGATAATCTTCTAATAATTCTTTCGTAGCAATATCATGTTTGATTTTGCGGGGTTGTAATGTTAAACCGCTAGCGACAATAGCTGATATGATAATGAGTTGTCTTATCCTGTCCCCTAATGAACAATAACATAATCTGGACGCATCTGCAAACCGCGGTTGAGGCGCATCGGTAATGTAAAAGCTCATCCAACACAAGGATATACACAGTGATTATTAAAAAGATATTTAAATGTATAATTTTAGTTGAATTAAAATAGAAGTTATAGCTTAATTACTTTAATCCTCGATTAAAAGCGATTTGTTTCCTCTTTAATTAATTTATCTTTTATATATGTTTAGTTTATAATTGTTTGTACCTATATCACTGTAAATATTAAAGGAGTTGAAGCGGTTTTATTATTCCTTAGATGAGCGGCATGTGCGTTTAGAAAACAATTCCTGCGACATTTCGTAGTTAGTATGCGTTACACCGGAGGACTGCGTCTAGTGCCCCGGTGCATATAAATAACTTGCATTAGTACAGACTGTGTTTTCTCAATCGGATGACAGTTGTTGACTGTCGGTATGTCTCTTTGGAAACGTGTATATGTACGAGGAATTCTTACATACATGCAGATGAAGAACAACCAATCAGAACACACCCCGCGCTTGTAGAAATATATTTTTGCTGTTTACACTAAAAGAATTTAACACATTTTATCTATCTACTACGTATTTTGTGACATCATTCTGTTGGCGGAAAGATAGAAAGACTTTAGTTCAATCTTCAAAATTTCAACTCTCAATATGATAAAAAAACGTGTCTTCATTTGCATTTAAAATAAAATAAAATATACAACAAATTAGTTATCTTTTTTAAAATGATTTCCCTGTTCTATTTAGTTGATTGATTCCTCGCACATAATTACACACGTAGAAATTAGACATTCGGATGTAAAAAGAGCAAATTTAACATATTTCTTACATTCTTTACATATTTCTATACAATCCAAGTAAGCCTTAAACACATCAATATTTCATTACTCTTCTGAAGCAGAGAATCACTTCTTATCTATTTTCGGATTTTATCCGCACATTTAAATTGACATTGTAGGAAGACTAATTAACACATTAGACAAGTTCATGGGGTCATCTTGGGATTAATGTTGTTTAACTCTTCTAGCTAGCGTCTAACGAGACATAGCGTGGCAGTTCTATTAACGTGACTAATTTCCATTGAACGTTGCACACAACACTTTAGTCGCATGTCCAAAAAGACAGGCACAGACTGGTCATTTTTGCAATGGAGAAAAATACACATATGCAACATTTCCAGATGATTAATTAGTCATCTGGAAATGTTGCAAAAAAAATAGCAAATTTGATGGAACGTGATATTTTTTCTTTCCGTTTACATCCATTTATATATTGTAAATGAATTAAATATGATCAAATTTATGTACAAATATGTACAAAATATATAATATTCGATGTGTCCATATTTACATAAACTGAAAACGTCATCGAAACATCTCAAAACTTATATAAAATATAGATTGTGAATTATATTGGACAAGTTTCTTAGTCCGTTCCTGTATAGGAGAAAAGTATGATCTTAACGCTCCTATAGCATATTCCATGCATAATCAAGAAAAGTTTGTAATAATTGACAATGAACTTTATAATTACCAAACAACTGAAATGTCTAACCGCATAATAACTACACGTATGAATTTGATCCTAACATCGAAGCGAACAAAATTAATTTATTTACTACAATTCGCATCAAAAATAATATGTCTTGAACTGCTTCTCCTTTCTTTTATCACGTGTAAACTCTTATAAAAGACTTCATTGATCTGCTTGATCTTTCCGCCTTTTTAAGCCACTCTAAACTAACCACTTGTGCGCACTCGAACATATTCTTAAACTGGCACTTTTCGTTGCTCAGCTTCGATTGGGAAATGTTCCGAATATGTTCCAAGTACATCATAGCTTTAAATGAGAAAACATATCGCCAGTGTTCTAAAAGCAATGTACCACATCTTCAAGTTAATTATTCTTGTTTACCAGTGTTGTGCAATGAAGAATATAAATTGTAGGCGAATTCATTTATCAGCTTTAAAATGTTTCGATTCAAAACAACAAAAACAAGTTTTTGAAAAAAGTTGAAAAAATTTTTCAACAGATCTTTGCATTTTTAGATTCATTGAGTGCAAGAAAAGATTGTCGAGATGAATTTTTAACAATTTTAATCAGTATTAAATTCGAAACGTTCCCTGACGTTGTGTATTTTATCGTTCTCCTGTGGAAATCTTATATGATTCTTTGTAAGGACTATGACCATGTCAATATCAGATCTTCAGCTGGAGTGCCTTGCAAGAAGTAAGTGTAAGTACCACAGCAGATTTATAACAGATGCTCTGTGGTGTAATAAATAAATCGCATGGACATCCCCTGTGTTGTACAATGTATATATATATTTATAGCATTGAA
Source organism: Leptodirus hochenwartii (assembly GCA_947310635.1). Lineage (NCBI taxonomy): Eukaryota > Metazoa > Arthropoda > Insecta > Coleoptera > Leiodidae > Leptodirus > Leptodirus hochenwartii. The sequence goes on along the minus strand of OX371179.1, from coordinate 34,273,758 downwards.
CTTAAATATACACAGGATAACGGAATATCGAAAACAAAAACAAAAAATAATGATGTGGAGGAATGGAATGGAACACCAAGCAAATACTTTAAATTAAATTGAATGATTATTCGAAAGAGACACTAACAGAATTCCACTTGAAGCCTATATGTATTTTAAAATTTGTTTCGGATAAACAGATAAATAGACCATTAGTCTACTATCACATGCATCGAAGATATTGCTAAAGATTATTTATAGGAGATTAGAAAATAAAGTAGAGGAAAGGCTAGGAGAAGATCAGTTTGGTTTTAGGAAAAACAGAGGGACGAGGGAGGCGATTTTAGCACTAAGAACAGTAGTAGAAAAAAGAATGAGGGTAGGAAAGGTAACTTGCATAGCTTTTGTAGATTTAGAAAAGGCATTTGATAATGTAGATTGGGACATAATGTTTAGAATTTTAAAAGAAACGGGTATAGATTATAAGGATAGGAGAATAATTTTTAATTTATATAAACACCAAACTGCCTTAGTTAGAATTGAGGGGGAAGAAGAGGTAGCAAAAATAGGGAAGGGAGTTCGGCAGGGATGTACACTTTCACCGTTATTATTTAATCTATATATAGAAGATGCAATAAACAAAGTAAAAGAAGAGTATAGTGTAGGTGTGAATGTACAGGGAGAGAAAATATATATGTTGAGATTCGCCGACGATATAGCTATATTGGAAGAAAGCGAAAAGAATTTAGAAAGGGTATTGAATGGTATGCAGGCAGTATTGACTAGGGATTTTAACATGAAAATAAATATAGGTAAAACTAAAGTGATGAGGTGTGACAAAAAGGAATGCAGTAGAAAAATGAGGATCACAATAGGAGATAATAGAATCGAAGAAGTGTCAGATTTTTGTTATTTAGGCAGTAGAATCACAAAAGATAATCGAAACAAGGTAGATATAAAGTGTAGGATAGCACAGGGTAGGAAGGCATTCGTAGAAAAAGAACAGATTTTAAGATCAAATATTGACTTGGGTATTAGAAAAAGATTACTGAAGGTATATGTTTGGAGTGTAGCACTGTACGGGTGTGAGGCGTGGACTATAGGAAAGGAAGAGAAGCGTAGATTACAAGCATTCGAAATGTGGTGTTATAGGAGGATGATGAGGATTGGTTGGGAAGATAAAGTAACAAATGAAGCTGTACTAGAGTTAGTAGGGGAGAAGAGAAGTATTTGGAGAGTGTTACAGCGTAGGAGAGACAGATTAGTAGGGCATATCCTTAGGCATGCGGGGATTATGCAATTGATCATAGAAGGTAGAGTGGAGGGAAAGAGAGGGGTAGGTAGGCCTAAATTGGAGTATGTGAGTCAGATAGTTGGAGACGTTGAGATGAATAGCTATAGGGAGATGAAGGGATTAGCTCAGGATAGATCGGCATGGCGTGCTGTTTCCAACCAATCTTTAGGATTGCGGACTCTTTAACTAACTAAACAGATAATAAAATTTAATAACTTGGCGAAATATATATTTTAATACATTTTCGTTATTGAAAGGATCGTTGAACGACTTGTGTTTGTATATGCAAGAGATCGAGCCTGTAGAGAGATTGCATCGCGCTCACATTGACCTCCAGCACATTATACAGAAGAAGAAAATAATATCAAGATGAAGAAGAAGTACCGAGCGAGCAAGAACTGATACACCACACACCCACGAGCCGTACTAGACAACTAAATCAGTACAGATAAATAAATGAGATGCGAAGGCACAAACTTGCCTAAGAAAAGGCAGTGATATCTACGATTTCTTTAATATATTATTTAAATGGTAAACCGTGATATTATTATTTTTTCATTAGTTCTTACAATTTTATAAAACATGCGATTTTGCACACGTTTTTATTAAATTTTACGAAGAAGTTTCGTTAATCTTAAAAATTGCTCCAAACACGTGAAAAAATGCATTTATCACTTGCACACATCAACACCTCTACGGATTATTTTATTGTAAACCATATTTAACTGTCCATCCAACTATGCATTAATAGTAATTAGAAAATTTACTCTGAAGACTTTATGTCTGTAAATAACATTTAATTTTGTTTCTCAGTATATACACTGAATTTTTTGCTTTGAACAAAATCACCAATTTTAGAAACTTAATATATTCTAGGTAGAAATTTAATATATTCTCGATGTGCCAACCATTTATATTAGTATAAAATATCACCCAAATATATATATTTTTTTTTTTTCACACAATCTCCATTGTGTGAAAAGTGAAATGGAGAAAAAGACAAGTACAGGCAGAGTATGAGCCTTTAGAGAACGGAAGAAAGCGAATAAACCGCCAAGAAAAGTGCCAACAAGTACCTTGGAAAGAAGTAGAGAGTATCGAGCCAGGCAAAGGGCGTTAAAGAAACACGGTGGACAACATAACCTTCTAACGACCTCAAATACACTGGACGAATCGATATCGTCGTTAAGTGAGGACACAGTAAGTGGTATAGAGAATTTGAATGGCACTGATTCAGGCGTGCCGTCTACACGTGAAGATACACGCGGTGTGAGAGATCAATGAAATGAATCTGATACAGCTGAACGAGCCATCGACAAATAGAAATGCACCCACTAGTGCATCATACACAAAATTTACAATCTTTCAACCTGCTCATCACAAATTTGATAAACAAATTGTTAGCTAAAAGATTAAGCTGTGTTTGTGTAATATATAATAAAATACGCAAGCGTCTACTGGTTGCCTTATGCTACGTATACGCACAGTCCACGCGGCGCATGCGCGTAGCGTGTTTCACTTTTCGTGACGTTCAGGCCAATTTGCCTTGCGGCACCTATAGAAGTTTCACTTCCAAAAAAAAATCACCAAATCATTATATATAAAAGTATATTTATTCACAGACTTAAACGATAAAAAGAAGCCAATTCTCGTTACAAATGTGTGAAAGACTTTTTACGATCAATTAATATATAAACCAACTAATGTGTTTAGTCTTCGCGCATTTAATTACTATAGTCATTACATATCCGTGAAATTCATCCATGACTGTGGATCCAATGAACTGGAGCAAGAGACGTTGAAGATATTGCTGTGAAGATTATCTTTATACGCAGCTGATGTGATGATGATGATGACAAAGCAGCAACTTTATGTTGTATATAAAGGTACGTACCCACCGAAGAACAATGAGGTGCGATTTGGTTGCTCTTGCGCGATTTCGAAAATGTTCTAGCCAGTTGCTCATCGTTGAAGAAACAAATTGAAAATGTTGGTACTTGTTACCTGCTGCCATTTGAAGCGATAAGGATAAATTGAAACGAGGGTTAATGCATCTACATTGGGAACTTGAAATTTTGAAGGTATCAGTTTCTTGATAATAGACGTCTTTCTTCAAGGATTCGTAAGGTGTAGTGTACCCCAGGAATCTATTCTTAGAGTTGGTCATACCATACTTTGCCTTGTTTTCTTCAAAATTTAATATAAGCTTTGCGACAAACAATTTGAAACTAAACAACTACAAATGGTGTTTGTTTGTTCTTTCAAGTTGTGGAACAAAGATTGCAGCAAATAGTTGATCATTGTTCCTCTGGTGGATACGTATCTTTAGATTACGATGGAGCGACGGTGTTGCCATCATTTCTACCCACGCTAATACACCGTGCTATGTAACCTGAAGATGTTCAGCTAAACAATATAATCATAATCAACAACGATTTGATCTTATCTTCAACACTGCTTTTCAAATCGCTTTGTATAATAATTCCAAATAATTACCTGTTATAACATATTACTCAAACAATGTTCTTGAATAATTTAACTTGATAATTATATGAATTATAGTGAATTGTTATACTTCATATAGTATATTAAATGTATATTACCTTTCTTCACACTTAACTATACGTTAATTTTGAAATAAGTAGATCAGTAAGATGCTTGGGTCTAATTGTTAAGAAAGATTATTTCTCACAGGTCACAACATATTCGAAAGTTTTGTATTACATTAATTTTTTATTTCGATATTAGAATTTCTATATTGACTACGTGATAGTCCCCTTTTGCAATTCGAATGCTATTGGTTCGAATCCCAGATACAAGATATTTATTTATTATTTCTATTCGTGGCATTAAAATATACACCTGTTTGAATCGAGACTTTGCTCATGCCAGAGCAAAGCTGTAAGTTATTCAAAATTTTTTTCTTCAAAATGTAACTATGCAGATTATATTTCTGTATGGTTTCAAATGTATGCGTAAATCAGTATGATTAAGTAGCTAGATGCGCATTTCGAAGGCTATGCTTTTTGTGCTACTGAAGATGGGGGCATAGCCTTCGAAATCTACATCTACAATGCTTTAAGTTACGGTATTTGGGCGATATTCAATACAACTAATGAAATATTTATTATAAAAGGTTTTACAGTGGATTAAATAATGTATAATAAAAATGAACGCGATCATAATTTAAGAGGTTATGTATACAGTTACAATAATTGCTCTTCACACATGTAGGGTAAATGCAAATAATTGCTTTTGCGGCTTTTGGCTGGCAGAGCGATATGTGCTCGGAGTCAATTTGTAGAGTTTTTGGTGCAGAGGGACCAATTATATGCCGAAGAGACCGCAGTTCTTGCGGTTGTTATCGTTGTCGTCGTATGTATGTAAGAACGCACTTATTTTGCGACTCAACAGGTCTCCATCGTCCGAAATATTCCACCATTCCAACTCTTCATCGGCCTTTCTGCCATATACTCTACAATCCGAGTGCGATTTTTTCTCCACATTCGTATTTGATCGTAACAAGCAGGAATGTCGTAACAATGGGTCTATTATCTACCTGATGGAATTTGCTTTAATTATACGACTTTACTTCATGGTAGCAAGGGATAACATTTATACAAAGAAGAGTGGCATTGGCATTGGCAACGACCAGAATAACCCCTGATTTTGTTTTTTTGTATATTCACATTTGAATTATAAGCAATCTTCTATTACATACTATCGATTTAAAATTTCATTTTTAATTGAGATCAATTATTGGCTAAAACTTTTACTCATTAATTACTTAAAAGTAATTAACTAGTAAGTACCTTAAGGCTAAATATTGGAACATTTCTTCAGATAAAATTATTATTTTTACATCATACAAATAATAAGAACACCAATTCAACATTTCTATAATTCCATTTATACAGTCTATGTAGGTCTTCGGGTATTTTCTATTCTAATTGTTCATCACGTATAACAGTCTTATATTGTTAACCCTATCTAACAACAATGGCGGAGCTTTTCTCTAATAATCTGCCATCCCTTTATCAACGTACCATTATTTCTAGGCGATTCTATTGTACTTCACATGTATATAAACCCAGTAACATCAGGTATTTGTCGCCATAAACTCTTCACCCACATCCGTTTGAGAGCGATTTTAAAAGCAGACACATCTTTGAATTCTGCTGCAGTTTCTATTTAAACTAATGGTGTACGCGGATCCTTTTTAAAATTCTGCTGTCTTCCTGGAATTTATCCTGAGTAGGATCAATATGAACCAAATTTTGTTTCAAGAAAAGCATAAAATGAATTTCTTTTATACTTTTATACAGAAATTACAAATACTTATGCAAGAAACAATAATCGTTGCTTATAGTCATTTTGATTATTACATTTTATTTTTATGCAGCCATTGTCAAAGTTAGAAAATACTTTAATATCTGCTGAATTTCTTTTAGAGATTTTTGTACTTTTACAACTATGTAGTGAGGATTAAGTGAGCAGATGATGTAGGAAATTGTGTTAAAGTTAGTTAAAAAATGTTGCAGCGTACTTGAATATGATTTATCAGTCATATTATGAGACACGGGTGTATTATTTCATTACGTATAAAAGGTAGCACAGAGAACATTGATGTAGGTAAGACTAGACTAACTATTTTATTCTTTCAAGTTTGTTTGATTCTTCTTATTATAACATTCATTTGCGGTTTTGGATCTATTCACCCTTATAATCATTTTCATCTTCATAAAGTTACGAAACATAATGGTTATCTTTTGGTTGATTTTGCGCGCTCATGGCATGACCATTTATTGCCTTGAAAACTCCAGGAAGTACCATTCTTCCAAGACATACCTCAATAAAGATAGAAATACAAAAAAAAAATGACATGTGCCAATGCTCAAGTTTAAATGGCCATTTGGTACAAATGTCTACGAAAAGATATTTTCAATACGAATACTTATACGATTTTAATGGAAAGAGAGAATTTATACAGAAAAATCAACGCAAAATCGAAGGCCTGATGGACACTCTCAATTTCATCTTCATAAAGTTACGGAACTTAATGGTTATATTTTGGTTGATTTTGCGCGCTTATGGCAAGACCATTTATTGAAAACTCCAAGAAGTACCCTTCTTCCAAGACATACCTCAATAAAGATAGAAATACAAAAAAAATGACATGTGCCAATGCTCAAGTTTAAATGGCCATTTGGTACAAATGTCTACGAAAAGATATTTTCAATACGAATACTTATACGATTTTAATGGAAAGAGAGAATTTATACAGAAAAATCAACGCAAAATCGAAGGCCTGATGGACACTCTCAATTTCATCTTCATAAAGTTACGGAACTTAATGGTTATCTTTTGGTTGATTTTGCGCGATTATGGCATGATCATTTATTGCCTTGAAAACTCAAGGAAGTACCCTTCTTCCAAGATATACCTCAATAAAGATAGAAATACAAAAAAAAACGACATGTGCCAATGCCCAAGTTTAAATGGCCATTTGGGACAAATGTTTATGAAAGGATATCTTCAATACGAATACTTATACGATTTTAATGGAAAGAGAGAATTTATACAGAAAAATCTACGCAAAATCGAAGGCCTAATGGACACTCTCATTTTCATCTTCATAAAGTTACGGAACTTAATGGTTATCTTTTGGTTGATTTTGCGCGCTTATGGCATGACCATTTATTGCCTTGAAAATTCCAAGAAGTACCCTTCTTCCAAGACATACCTCAATAAAGATAGAAATACAAAAAAAACGACATGTGCCAATGCTCAAGTTTAAATGGCCAATTGGTACAAATGTCTACGAAAAGATATCTTCAATACGAATACTTATACAATTTTAATGGAAAGAGAGAATTTATACAGAAAAATCAACGCAAAATCGAAGGCCTGATGGACACTCTCAATTTTATCTTCATAAAGTTACGAAACATAATGGTTATATTTTGGTTGATTTTGCGCGCTCATGGCATGACCATTTATTGCCTTGAAAACTCCAGGAAGTACCCTTCTTCCAAGATATACTTCAATAAAGATAGAAATACAAAAAAAAACGACATGTGCCAATGCTCAAGTTTAAATGGCCATTTGGTACAAATGTCTATGAAAGGATATCTTCAATACGAATACTTATACGATTTTAATGGAAAGAGAGAATTTATACAGAAAAATCAACGCAAAATCGAAGGCCTGATGGACACTCTTAATTTCATCTTCATAAAGTTACGAAACATAATGGTTATCTTTTGGTTGATTTTGCGCGCTCATGGCATGACCATTTATTGTCTTGAAAACTCCAGGAAGTACCCTTCTTCCAAGACATACCTAAATAAAGATAGAAATACAAAAAAAAACGACATGTGCCAATGCTCAAGTTTAAATGGCTATTTGGTACAAATGTCTACGAAAAGATATCTTCAATACGAATACTTATACGATTTTAATGGAAAGAGAGAATTTATACAGAAAAATCAACGCAAAATTGAAGGTATGATGGACACTCTCAATTTCATCTTCATAAAGTTACGGAACTTAATGGTTATCTTTTGGTTGATTTTGCGCGCTCATGGCATGACCATTTATTGTCTTGAAAACTCCAGGAAGTACCCTTCTTCCAAGACATACCTCAATAAAGATAGAAATACAAAAAAAACGACATGTGCCAATGCTCAAGTTTAAATGGCCATTTGGTACAAATGTCTACGAAAAGATATCTTCAATACGAATACTTATACGATTTTAATGGAAAGAGAGAATTTATACAGAAAAACCAACGCAAAATCGAAGATCTGATGTACACTCTTAAAGTTGATGAAATCAATTAGTTTATTGATAACTTTCAAAGGAAATTAACTACTGTATGTTAATTTATTACTCATTTATGTAAATAATTTCTATAGGTATTTATATTATTGACTTATATTGAAATCTATTTCGAATAAATGAACATCTTTAATTAATATGTAGGCGCTATATAAATGGACGTTCAATTAATGCTTTATATTCAATCCGTATGGTAATGAGAAAGATATACAAGAAGAGGCTTACCATCCATAGATCAGTTTTGATTCTGAAGTGATCATGTCTATCATATATTAATTAAGTATCTCTGCAGCTCGTATAGAATCAATTTATTAACACGTTTAAATAAAAATGCAGCAATTTCAATAATATCCAATTATTATTATATAATTTGTTTTAAATCCATTGTCCTAGTGACCATTTTTTTTGTAACGTATGCACTTGTAATTTGTGTTTACCTATAATTGTCTTTCCTTTTGCTCTGCTGTCTATTAAAAAATAAGTCCTAATTTGTATATAATTATCATGCACAATAACATCTTAAAAATTCTTGTTTCTCTAACTCGAACTTGTACCATAGCACCATATTTCAAAAGCTTCTATTCTACGTATAACTTTCTTTCCAATTGTCCACGCCATACTACCGTACAATATTCCTCCATGGCTATATAATATAATACCAATTTTCTCGAATATAAAAATAAGTATTAGAAAAATTTAGTTTGCAATTCTACAGTGAACTATATTTTATATTCTTGATCCTAACCTTTCAGACACTAGACAGAATAAGCAGCTAGTAATAAAAATCTGCATTTCACATTTTTTTATGCTAAAAAATGTACTATTTTAAATCTTAATATTGTGTAATGGATTTCTTACTTCGTAGTTACAACAAAATGGTCTTATACTGCTTCTATTGCATTGAGTTAAAGAATCAGAAATTTATGCATTGGACAATTCAATTTCTTTACAGTTTTTTTTCCTTACTAATTGACCGGACTGACCATTTATTCTTGTATAGCCTATAGACACATAGAAACGTATAATAAAACAATTGATTTAATAGTTCAAACTTCACATAGATTCACATCTTGAGTTAGTTAAAGAGTCCGCAATCCTAAAGATTGGTTGGAAACAGCACGCCATGCCGATCTGTCCTGAGCTAATCCCTTCGTCTCCCTATAGCTATTCATCTCAACGTCTTCAACTATCTGACTCACATACTCCAATTTAGGCCTACCTACCCCTCTCTTTCCCTCCACTCTACCTTCTATGATCAATTGCATAATCCCCCCATGCCTAAGGATATGCCCTACTAATCTGTCTCTCCTACGCTGTAACACTCTCCAAATACTTCTCTTCTCCCCTACTAACTCTAGTATAGTTTTATTTGTTACTTTATCTTCCCAACCAATCCTCATCATCCTCCTATAACACCACATTTCGAATGCTTGTAATCTACGCTTCTCTTCCTTTCCTATAGTTCACGCCTCACACCCGTACAGTGCTACACTCCAAACATATACCTTCAGTAATCTTTTTCTAATACCCAAGTCAATATTTGATCTTAAAATCTGTTCCTTTTCTACGAATGCCTTCCTACCCTGTGCTATCCTACACTTTATATCTACCTTGCTTCGATTATCTTTTGTGATTCTACTGCCTAAATAACAAAAATCTGACACTTCTTCGATTCTATTATCTCCTATTGTGATCCTCATTTTTCTACTGCATTCCTTTTTGTCACACCTCATCACTTTAGTTTTACCTATATTTATTTTCATGTTAAAATCCCTAGTCAATACTGCCTGCATACCATTCAATACCCTTTCTAAATTCTTTTCGCTTTCTTCCAATATAGCTATATCGTCGGCGAATCTCAACATATATATTTTCTCTCCCTGTACATTCACACCTACACTATACTCTTCTTTTATTTTGTTTATTGCATCTTCTATATATAGATTAAATAATAACGGTGAAAGTGTACATCCCTGCCGAACTCCCTTCCCTATTTTTGCTACCTCTTCTTCCCCCTCAATTCTAACTAAGGCAGTTTGGTGTTTATATAAATTAAAAATTATTCTCCTATCCTTATAATCTATACCCGTTTCTTTTAAAATTCTAAACATTATATCCCAATCTACATTATCAAATGCCTTTTCTAAATCTACAAAAGCTATGCAAGTTACCTTTCCTACCCTCATTCTTTTTTCTACTACTGTTCTTAGTGCTAAAATCGCCTCCCTCGTCCCTCTGTTTTTCCTAAAACCAAACTGATCTTCTCCTAGCCTTTCCTCTACTTTATTTTCTAATCTCCTATAAATAATCTTTAACAATATCTTCGATGCATGTGATAGTAGACTAATGGTCCTATAGTTCTCACACAAATTAGCTCCTATTTTCTTCCGCATTGTTACTATTCTACTACGCTGAAAATCCTGTGGTACTTCTCCCTTCTCATATATTTTACAAACTAACCTGTATAATCGCTCCTGCATTTTTTCCCCTGCGTGTTTTATTAATTCGGCTGGTATCATATCAATCCCCGCTGCTTTGTTATTCCGTAAATCATTTAATGCTCTATGAAACTCTGACCTAAGTATGCTATATATTTTATATATAAATAATATATGCTATATATTATTTCCATACTATACATCTTGAGTATAGTATGGAAATAACCAGCTTTCAATATAAAGCATTTGCAATCAAGATTTGTAGAAAAAGTTAATCCAAAAGTTTTTACGTGCCAGCACATAACGAGATCGTGTTAAGTGTCTCTTAGTCATTATTTACATCGCCAGTTCATTTTGGTTTGCGTACAGATCTTGTTTAAAAAATCGAAACCACTACGCGAGTAATTAGACGAGTCCCGACTTAATCGCGAATAAAAATAAAACTTTGAAGCGTTACAACATTCAGTCCCCTTAATTTCAAGGCTTGTAATCTACGTGAAGGAAACTATTCATGCCGTGATAAATACTTCTTATAAAGTCGGCTTATTATAAACTATGGGGTGAGGAGATGAAATAAAAAGAAGCGACTTCAGCGTCATGCCGAGTTTTAATATTGTTCGCAACAACATGTGAACAAAGTACACAACCAAATCGAGAGGAGCTCTTCTCATATGGTCCCAGGATAACGATATTATTCATTTCGCTGTTTGGTTTGATACAAACAGCACACGCTGGGATTCGCAGCAGCTTCAAACTTAAAACTATGGTTCTGCACAAGCGTATTTCACATCGATATGGCAAAGCCGTTTAGCGGTACTGGATTAGTCTTCGTGGAGCTTTCGTGCCTTAATATATTGAAGATGATCGTTCTCTTTATGGATATAACACAAGTGCTTATTTCTTGCAAGATATATACACAATGTATACTACAATACAATCTTGCAACACAACATAAACAATGGCCAAACCATAAACAACTGAAATTCGCACATGCAGCTCGATTCTCATACATATTATATCAAAGTTGGCCGGGATGTGCGAAGAACTGCTTCTTTTCTCCTACGTTAGTATAATCCTGCATTTACACAGTGCCCTTTTTAAAACGAACCACTCAGAATTATTTTCTTGGACAATTTCTTTCATCAAGATACGTCAACTCAATCAAGACAAACTAAATAAATAATGACATATTTTTTATTATTTTTATTATTTTATTATTTATTATTTATACCAATAATACAAGATATATATAATTTAAAGTTTTATTTTATGCATCTTTCTGTAATTTTCGAGTATAATCTGATTGCCGATAATCCAATCGGTTATTTATTTATAAATCATTTTCTGAATCAGTATTATTATTCTGTTTCTTTATATCTAAGAACCAAAGTGTTACTTTTTCTTGCCTGTGTATTTGTGAATTACGTAATATTTTTAATAATATACATTCAACAGCCATTTGTTTCGTTTCATATTATTTTGACGCACAAAATAGTTTCATTTGAATATTTAAATAGATATTGGACGTTTAATGATTACAAAATAGTTTCGCGGCTTTTAGAACTCTAAACATTACTTAATATTCAGCTCATATTTTATAATTCTATTGGCATAATTAAACATAAAAATACGCATCAACCGATTCTTATATGTTAAGTTATTTTCAAAGAAAATTCATTGTATTATTTCGTGGAAAATCACTGATAAACAATTAAGGATATGTGAAATTTATAAATCTCATTCTTGTAAAGAATAATAAATTTATGTGGTATCAAATAATTAATAAATTTTATAAAAAAAAAATATTCCTACAAATTATTTAAAATAGTATTGTTGATGTAGTAAATTTTATTATTAATGTTTGGTTAAAATAATACAATTATTCAAATCATTCAAATTTTTGCTTTCTGTCTGGGTTTTTCATATAATTTTTAGTGAGTTACTATACTTTTTCTTGAATAGTAGGACCCATCACCTACTTCTGATAATCTAATACAAACTTAACGACGTCCATAGATCGACCTGTCCACTTTATTGTCGTAAATTCGATATCTGCTTTTATGTTCGATATAAATAACTGCAATTTAGTGTTAGAATCGTTGTACAGTGACACGTAATGTCATTAAACCCAAATATACGCATCATCTCTCTCTAAACACTTACCTTTTATATCTTTTTCACTCACAATGTCTTGGACACTCGAAAATCGGTCTACTCCAAAGTGACCAAAGCATTATCTTTTATAATCTAATTAATATAAAGCAGAAAGTACATTTAGAAATATCTTGCAAATTTTATACAAGATTTTTTTACATTATATTTTTATACATTATTCTGAGTATACGTCATATGATGTATATCTTGGGAAATTTAAATTTGGCTTAGTTTTCGAAATTAATAACCAAATTGTTGTTCTTGCAAATCTTTTTGTAGATTTAGTGTTGCGATAATTATTTGGTCCAGGCTGAACGTAAACCTGAATAGGTATAAAAAATAAAAGATAAAGTTAAGTCCTACTTGACACCATTCCAAAAAATATCGTCCATTTAAATTTTATTGTATTTTGTTGGTTACTTTAGTATACCTGTATAAATAGATTTATATTAATAGCGAAGGATTTTTGTTCAGGAATCTCAAAGTAGGAATAAATAATGGTTTTGCAACATATTCCTGTAAATATAAAATACACATTATCTTATAAAGTGATTTAATAAAATTTTTAGCTTAGTTTTATAAGAATTAGATTATCTCAATTGTCCTGGTATATAATTTTATCGGTTAGTTAACTTTTATCCGCTTCACGCATTTTACATTTGACAATGGATTGGTTTTTCTTTTCCATGTTTATTCATTCAACATTATATTTATAAGAACCCGAAATTTCCAAAGATTAGACATCAGATGATTGCAGGTTTTTACTTGTCACACGATTTGTCATCGATTTGTTCAAATTTGTTCAAATTCGTTTGGAATTTTTAATTGTTTACGGGAAGGTACATTTAAATTATTAGCTTATTTAGGATTTTGGAATAATAAAGTAATATTATTTTAGGTTTATATTGATTTTTTTTCAGTTTCAAAGTCCTTTTCGGTATACATTCTTTTCTATTCTTTTGAGGCAAAACAAGAAATTTTTAAAGTATTCATCTTAAAACTGCCAGATGATTTTGCATACGTTGAAAGGTAGATATTTTCTTATTTGGGCGATCAATGAAGTTGGTGACTGAAGCGAATTAGTTTTATTATCATCTTCCATCACGAATCTCATATCTTCAGTTAATTAGATGATAATCAAGTGTCACCTTTACAACGATCTGTCAATAATCAATTTATTCGGTATGGTAGATAAAATGAATAAGCAAAATATTAGAATGTGTATTGGATGTGGTCGAGCCATAAAAATGACGGTAAATATGAAAATCTCTTTCGCGTGGCAATTTTCTTCATCTCCAATTGAGACATCTGTGTATGTAGACTCTTCAGCTCTATATAAGTGTGTATTGTGCACATATCGTAACTCAGGTTGTTGTATGTCTATATAGAGATATGTTCTGTGTCTCTACCCGCTAGATTGAATCAAAACAGTCATTAAACTTGACCGTGATATAGATACGCATCACACAGTCCAACCCAACATACACTAAGAACGCGTCCAATACAAGAGAGTCCAATTTATACCTCATTCTGATTCATGTGGAACTTGCGAATGCTTTAATAAAGATGCCTCCGCTTGCCGCACACTCAAAACCTTTTAAATGACACGAATACTGTAGCAAAATTAAACCTTTTTTTAAAGCAATTGGTTGAGAAGCACCGTACATTATTTGTCTGAATATTGTGCTACTGAAGAAGAGGGTTTTAATTAAGCTTAGATTCGAAATCTACCTCAAAAATACTCGTATGTACCAAAAGTTTTTGATGATATCAAATTTTGATTTTGATTTAAATCTTAAATCTGCTTCATCTTAAAACTTTATTATAGGAGATTAGAAAATAAAGTAGAGGAAAGGCTAGGAGAAGATCAGTTTGGTTTTAGGAAAAACAGAGGGACGAGAGAGGCGATTCTAGCACTAAGAACGGTAGTAGAAAAAAGAAAGAGGGTAGGAAAGGTAACTTGCATAGCTTTTGTAGACTTAGAAAAGGCATTTGATAATGTAGATTGGGACATAATGTTTAGAATTTTAAAAGAAACGGGTATAGATTATAAGGATAGGAGAATAATTTTTAATTTATATAAACACCAAACTGCCTTAGTTAGAATTGAGGGGGAAGAAGAGGTAGCAAAAATAGGGAAGGGAGTTCGGCAGGGATGTACACTTTAACCGTTATTATTTAATCTATATATAGAAGATGCAATAAACAAAGTAAACGAAGAGTATAGTGTAGGTGTGAATGTACAGGGAGAGAAAATATATATGTTGAGATTCGCCGACGATATAGCTATATTGGAAGAAAGCGAAAAGAATTTAGAAAGGGTATTGAATGGTATGCAGGCAGTATTGACTAGGGATTTTAACATGAAAATAAATATAGGTAAAACTAAAGTGATGAGGTGTGACAAAAAGGAATGCAGTAGAAAAATGAGGATCACAATAGGAGATAATAGAATCGAAGAAGTGTCAGATTTTTGTTATTTAGGCAGTAGAATCACAAAAGATAATCGAAGCAAGGTAGATATAAAGTGTAGGATAGCACAGGGTAGGAAGGCATTCGTAGAAAAAGAACAGATTTTAAGATCAAATATTGACTTGGGTATTAGAAAAAGATTACTGAAGGTATATGCTTGGAGTGTAGCACTGTACGGGTGTGAGGCGTGGACTATAGGAAAGGAAGAGAAGCGTAGATTACAAGCATTCGAAATGTGGTGTTATAGGAGGATGATGAGGATTGGTTGGGAAGATAAAGTAACAAATGAAGCTGTACTAAAGTTAGTAGGGGAGAAGAGAAGTATCTGGAGAGTGTTACAGCGTAGGAGAGACAGATTAGTAGGGCATATTCTTAGGCATGGGGGGATTATGCAATTGATCATAGAAGGTAGAGTGGAGGGAAAGAGAGGGGTAGGTAGGCCTAGATTGGAGTATGTGAGTCAGATAGTTGAAGACGTTGAGATGAATAGCTATAGGGAGATGAAGGGATTAGCTCAGGATAGATCGGCATGGCGTGCTGTTTCCAACCAATCTTTAGGATTGCGGACTCTTTAACTAACTTAAAACTTAAATCAAGATTTTAACATGTGATATAGGGCCGTTTTTAATAGGTAAATAGATAAATAGTAATACAAAATTAATTATTGAAGAAGTCGTAATCTGCCTTATAAAAATCAATATCAACTATTTATTAACGACATTTTTCATATTGTCATCGCTAGTTTTTTAACCAACTAAAACTTTCGGGGATGGTATTCCAAATTCTCATCATTTCTTCTGTACGTAATTTTTTCAAGATTATTTTCTAGTAATTTCTTAAACAACAAACTTTTGTTTATACATGAATATGGTAATATAAGTTTTTATATATAGAAATATATTGAAAATCGATTAATTGGGTAGTGCATTTTATTATCCCTCAAAAGTCAGTGACTAGAAAATCTCCTAATGCAGTTCATTTGGCTGATTTGTGGCCTAAATTTTGATATTTCTGCCAATTGACACAATTGTGTAAATCGTAAACAAATATTAGTTGAGTGTCTAGTCTACACTACCTGATCTGATACGAAAAGAAAAATTATATTAGTTGCTTTCGAATAAAATTTTACTTGTACATCTCGTAACAATTAAATTAATAATATTTATAAACGTATAAATAACTAATTCACGTGCCAATTATTTTGCGTGCCATAGCTTCGATATAACTGGTTTATTATTAATTGTTTAACATATTAGAAATGATTTTGTATAGATTTACTAATACCTAATTGGACTACTATAGAATTTGCAACAGAATATATTAAAGAGACGACATTGCCTCTTGTATCTGCAGTGCGTTTCGATCATCTAAAGTTGCTGAGGAATGGTTTATAGATCTCTCCTCCTCGCTGCTCTAACCAAGTACCAAGACCGTATATTGAAAGTAATTATTACCGTAAAAAAGAGCGCCCATCGATAAATGATCATTACAAATGCATATACAGCAAGAATATTTTACAAAACCATTGATAAAGTCAAACAATGATATCAATAGCGAAAGTAACAAATCATATTAATAACATAAAAAAATTACGATCTCTTTGGGCATTCATACATTTTTTAAATCCAACCTTAGCGCTGAATTAAATTTTGAGGAGGATTTTGATTATTTTGATGAGCTTTACAAAATTTATAGTTAAATATACTAAATTGTTATAATATTGTGTAAATATGTTTAATTTCGTTTGCAGTTATAAGTCATTTTTTATATTTTGGCGGGCCCAATTCATCCTCTACTGCGCATAAGGGTTGAGCTTCACATACCATTGTTGCCATATATGAATAAAAAACTTCAGTACAAAGTGCTCAAATTGTAAACTGCATAGCAAAATTCAGATTGAGAATATTTAATGTATATTGAATATTTACGGCTTCGATTAAAGTCTATTTAGTAAAAAGTTTCCAGTTATTTATTATTTGTTTTGATCAATTATGCTAATATAATACTGTCATCTGTATTTGTTGGTTGTCGATATGACAACATTGCAGTAATTTTGACCACACCCTCAAATAACAAAAATGCAGTGGGGAGCATCTCTTCACGTCTTATGTAGAAACTAGTCTTAATTTGTAATGCGCAGTAGAAGGGACACTTTAAAAATATAGCCTTTAGCATGGGAGAAATTCCAAAGATTTGAGCCACCCCGTATATAATCATATCAACCTCTGTAGTAGAGTGTAATGCGTGTATCTATTGAATAAATCTTGAATCTGGCGCAACTCCATTAATTATTAAGACATTAATAAAGTTAATGTTTGTACGTAATCTATGGATACTGTAGGTACTATTGTGCAACAAGTTGTGCACAGGTAATAAACCATCCCAGATCCTCGAATGATATCCACTGTTCAAGTTTAACGTGAAGGAAAATAGCTGTTGGTAGAAAACCATTCCAAAGGTAGTTAAAACGTAAAAATCGCTCAAGTTTTATTTATATTAACTGAGGTTGAATGATGTTCCAAGTTGACTTAAGCGTTAGATTGAAATCGTCAAAGAGGCCAAACTGCATTTCGTCGCGTAGGCAAACATCATTAACTGTTCCTCCTCGCACTCTCCCAGATAATTTTCTTTTTATAGACTCTTATAAAAGTGAAAACACACACATCCTCACGTGTTATATTTAGACGAGTAATGTCCAAACACACTAATCATTTCGTTATATACGGTCGTTTTTGTATTCTCTCTTTTAACTGTAACGAAATATTTAGTCCTGTTGAAATTTACGAATTATTTAAAATAACATAATTAGCGTTCCTTACGTAATCTACGTATGTTATTTAAATCCCAACCCTGCTGTATATTTTTAATTATTTTATCGTCCGTACGTTGTAAGAATTGTGAAATTACATTGCCACGTATACAAGAAATGAAGGATATAATGAAAAAAGTGGTATCTGATCCTTCAGATCAATTAGCATTGCGTGAACATTGATGATACATTTTATGCATCGAAACGAAACAGTATGAAAACATACTTACTGATTGGCTATGGCCAGTTTTTACTCGTTTCCACAAAAGACTGCACACCTAATCAAAGCACTTTGTGTCCGATACTAGTCCGACTATCCATCCATCTGCTTCTCTTTCTAGCACGCCATGCAATCAAACCGACCGAATATATTAAACAGAGCTGAAGATAGACTTCAGGTATTATAAGGTCACCTACTGCTCCATATATATTTTATCATTTCCATTTTCCATTGAGAAAAAGGTAGATCAACGAAAGTAATACTACTTAAATATACTAACGAAAAATTCTTCTTTTACTATCCTCCCATAGATTAGTCATTACCTAATCTGAACCGTTCTTAATGTGCTTTAAGATTATTATTAAGTTTGCATATTTTTGAGCGTATATTTTAATATACTGCTAATAATCTGATTTTTTATTATTATCTGCTCTCCTATTTCAAAGTATTTTGTACGCTTTTAAATATATTTGATGAATATATATATATAATAAGATTTCAAAAGAATCAATGTAGTCATCTTGTGAAGAATTCACAATAACAAAACCAAGCGTATATTTCTATAAATAAAAAAAAATGCGTGAGACTCTCGCGCGGTAGAAGTGAAACTTCTTAGCTCCTAGGAAAAGTTGATTTTATGCATTGCTTTTTTTCCATTTGTTAACGATTTGATTTTGATTTTGATTGATTTTGATTGACACTCTGATCATCAAAGCATTATTAACTGTAATGTCGTACAGTCTATAAAGAGGAGTTTGTTTTAATTAAATAACTCGATCTGTATATTTTTCTTCTTTTTATATGGACATTAATACAATGATCATTATCAATGTCTCTTGGCAAATGATTCACCATCGTATTCACAGATATTGGAACATTCATAATTTGCCCCTAAATCCCATGTTGACCATGTACATGTCGTAAACGTCGAATTTACATAAATGGAATTCAGGGTGAAATTAACCTCTCTGACACTAAATCTAATTTTGGTAGATGACCAGGTAATTCTGGGTAGACAAAACCATTTGACTTCGATAACATTGGAATGGTATTCCGAGTGAGAGCATTTAGGCATGAATTGCACGCTATAACATCTTCAACGATGTGAAAAGTATGTAAAAGTTGCTCGTGCTTAGGATCTACAGGTTTCACATCGTTCTTAAACCATATTCGATCACATATGGAACACACTGTACCTAGCGGATTATTGACAAATTGTTTATAAAATTCGCGATGAACAAGTTGAAAGCATGTAAATTTCGTGTATGATGCACTAGTGGGTGCATTTCTATTTGTCGATGGCTCGCTCAGCTGTATCAGATTCATTTCGTTGATCTCTCACACCGCGTGTATCTTCACGTGTAGACGGCACGCCTGAATCAGTGGCATTCAAATTCTCTTCTATACCACTCACTGTGTCCTCACTTAACGACTGTATCGATTTATCCAGTGTATTTGAGGTCGTTGGAAGGTTATGTTGTCCACCGTGTTTCTTTAACGCCCTTTGCCTGGCTCGATACTCTCTACTTCTTTCCAAGGTACTTGTTGGCACTTTTCTTGGCGGTTTATTCGCTTTCTTCCGTTCTGTAAAGGCTCGCACTCTGTCTGTATTTGTCTTTTTCTCCGTTTCACTTTTCACACAATGGAATTGTTAGCTAAAAGATTAAGCTGCGTTTGTGTAATATATAATAAAATACGCAAGCGTCTACTCGTTGCCTTATGCCACGTATACACACAGTACACGCGGCGCATGCGCGGAGCGTGTTTCACTTTTCGTGTTCTTCAGGCCAATCGCGCCTATAGAAGTTTCACTTCAAAAAACCGAACATTTTCAATTTTTGATAAGTGAAATACCAATAAATACCAATCTACAAAGCAAATATTATTTTTATTGATCTGCTTACTTTACATATATTTATACTCACATAAAAATGAATTATTGTAAAGCTGAAAGGAGAAATTTTCTTTATTTGGCATATAAAGCCATCGTGCTGACTTGTGTAATTTTGTAATGTAAAATGCTATACACCAAAGAATATATATTCTATTCTATATTCTATTCTATTCTATACGAGTACGTCAAAATTTCCGAAATTTGTATTAATTAAGAAATCGACTGGTTTCGTACAAAGTTGGGAACCTTAATATCGAGCATTGTATAGAGTCCTTCATTACTTTATTCGGCTTGGATGACGATTGACAAAAACACCATCCCATTATAAGCTGATCCAGTTAGTGGAGAAGAATCCATCTCTTTGATGATACCTCGGTGCACACAGACACTACTGACAATGTCTTACATCTTATACAATCCTATACTATACGACGTAAAGAAACAGAGAGCAGGTATTACTTGCGAGAGTCGAATGAACTGTTCGAAATCGATTTCTTCGTACTGATTTTGCGGCGCTCTTTGATAGATAGTACCACCGCTCGTCTTTATAGTTCACCACGATTATTTCTATTCTCACACTGTACAGAACGATGTTAGTTTAGAAGGATACAGTTTTTATATACATATTGGAATTTGTATGTAAGAAATTGTGTTCCACGCAAATCGAGCAAAAAGCAGTTCCGAGCATACAACTCGAAACTTGTTATAACAAAGAATCTCGAAAATTGTGTTAATGATTCGTCAAAATTTCATTTTACAATGTACTAAAAAAATGCTATAATACGGCATTTGTATTTTAGTTCAATTAGATGCTAATGCATCTTAGATTATATAAATATATAACAAGGAATAATGTTAAAATCTCCTAATGACAAAATAGTAATTTTATATAAATAAAATACGTTTTTACTTGTAATAATTTAAAAAAGAATCATATTTTCGAAATTCATAAAAATATTGCATACTTAAACACTTATATTAAGAAATTAATCTCTTGGGAAGTTTAAACGAATATGCTGCTAGTCATACTTTAAAAAATTCTATATAAAGGCCTGATAGATCTAGTTTTGGAATCCAAAGGCTGTGGATTCGAATCCCAGCTCGATAGTAAAATAGTCAATGATTTCTGCAATTCAACATCTGCAACTTTGTTTTTGTTGGTTTGGCAATTTAATAAATAAAAATAAAAATCACATACTTGATATAAGTCATTTTTTATATTTTGGCGGTACCTAATTCATCCTCTACTGCGCATAAGGGTTTAGCTTCCAGTACCACTGTTGCCATATACGAATAAAAAACTTCAGTAATAAGTGCTCAAATTGTAAACTGCATAGCAAAATTCAGATTGAGAATATTTAATGTATATTGAATATTTACGGCTTCGATTAAAGTCCACTATTTAGTAAAAAGTTTCCAGTTATTTATTAATTGTTTTGATCAATTATGCTAATATAATACTCTCTGTATTTGTTGGCTGTCGATATGACAACATTGCAGTAATTTTGACCACACCCTCAAATGACAAAAATGCAGTGGCGAGCATCTCTTCACGAGCATAAGGTTTCGGGGTGTTGAAGTGGCCAGTATATTTTCATTTTTTTTTTTTGTAATCATTGGTCTTATGCATAAACTAGTTTTATGCAGTAGAAGGGGTGGGCTCGCCACTTAAAAAAAAAAATAGCCTATACCACATCTTATATGACCTGAAACATGATCTTCATATAAGTCATTTTGGACAAGCCTTACAATCACCGTATGTGCATTTACAAGTTCTTTTCGCTAAATCCCCCTCTGGACATAATTGCTACGATATCTAATGCATATCTGATCTCTGAAATCGTGCTCGGAATAGAGGATTGATATATATTACAATAATTACTCAATCATAGCTGAGCAAATTATTGACTAGAATCCCTCCGTGGATAATATCCGCCTCCATTTTTTCATACAACACTGTATTTTGCGGAATCGAAAAAGAGATGAAATAATCGTTGAAAATATCATATGAAAGAACGACTGCGAAAGATATTGAGACACATGATGCAATTTGTAATATAATGAACACGTGCTCTTTCTGATTTGTTCTGCAGGAATCCAGAATTTTATATATTAATTTTTTTTTACTACCGAACGCATTCTACTACATTACGATCATTAAATATACGTAGACAGATTTTTCATTTTAGATATATGAGATCTTGAAAATCATCGATTATTGGTGATATTTGTATATTGTCCATCAAAAAATACATGGCACATTGTCTAGTATAAATAGAAATAATAACATTTTTATAAAACATATTTCACAATATAAACAACATTTGTATACACATATTATACAATAAAATAATACAGAAAATTTTACAAAAATGTTTACAGTATTTGAAAAACAAATAATATTCGTTTACTAACAGAATATAAATATAAACAC
This sequence comes from Leptodirus hochenwartii, assembly GCA_947310635.1. Lineage (NCBI taxonomy): Eukaryota > Metazoa > Arthropoda > Insecta > Coleoptera > Leiodidae > Leptodirus > Leptodirus hochenwartii. The sequence goes on along the minus strand of OX371179.1, from coordinate 34,251,224 downwards.
ATATAAAATTGATAGGTTACTTATATATCTTTACTATTAATCTATTCCTCCAGTATATAAAAACATCCATTTGTTAATAACATCTTAATGTTTTTAACAAAATGGTTATATGGTAACTCTCTAATCTGTCTTGGATAGTTTTTTTTATTGATTAAATTTGCAAATAAAAAATTCGACTCTATTTTATTATCCTCGATTTTGACCACTTCAAATTCCTCGATGATTTATTTTATTTCGTGCACGGTTCTATTTGTATAATAAAATTATTTAAATTAACTTGAAATGTTATCGGAATAATAAGTAGCTTAATATATTAAAATTATACAATCATATTGCAACAATCTATGAAATTTGCATTCTAATGGATTGAGTCATCTTCCAATAAGTCTTAAACCAATTTTATAAAACAACAATAATTCATTTTATATATTATTCTTATTTTCAATATATATTTATATAATTTTGTACTATAATTCACTGTAACCTGCTAAATAATTTGCTTGTACGAATTACGAAATGTAATTTTATACTCTAAAATTATTTTCTCTGAATGATGACAAATAGCTTTTGTAGACTTAGAAAAGGCATTTGATAATGTAGATTGGGACATAATGTTTAGAATTTTAAAAGAAACGGGTATAGATTATAAGGATAGGAGAATAATTTTTAATTTATATAAACACCAAACTGCCTTAGTTAGAATTGAGGGGGAAGAAGAGGTAGCAAAAATAGGGAAGGGAGTTCGGCAGGGATGTACACTTTCACCGTTATTATTTAATCTATATATAGAAGATGCAATAAACAAAGTAAAAGAAGAGTATAGTGTAGGTGTGAATGTACAGGGAGAGAAAATATATATGTTGAGATTCGCCGACGATATAGCTATATTGGAAGAAAGCGAAAAGAATTTAGAAAGGGTATTGAATGGTATGCAGGCAGTATTGACTAGGGATTTGAACATGAAAATAAATATAGGTAAAACTAAAGTGATGAGGTGTGACAAAAAGGAATGCAGTAGAAAAATGAGGATCTCAATAGGAGATAATAGAATCGAAGAAGTGTCAGATCTTTGTTATTTAGGCAGTAGAATCACAAAAGATAATCGAAGCAAGGTAGATATAAAGTGTAGGATAGCACAGGGTAGGAAGGCATTCTTAGAAAAAGAACAGATTTTAAGATCAAATATTGACTTGGGTATTAGAAAAAGATTACTGAAGGTATATGTTTGGAGTGTAGCACTGTACGGGTGTGAGGCGTGGACTATAGGAAAGGAAGAGAAGCGTAGATTACAAGCATTCGAAATGTGGTGTTATAGGAGGATGATGAGGATTGGTTGGGAAGATAAAGTAACAAATGAAGCTGTACTAGAGTTAGTAGGGGAGAAGATAAGTATCTGGAGAGTGTTACAGCGTAGGAGAGACAGATTAGTAGGGCATATTCTTAGGCATGGGGGGATTATGCAATTGATCATAGAAGGTAGAGTGGAGGGAAAGAGAGGGGTAGGTAGGCCTAGATTGGAGTATGTGAGTCAGATAGTTGAAGACGTTGAGATGAATAGCTATAGGGAGATGAAGGGATTAGCTCAGGATAGATCGGCATGGCGTGCTGTTTCCAACCAATCTTTAGGATTGCGGACTCTTTAACTAGATGACAAATGTAATAAAACTAAGTAATGCTAAGCAAAATTAAAGTTGATTGTAACACACATTTACTGTTAATCGAACTGCACTTTCATTCTTGTAGAAATAAATATTTCAGCAATCCGAAAAGATACAATTCACGTGTTCAAATACATCATTAGTAAAGAATTTAAAGTGTACATTTTAAAGCAAATATCAACATAAATTTGTCTCAGCATATTTATATTTAAGAAGCCTACCTGAATTCAAAATATACAATCTTTAAAATAGTATAGGACCAAAACGTATATATATTTGAATTTTATAGTGTATTGGCGTTTATACTAAAGATAATTTGTCAAATCTCTCAGTAGTCTTTTATATACTTAAATAAAAATTGACATTTGTAAGAGTATTTGCTAGGGAGTAATTTAATAATTATATTTTTGTGTGTAATTTAAAATATAACGGTCAAAATTTTCTCTTCACAATAATTTTGAAGCCAAAGTATACAAACTACCATTTCAACACACAATACATTCTATATTTACAGCTTAAGTTATTATTTGAATAGATAAGGTGCTGAAGAAGGTAAAGGGTCGGGTAGGAATGCAAGAAAATCTCTTGTGTCAAAATTATGATATTTATGAAAGTGGAGAGTAAAAACTCCTCAGTCTGAATTTTTGAAGAAATATTGCATTGGCTTGGATGTTTGTCTTAAATGTATGTTTAATCCTTATATTTAATATTCTTCTTAAATATACGGTTTAAACGTGCAAATGCCAAATAGTTAAACCTTTAAATTTACGCTAACACGATTTCTTTTCCACAATCCAATTTTAAATTGATTTATTAGTCGCTGGTATGTAATTTAACGGCAAAAATAGTGTTCAAAGACCTTGCGGAAAAGAACCTCAATTTCTATGAAACTATTTAAAATAATAGGTATATTAACCAACTGTTGCAAAATATAAAAGAAAATTCGATTCCAACTGACGAACGTATCTAAAAATTAATTTCGTGCGTCTCCATATTTGATAATAAATTTACTTCCGCGCCTTTTTTTCATCATGTAATAACACAATTGGTATTTTATGTACTTTGCTGTAATATTCGACTGTAAAGGATTACAGGATTAATTAACGATCGATTTAACTGTTTTTTTTGTTGAAGTATATACTCACTCTAACAAGTAACATCATGTAACATAATAATCAAACGTTTCGCGCTACAACACTGGTTCTTCATGCAAAAGGCGTCGTGTCAAGCGCATAATATTTTTCAGGAAGAATAAGGAGATACATTAGCATTATACTTGATCATATATAATGTAGGTAATCATGGCTAGTGTTTTAAATTGCAGTAAATCACTAAAATCCTTACAAACAATCTTACTATTAAACTACTTATTTATTTTAATCTATTTATAGTAGCATTTTTTTTTGTTGAATGGAATTTTGTAAATATGTTGATTTAAAAAATATTACATTGAACTAGTTCCCCCAAAATGCATTTTTTACAATAGTTTCCATGTTCTTATAAGATCTGGTCTTATATGCATATTTTTTACTAATTTTGACTAAAGAAATACTTCAATCTATGGTGCAAACTATTGCTTTCTTGCGACTTTTCTTAAAATATTTTACTTGAAAAATGCTTCCGGTACTATTAATTCAAAGTGAATAAATTTCGAGTCAGTTTTAAATTAGTGATGCTTGTACGAAACATCACGAAAGTACCAACTACAATTAGCTGCTTGATTCACATATCAAAATTTGCAGTTGTCCAATAAAAAATGGGTACTTGCTGCCTTGTACAGATTCAATCTGAGTGTGTATATATGTGACGAGGAGCTTGTATGAGAATATAGAATGGGTGCTCTCTGTAGTAACCGAGGACTATAAGTAAAGAACTAAGAGAACGAAATTGCCGCAATTATGGGTTTTGTGGATTGTGGTTTGGAGCGTCCAACCAGCCATCCAGCGAGCACACACACATCGGTTCTGGACCGCCCATGTAACCATAGACTATCATGAATCCCACCAGATTATTCTATCATATCTCAATTACTTCATATAGAGAGCACCAAGCAATGAGTTTATTGGGAACAGATGGGGGCTCAATAAGATTCTCAGCAAAGAAAATTCGAAGGGTGGAAAATGATTTCTGACGAGTCCCCAACGAATTCTGTTTAAAACTTTATGGTAACCTATCATTGATTTTCTGTTTAAAAGAAAAAACTACACAATTCAATATTATAAGATATTTAAACTTAGTTCACCAGTTAGTATTTGTATGGAATGTTTTTTTTGGACCAGAGAAAAGGATTTCGAGTATTTTAAATACATTTACAGATTAGAAACCTATCATTGATTTTTTCTTTAAAAGTTAAACTAGACAATTCAATATTATAAGATATTTAAACTTAGTTCACCAGTTAGTATTTGTATGGAATGTTTTTTTTGGACCAGAGAAAAGGATTTCGAGTATTTTAAATACATTTACAGATTAGAAACCTATCATTGATTTTCTCTTTAAAAGAAAAACTAGACAATTCAATATTATAAGATTTTAAAGTTAGTTCACCAGTTAGTATTCGTCTGGAATGTTTTTGTTGAACCAGAGAAAGGGATTTCGAGTATTTGAAATACATTTACAGATTAGAAACCTATCATTGATTTTCTCTTTAAAAGAAAAACTAGACAATTCAATATTATAAGATTTTAAAGTTAGTTCAACAGTTAGTATTTGTCTGGAATATTTTTTTTGAACCGGAGAAAGGGATTTCGAGTATTTGAAATACATTTACAGATTAGAAACGTATGATTGATTTTCTCTTTAAAAGAAAAACTAGACAATTCAATATTATAAGATATTTAAAGTTAGTTCAACAGTTAGTATTCGTCTGGAATATTTTTTTTGAACCAGAGAAAGGGATTTCGAGTATTTGAAATACATTTACAGATTATAAACCTATCATTGATTTTCTCTTTAAAAGAAAAACTAGACAATTCAATATTATAAAATATTTAAAGTTAGTTCACCAGTTAGTATTCGTCTGGAATGTTTTTGTTGAACCAGAGAAAGGGATTTCGAGTATTTGAAATACATTTACAGATTAGAAACGTATGATTGATTTTCTCTTTAAAAGAAAAACTAGACAATTCAATATTATAAGATATTTAAACTTAGTTCAACAGTTAGTATTTGTCTGAAATGTTTTTTTTTTGAACCAGAGAAAGGGATTTCGAGTATTTGAAATACATTTACAGATTAGAAACGTATGATTGATTTTCTCTTTAAAAGAAAAACTAGACAATTCAATATTATAAAATATTTAAAGTTAGTTCACCAGTTAGTATTCGTCTGGAATGTTTCTTTTGGACCAGAGAAAAGGATTTCGAGTATTTGAAATACATCCACACATTAGAAACCTATCATTGATTTTCTCTTTAAAAGAGAAACTAGACAATTCAATATTATAAGATATTTAAAGTTAGTGCACCAGTTAGTATTTATCTGGAATGTTTTTTTAGACCAGAGTAAAGGATTTCGAGTATTTGAAATACATTTACAGATTACAAAACCTATGATAGATTTTCTCTTTAAAAGAAAAACTAGACAATTCAATATTATAACATTTAAAGTTAGTTCACCAGTTAGTATTTATCTGGAATGTTTTTTTAGACCAGAGAAAAGGATTTCGAGTATTTAAAATACATTTACAGATTAGAAATCTATCATTGATTTTCTCTTTAAAAGAAAAACTAGACAATTCAATATTATAAGATATTTAAACTTAGTTCAACAGTTAGTATTTGTCTGAAATGTTTTTTTTTGAACCAGAGAAAGGGATTTCGAGTATTTGAAATACATTTACAGATTAGAAACGTATGATTGATTTTCTCTTTAAAAGAAAAACTAGACAATTCGATATTATAAGATATTTAAACTTAGTTCAACAGTTAGTATTTATCTGGAATGTTTTTTTAGACCAGAGAAAAGGATTTCGAGTATTTGAAATACATTTACAGATTAGAAACGTATGATTGATTTTCCCTTTAAAAGAAAAACTAGACAATTCAATATTATAAGATATTTAAAGTTAGTTCAACAATTAGTATTTGTCTGGAATGTTGTTTTTTTTACCAGAGAAGGATTTCGAGTATTTGAAATACATTTACAGATTAGAAACCTATCAGTGATTTTCTCTTTAAAAGAAAAACTAGACAATTCAATATTACAAGATATTTAAAGTTAGTTCACCAGTTAGTATTTATCTGGAATGTTTTTTTTGAACCAGAGAAAAGGATTTCGAGTATTTGAAATACATTTACAGATTACGGATCTGGTTGATGATTGTTATGCGTGCTTATATAATGCAAGTGAAGATACACAGCTTAAGTGCTTAGTGTACGAAAGGTTTTGATTTATTAGCAAAGGAAGAAACAATTGTTGGATAATTCGTTTTCTTGGGGATCCATGATTTATGCTTACGATAATACGTAACATGATCGGACGATTCAAATTTCTTGAAAGAGATTATTTAATAATACATAGACATTTCAATCTCACTGATCTTTTGTGCTAGTAATTTGTTGACTTTCAAGAAAATTTCTTTTTTTTTATCCTATATAGACCCTATAAATGTTGCGAAATATCTACCAGTACAATTATATTAAAGACGAGTTTTCTTAATAATTGACGGTACAAAAATTAATACAAAGAAGCAAATTAACATTAAATCGTATTAATATAGTGAGTTGCATATTAATTTCTTATCTCTAACAAATATATATGCAGATATGTATATACCATAAATTACAAGACATACATACCAATTTCAGTTTTTAAATACACACCTCCAATTTCATTTCGTACTCAAAAAGAAAATGCCCAAATATGTGGGGGGGGCTTAAAAAAACATAGTGTTTGCAGAAATTATTTTATTAACAATAAGGCACTGTACTATACAACATATTTCCGGAAGGAACAAAACCTTGTACATCGCTGCTAGATATTTTCAGTCGTAATTAATTTGTATATAATTCTAGATAATCATTGAAAGCTTTTTTCGATCATTACTAATTTAAACACTGTGTATCGACTGTGTGGCCTCAGTTATCGAGTATAAATCATAAAAGTAATCTATCGATAAGAATCTATGTTAATCACTTTACAATATAGTTATTAATAACCGCGCTACATGTTAATAAATGTGTCCTTAGGGCAGATCTCTTTCTCTCCTCCATGGGTGTACTTGTGCCTCATGCTGGAGAGTGTGTAAAAGGTCTGTGCAATATGCTTCTTAAGGAATCTGTAGTGCGACTCACAATAAATTTATTTATTGTTGAGTTAGAGAGAATTTAAATATAGAATCTCCTTTAAAAAATACCCGTAAAAATATTTGATAATTGTAAACTTTATTAGCGATTAATCACTAAAACATTTTACACTTACAATCCAAGACATGGATAAAATATGAGAAGTGGGTGGTTGATCAATATACCTTTTGATAATCTACAGCTAAAATTTTGTTTGTTTTTTACTTCATGGCACACGAGAACTGTTCATGCGAATTCTAAACCGTAAGTTACATTTTTTTTAATTAAATCATCTATTTTTAATAGATTAAGGTACGCGGAATTCTTTGAAACAATTGATGCCTTATGTTCTCATATCAAGTCCGTTAATATTTCAGCATTAGTAATTGTTGTTACAAATTTATCCCGACATGAAGCCTTTTTCTTTTGCATCAGTTTGATCTGTCTCAACTCAGCAAGTTGTGCAGACCTGGTTTATTGCGCCTGTAGCTAAGATAACTCACGCATCGAAAAATACTTCGTGCCTCATCTCACAAAACCGTATAAATTACACTTGCATTGCTGCATAACATACAACCACTGATGAAGTCATTTTTCCCATATACTGTAACTATCGCACAAAAAAAGGTGTATGCACTAATAAGTTGAATGCAATTGAACACTTTCCACACGCATATATTATGCAGAGTAATTTGAATTATATCACTGATCAGAGATTTTCTTGTTAACTAACCATAAAATTAGTTTTGTGTAGTTACATCGCACTTATTTTCTATCATGGGAATTAAAGACACACAAATCGACGCTGAAAAAGTTAAGGTTCTTTCTGTAAAGAGAAGCGCAAGATATAAAAATATAATTTAAATGAAGAATCGTATTAAAAGTGACGGAGTGACCAAAAAGTCCATCTTATATGGGTATAATTATTTTGTCACCCATATTGATTTTAAAATAAAATATTTAATTGATCGTACCTGAATTATGTGAGTAAACAAATTAATGACACGATACATTTATTTAATAGATTGTTATTTGTGCAAAAGTATGTTATGAATTGTTAAATATAATGAAAGGAGTGAAATTAATGAGGGTGTCTTCGATTAATACTTTTTTTGTTACTCTTTACAGTTTTTAAATGCCCGTTGGCAGATTTACATAATATATGTATATTCGTATAATATCGCAATTGTAACTTAAAACTTTTTTTAAATAATATTTTGAAGGCATACAACTTCATTAACACAACAATCAGGCGTATAACTCACCGTAATTTCAATACTGCAATTATTAACAACCAATCTTAAACTGTTGTTTTAGAAACACATTGTAAAGTGAACGAAAACATTTTATAGCCCCGTGATTATTATTTATTCAAGTATACATTATGATACCGCGCCGGCCAAAGAATCCAGTTCCAAGTTACTTCTTTTTTCTCTTCAACACCAGCGCTGGTTCTTTCGTCGTTTGTGTTTTGAATACACGCTCCTATATGGAATTAATCCTTTTGGTTTTGTTGGGCGTTCGGTTGCTGCATGCCTTTGCGTCACGTTGTTTGTATAACAGGTGGCGAGATGGTTTGTAACCCTATATTAAAATTGGATCAAAATTTAAATTGTTCATAATACAACGCAAGCAAAAAGGTAAAGCCTGTCGAGCTGTACCATCATTTCGCTGTAGATTTATTTGGTCTTTGAACGTGCTTTTTTTATTTCAAAGTTAGATTATGGAGGAGCCCATTTGAGACGTGCACAGCAATGTTTGATTTTCATTGAAAATAAAGCTCTTTATTTGGTGCCTGGCCAGCTATTAACTGGTTAAAGCAATTAACACGTCTAGAACCTGCCTATAGAATATTACATTCGAAGATGTAGTCAGTAAAAAATATTGTCAACCACTTTCGTAGATAATAAATATTTATAATTAAACTTCGTAACTTGCCATTTTTTTTTTTATCTTTACCGTTTCATATGCTCTTCATCTTCGTATTATTACATTTTTAATAAAAATTGACGCACAGGTAAAAATTCATCCAAAACGAATATAAAGTCATCTCGTTCAAAGAAAATAAATTTCGCGCAACCGACGAACAGTAAACGGTAATTATATGCTTGATTTTGTTATTTGTATGGCTATGGTATATAAAAATTCACACTGAAATTGTATTTAAGCGTAGCAAATACATTTCTTTGAAATAAAATATCTTCATATTTTGCGTTTCTTACGATAGATTATAGTTCGATAAGAGAGAAATGTTAAAAATTTAACAACTTGCGTTAAATTGCATGAAATTGTATGAATGTAGCGGAGGCGTGGAATATGTGTCGAGATTATAGAGCTATAAGAAATTTATCTTGATAGTATGAGCGTCGATGACGAGGGCGATTGGAGGACAAAAGTTAGTAAGAAGTTTTTGAAATAATTTTATTAATTGTTAGTTAGTTAAAGAGTCCGCAATCCTAAAGATTGGTTGGAAACAGCACGCCATGCCGATCTATCCTGAGCTAATCCCTTCGTCTCCCTATAGCTATTCATCTCAACGTCTTCAACTATCTGACTCACATACTCCAATCTAGGCCTACCTACCCCTCTCTTTCCCTCCACTCTACCTTCTATGATCAATTGCATAATCCCCCCATGCCTAAGAATATGCCCTACTAATCTGTCTCTCCTACGCTGTAACACTCTCCAAATACTTCTCTTCTCCCCTACTAACTCTAGTACAGCTTCATTTGTTACTTTATCTTCCCAACCAATCCTCATCATCCTCCTATAACACCACATTTCGAATGCTTGTAATCTACGCTTCTCTTCCTTTCCTATAGTCCACGCCTCACACCCGTACAGTGCTACACTCCAAACATATACCTTCAGTAATCTTTTTCTAATACCCAAGTCAATATTTGATCTTAAAATCTGTTCCTTTTCTACGAATGTCTTCCTACCCTGTGCTATCCTACACTTTATATCTACCTTGCTTCGATTATCTTTTGTGATTCTACTGCCTAAATAACAAAAATCTGACACTTCTTCGATTCTATTATCTCCTATTGTGATCCTCATTTTTCTACTGCATTCCTTTTTGTCACACCTCATCACTTTAGTTTTACCTATATTTATTTTCATGTTAAAATCCCTAGTCAATACTGCCTGCATACCATTCAATACCCTTTCTAAATTCTTTTCGCTTTCTTCCAATATAGCTATATCGTCGGCGAATCTCAACATATATATTTTCTCTCCCTGTACATTCACACCTACACTATACTCTTCTTTTACTTTGTTTATTGCATCTTCTATATATAGATTAAATAATAACGGTGAAAGTGTACATCCCTGCCAACTCCCTTCCCTATTTTTGCTACCTCTTCTTCCCCCTCAATTCTAACTAAGGCAGTTTGGTGTTTATATAAATTAAAAATTATTCTCCTATCCTTATAATCTATACCCGTTTCTTTTAAAATTCTAAACATTATGTCCCAATCTACATTATCAAATGCCTTTTCTAAATCTACAAAAGCTATGCAAGTTACCTTTCCTACCCTCATTCTTTTTTCTACTACTGTTCTTAGTGCTAAAATCGCCTCCCTCGTCCCTCTGTTTTTCCTAAAACCAAACTGATCTTCTCCTAGCCTTTCCTCTACTTTATTTTCTAATCTCCTATAAATAATCTTTAGCAATATCTTCGATGCATGTGATAGTAGACTAATGGTCCTATAGTTCTCACACAAATTAGCTCCTATTTTCTTCGGCATTGTTACTATTCTACTACGCTGAAAATCCTGTGGTACTTCTCCCTTCTCATATATTTTACAAACTAACCTGTATAATCGCTCCTGCATTTTTCCCCCTGCGTGTTTTATTAATTCGGCTGGAATCATATCAATCCCCGCTGCTTTGTTATTCCGTAAATCATTTAATGCTCTATGAAACTCTGACCTAAGTATGCTAGGACCTAAGTCATCCTCATCTATCTGTTCCACATTTTCTAGCTCCTCCATGTCTATTAATTATATTGATGAAAAATCAAATATTTGATTTATCAACATTTTTTAAAGGATTTTCTTTTCCAAATGTACTCGTACATCTTCCTGAAAAGTGTATGAATAAAAATCTTTAGACCAGCAAAACACAAATAATTGTATCTTATATGATATGCCGCTCTCTTTATTTGACCATTGTAGAATACCACCAGAATACACACAAAGATGTTTGCGTACGCACGAAGAAGCAACTCAATTCGCAGTTTAGGTATAATAAGAGCACCGCTATGGCAACAATCTCTACACGCTACAGTATTCCCTCCATCTCATTTACTATTGCCTCGCTTCTATCCAGATCTCTTGTTCTTTCATCGGAGGACCAAAGAAGACGAGATACAACAACAAAACGGTGTGCGGTGATTTCGTGCCCATGTATTAAACCCGATATAGTGATTACTGTGCGATGATGATCCTACCCGTCCCACCTCGCTCTACTCATATTACAATCCACAATTCAAGCAAGTCCATCTCTTTGAGTTGGTAGTTTTATATAAAGGATGCCCAACTGGCTATTGGGCACTATGTACTTTAAGAATCGTCTTAATATAATGTGATAAAGCAAAGAACTAAATCAATGTTGTCCGGTTTGAAGAGTTTGAACATTAACAATACTTCGAAAAGAAATTTGTATATTTGCGATTTTCGAAACGAACTAATTTACTTATATTGGTCACCTGAAATGTCCAACGATATTTGGATCAGATTTTATAAGCACGCACGGATATATAATCAGTATATCGTCAGACGGTTGAATATGTTTTGAAGGTACATTATCTTCATCAATATGCCCAACTGTTACGTCCAAGGGAGTAGAAGCAATTGCCCAGCTGTTCCTGGTCGTAAAAATATGGTTCCGAAAGAGTCATTTACCTCTGCGGGAATTTCAAAATTGTATGACTTTGCACATTCATCAATCAGCAGATTAACAATATCATTCAGCAAAAGACATTTCTTCATCCTTTCTGAAGCGTCTTTGTGATTTATTAAAATCGTAATTTCTTCGCAGTTCATTATTACTAAAAATGTATCCTGGGAAAACATTTCTGTAAACTATGGAGCTTAGTTAAAAACGAATGTAAGAATTTACTGAAATTCGCAGAGCAAATTGTTTTATCAATTAAATTACGACAGTCTTTTTCATATAACTAATATAACTCAGGAACTGAATTAACAAATAATGCAACTATAATTACATTTTCATACAAACGACATATACATATAAAACTTTTCCAATTATCCTTCAAATATCAAATTTTAATTATTTTTCTCAGCACTTTTTAATATCTCAATCAACTTTATTTCTTTTCGCAACCTCTGCATCGAACGCATCTTATTTTATATCAGGTGACCACGATGGGTTTGCTTGATCATGATATAAATTTTTTTTAAAAATACTACAATATATATATATTGTATAGCAACCACAACACTTTTTTACATTAAATAAAGTTTATAGTCAGAGTTAGAAACGATCTCTAAAAGCATCAGGTTTATAAGAAATATACGAAATCACCAAAATTTCGACTCCAAAATACCAACATCCATTTTATTATATTTACCGTGACAAATTATTGTAGTAAATTTCCAGAATTGGGATAAAAAATGAATTCAAACAGAAGTAATCGCCAGGTGATTAGATCAAAACAGAAACGATAAAATCGTAGTTGAGTTGTAATTTATATCCTGTGGACAAGGCAGAAGATATACAGGAGCTTCGATGACGAATTAAGAACGTAGAATAATGTAAGGAAACAATAGAAATTTTGGTAACATGAGAAAATTTAAGGATTTAGCAATGCTACCCGAAACGAAAATAATAATTTCTTTTTATTTCGGACAAGTTTTTGAAAACTACAATATGGCATTTCGTAGCGCCACCATAGAGTTGACTCAATGCTCATGTTATTGCATTTTCCGATGACGATGATGATGACGTTGTCGTCCTCGTTGCTCACTTTGCGCGCAACAGTTGTTAGTTGTCTTGTCCGCGGCCACATAGTCATCGTGTGAGCAACAGTCACAAGCAACTATCCTTGTCCAAATCAGGCAAGAAGACTCTTGGATATTGGACGAAGCTGCCCCGGCGGATGAACGCGCGAGGCTCAACACACAGCTCAATCATCATCAATACGTAGTGAACCTCGTCGCCGTCGTCTGTTCATCTCGTCTGTACATGGGTGAGACGGACGACGTCTCTTTGCGCGGCTTTCGCGTTATGTGGTACCACGTACATGTATGTTGGTATGGACAATGGTATAGGAGGAGATGAGCTAGCTGTACGAGTGGTATCGCGAATGGAGTAAAGAGGATTCGCTGTATGATTCCGTCGCTCGACGTGATTGTGCTTTATTATGTTGGTATATTGTCGGCGGGTGCAATACAGTAATAAAGATAGAGTTATATTGCTCTTTGTGTTGACCTTTAATTGCCAGCAAATTATTTTTATTATAGTACATTCCAACGCTTTTATAATACGTTTGCAATGTTATCAAACCATTAATATAACACTTGTTGTATGGCTTTTCTAAAAAGTCTCTCAATCATACCAGCTGAAGGGAATGATATAATACTGCATAATTATAGAGAGAAATTCTTTTTTTCAAATGATTATCTTTAACTAGTTACCTCTTTCGAATTACTTTCAAATCCTGTTATGCAAATTTTATTAAATTTCATTGATTTGTGTCTTCCTTTTAAAATAATTACACGTGCTGAATTTCGATTGAATTTCACTATAGACACATGTTCTCTTGGATATCTTCGCCCAACTTATTCGAAGCTTTATTTCTTTAAGATATTGATATGGTTACCAATTTGTAAGGTCCGATTGAATATTTTATTGCAAAGATAAACGTTATGAATCTCAACTGCAATATGAATTACATGCTACAGTCTTTCATTACTAGGAATTGAGCATTACTTCATTACACCATGCTTCTTGCACATCGACGTTATCCTGTTCATGTTCTTCATCTCGTCATTGTGAAATTGAGGCAAGGCTCAGGTTCGTTGCAATGACGGCGTTCAGTGCGCACATGCTACAGCTAAGTAAGCTACTACTATTACTACTCACTACTCAGCTGGTACAGAATAAGACATTCTGCACGGAGATTGGTCTTCCACAGCCGGCATGGGTGGTCGGGAGGCCCACGAGAAAGAGTGCCCCTCTGTCTACCGCCCCCCCCAACACTGACCGCTGCTGATGCAGCAACTAGCATGTTTGCTCTTTGGATGTGTCTTCAGCAACAGCAGCGGCAGTGCTAGTGCCAGTCAGGACGAACGTAACCTCTTCGCCAGATTGCATGTTGTTTATAAGCACGTAGCGAGAGAAGACCGCGCGGAGGACCTTTTGCCGAGGATATAGTTATTTCGTGCTTGGTAATATAGTAATTTGCGTGTGATGGCTTTCAGTGCCGCGTCTGATCGTTGCCTATCATTGGATAATACCTCTGTGAAATCCAACAACAGTGCGCTATTACTTGGTGGTGTGAAATTGCAAATGAACTAACGCGTACCTACCCTCGGAAAATCCACTATTGTATTCCATACTGTTTGATTATAGACATTTCATTTAAATATTCGTATATAGCATCTGGAAAATACAAAAAAAGAATCGCATACATTAATTAATCGTTCGCCAATTAGTATTCATATCTTTATTTCCCGAGTGCAAAGCGAATCCAATAAGCATTATTGTATTGTGTTACTTGAATACCAAATGTTCCTATAAAATTACTTATTGTGCAATATCTTTGAAGCATTACTCAAGTGCAAGCCGTGTGATACGTTTGCGCGCAAATTTTATTACCTGCCGTTCGGAAAGTATAGAAAAATATCTTTAGCTATCCAACTGTGATATTGGTGATTGAAATAGTTCTAGTCTAGTTTAGTACATATTGAATTGCTGGCGGAATTTTCTCCCACTCCGTTTAATATATAACGGGCCCTTGTCCAGTTCGAATTTTGTTCTTGGAAAGTATCTATTCGACGAAAGTTGTGTGCGTGCTTTTGTGACAATTCCATCTACCTGATTTTGTTGCGAGGAACACAGCATTAGATCAAGCGAGCAACCTTATACTTTGGCGAAGTTCTGTTTTCTGACACAATTCAGTTGGTAAGAACATTATAAATGCATAACTACTAGTATTTCCTTAGTTACACTCTATTTTATATAATTGCAATTAGATTGTCTTGCAAGTTGTTTCAATAAACATTTCGATTAATTATTAGTATAATTTAGCAGTTGTAGGTACAAGTATTGAGATTACGATTTTGCTCGTGGTAAACAATAAGAGAATTCCAATGTGTATCCATCTATTTACAATTAACATGCTAATCCGTTTAGCTGTATAGATATTCTGTACCAAAGTAAAGGTATTACCGCATCAAATAATGATACCCACTTGCTCATAATTTATAGAATTATTATACGTAGACCAAGCGCTTCTGGCTTCTGGTCTCAAGGCATTATAAGCTATGCGTATGCAACATGTGTGTAATGATATATAATATCTAAATTATGACTACCATGGTTATGGTAGCTATTAAATATACAAGCCAGGATGTGAATTTGAATAATTTGAATATCTCCACGTATGTCATTGCCAATATCGCCGTGCATCTATTACCTTACAATTTACATGCATGAAGTGCAAATTTTAATTTTTATTAGGTGGATTCGCTAATGCAGTGAACTTAACTACTTTACAAGCGTTTATTTCATCAACTGATTTTTTTTAAGAACTACTGGATAGAAAAGAACCTTTTCTATGTTGCAAAATTTTGTACTAATTTAAGATTTAAAATGAACATTTACTCTATGGTTAGTATTCTTTCGTCTGCGTGATAGTTGCAAGAATTTTATCGAAATAAAAATTGATTTAGGGAATTTATTAATATAGTGAAATGAAAAAAAAGAAAGAGGGTAGGAAAGGTAACTTGCATAGCTTTTGTAGATTTAGAAAAGGCATTTGATAATGTAGATTGGGACATAATGTTTAGAATTTTAAAAGAAACGGGTATAGATTATAAGGATAGGAGAATAATTTTTAATTTATATAAACACCAAACTGCCTTAGTTAGAATTGAGGGGGAAGAAGAGGTAGCAAAAATAGGGAAGGGAGTTCGGCAGGGATGTACACTCTCACCGTTATTATTTAATCTATATATAGAAGATGCAATAAACAAAGTAAAAGAAGAGTATAGTGTAGGTGTGAATGTACAGGGAGAGAAAATATATATGTTGAGATTCGCCGACGATATAGCTATATTGGAAGAAAGCGAAAAGAATTTAGAAAGGGTATTGAATGGTATGCAGGCAGTATTGCCTAGGGATTTTAACATGAAAATAAATATAGGTAAAACTAAAGTGATGAGGTGTGACAAAAAGGAATGCAGTAGAAAAATGAGGATCACAATAGGAGATAATAGAATCGAAGAAGTGTCAGATTTTTGTTATTTAGGCAGTAGAATCACAAAAGATAATCGAAGCAAGGTAGATATAAAGTGTAGGATAGCACAGGGTAGGAAGGCATTCGTAGAAAAGGAACAGATTTTAAGATCAAATATTGACTTGGGTATTAGAAAAAGATTACTGAAGGTATATGTTTGGAGTGTAGCACTGTACGGGTGTGAGGCGTGGACTATAGGAAAGGAAGAGAAGCGTAGATTACAAGCATTCGAAATGTGGTGTTATAGGAGGATGATGAGGATTGGTTGGGAAGATAAAGTAACAAATGAAGCTGTACTAGAGTTAGTAGGGGAGAAGAGAAGTATCTGGAGAGTGTTACAGCGTAGGAGAGACAGATTAGTAGGGCATATCCTTAGGCATGGGGGGATTATGCAATTGATCATAGAAGGTAGAGTGGAGGGAAAGAGAGGGGTAGGTAGGCCTAAATTGGAGTATGTGAGTCAGATAGTTGAAGACGTTGAGATGAATAGCTATAGGGAGATGAAGGGTTAGCTCAGGATAGATCGGCATGGCGTGCTGTTTCCAACCAATCTTTAGGATTGCGGACTCTTTAACATAAGTGAAATGAAAAATATCTGGAAAGTTAAAGCTTCTATATTTTAAATTCTTAAATTTCCCACATTTGAAATTTCCACCAATAGTGTAAAATTATTTGTGATAAATTTACCACAATTTTAGGATTAATCTGAACGATTATATTCAGTTCCTTCTCTTCTTAACAGTAAATAGTGTGTTAAATAAAATACATAGTCAAAATCAATTGATAATCTCAAAAAGTAAAAATTAGTGAACATGATCGTGTATTATTTGGCAATAAAATAAAATGACACTAATAGAATTATTATTAAATAACATGTATTAAATGGTATGCAGCAAGTAATGACTAGGGATTGTAACAAGAAAATAAATTTAGATACAAAAGTGATGATTTGTGACAAGAAAAAATGCAGACGAAAGATAGGATTAAAATAGGATATCAGACTTTTATTAGTTAGAAAGTAGGATTACGAAGGATAACTGAAGTAATGACGATATAATATGTAGGATAGCACAGGGTAGGCAGGTGTTTGTAGAAAATTTAAGATTAAATATTGACTTGGGTATTAGAAAAGGTATATGTGTGGTGTGTAGTATTGTACGGGTGTGAGGCGTGGACTATAGGAAAGGTAGAATAGAAGCATTTGAAATGTGGTGATATATGAAGATGATGAGGATTGGTTGGGCAGATCAAGTTTTAAATGAAACCGTATTAGAATTAGTGGAAGAGAAGAGAAGTATTCGAAGGATCTTACAGCGTAGGAGAGATAGATTAGTAGGTCATATTCTTAGACATGGGGGTATTATGCTGTTAGTTATAGAAGGTAATGAAAAGAAAGGTGTGGGTAGGCCTACATTGGAGTATGTGGGTCAGGATGAATAGTTTTAAGGAAATGAAGGCATTAGCTAAGGATAAAGCGGCTTGGCGTGTCATTTCCATCCAATCCCAAAGGATTTAGGATCATAATAAATCCATTTATTGGCATATGCTAGATTATGAAAGTACAGCCAAAAGGAATTCATCAAAATAAATAACAGTTGTATTATTTTAAGCGTTTTTACATTTTAGTGTAGTATTTTTTGATTTTTGGATTCAATTGGAGAAATATCTATTCTCAAAAAGATGCGAGCACATTTTTTACGGAGCGCATGTAAACACGCTCGTAATCACACTTTTACTAATTTTCTTTAACTCGTAATTCGAGGCGATAATAAAGTTGCAGTAGCTAATACCGTAGATTTCATTACAGATTTATACTCGCACGTAAAGCTTTCGAAAGTTATTGTCTTGATTAGTCGGCTTGTTCTTGACATTGTACATCGTACCGCACTTTGTACATTTATGTCTCGACTCGGTTTATATCCTTCACGTGTAATTTCATAATGATTTTAATATAAATGGGATGCGCACACCGTTTAAACATGGCATAGTACGAGACGATATGATCTCGCATACTCGAGCACTACTCTGCAGTACGCGGCTTTTCTTCGGTACACCCGTGGTACGCCACACGGACATGGTCATATCGATAAATATTTTAATTGGCCGGCTGTAGTATAAAGTAAAGAAGAAGAACGCTTAGAATTACATCACTAGGCCAATTATGCATGCGCACAGATGATAATCTCTACGTTATTATTTGCAATAAATTACTAGCGGCAAATTAATGGAAAATGAGTACGTAAATTAAAATGTAATGCATAAAAAACAACAGCTTCTGTAGATATTTAAAATAAATGGTCAAGTACACGACAGATAGTATATGTAAAGATGCCGGTAGGCAATTTTTATTTTATTTTATTTTATTGCAAAATATCAAGGTATATAGAAGTAATGTTTTACAGCTTAACAAAATTTATGCCTTTACCTATATTAAGTGAAAATAATAATAATTTAGTCTGTACCTTTATCACGTGTAAAAAAGTATGTAAAAATCATGTAAAAAAACTATACTTCAAGTAAATAATAATTAAGTATAATGAGGAAGCATCGAGTGTAAATTACATTGTTAAATGCAAAATAATTTTATGTAAAGACTCCAGTTGATGATTATAATAACGATATAAGCGCGCCATTTAAGAGATATTATATCGTGAAGAGGTACAATGCCAGTCTGCGTACAATTATTTAAAATAATACAATACAACATAATGTTTAGAATTTTAAAAGAAACGGGTATAGATTATAAGGATAGGAGAATAATTTTTAATTTATATAAACACCAAACTGCCTTAGTTAGAATTGAGGGGGAAGAAGAGGTAGCAAAAATAGGGAAGGGAGTTCGGCAGGGATGTACACTCTCACCGTTATTATTTAATCTATATATAGAAGATGCAATAAACAAAGTAAAAGAAGAGTATAGTGTAGGTGTGAATGTACAGGGAGAGAAAATATATATGTTGAGATTCGCCGACGATATAGCTATATTGGAAGAAAGCGAAAAGAATTTAGAAAGGGTATTGAATGGTATGCAGGCAGTATTGACTAGGGATTTTAACATGGAAATAAATATAGGTAAAACTAAAGTGATGAGGTGTGACAAAAAGGAATGCAGTAGAAAAATGAGGATCACAATAGGAGATAATAGAATCGAAGAAGTGTCAGATTTTTGTTATTTAGGCAGTAGAATCACAAAAGATAATCGAAGCAAGGTAGATATAAAGTGTAGGATAGCACAGGGTAGGAAGGCATTCGTAGAAAAGGAACAGATTTTAAGATCAAATATTGACTTGGGTATTAGAAAAAGATTACTGAAGGTATATGTTTGGAGTGTAGCACTGTACGGGTGTGAGGCGTGGACTATAGGAAAGGAAGAGAAGCGTAGATTACAAGCATTCGAAATGTGGTGTTATAGGAGGATGATGAGGATTGGTTGGGAAGATAAAGTAACAAATGAAGCTGTACTAGAGTTAGTAGGGGAGAAGAGAAGTATTTGGAGAGTGTTACAGCGTAGGAGAGACAGATTAGTAGGGCATATTCTTAGGCATGGGGGGATTATGCAATTGATCATAGAAGGTAGAGTGGGGGAAAGAGAGGGGTAGGTAGGCCTAAATTGGAGTATGTGAGTCAGATAGTTGAAGACGTTGAGATGAATAGCTATAGGGAGATGAAGGGATTAGCTCAGGATAGATCGGCATGGCGTGCTGTTTCCAACCAATCTTTAGGATTGCGGACTCTTTAACTAACTAACATACTGAAGAATGTATAAACGAAATGCCCACGTTGTATATATTCAAACAATGTGAGAAATTAAAGAACTGCCGCATTAATTGACCAAACTTGGTGCAGATGCCCACAAAAACTCAGTTTCGTGGTGTATCTTCTAATTAGGGGAAGGCACACAACCATATATATACCTCTTCTGTATCTTTTTCTGAATCCAAGTCTTAGTCAACTGTATAGAAATCAAACTCATTTGTATTTTTTAAAAAAAAGTTTGATATAAATCTAGACTTATATTTGTAATTGCGCCTTATACAATCATAATTTTAGTATGTTTATATTAAAATGAAACTCTTCATAATTCCACCAATAAATCAATAAAAAGAACTCGCGGTGTTAAAGCGGTTTGAATTAAAAATAGTCTGGTTACGACTGCATTTGCCGCGTGTTTCTTTCAAAGTTATTATCGCATTTTATTTCGATGTTAAAATCCTGCCATATTCTCACATTTTACCACTACCTCACCGACAACAATAAATAAAATGCCATCAGAACTTGTAGCCATACTTTATCTATCTATTCAAGAGATTAAAAGGCTTTAGTGCAGGAAGGTTTAATACAGTCAATGTTCGTACAACGCGAGAAAATGTTTTTACTTTTTGGAAAGCATATTTATGTGCTTTCGAATGCAACGTCTACGATAAACTTGTACTGAAATCCTTGATAGTTAAATGAATTTAAAATTCCTTTCCAATTCTGTTGTTTTCAATTTTTTTACTATAAAGCAGTTTTCAATCCTTAACGTAGATACTTTAGTGCATGTATATAGAACTTAGTTTAAGAGGACCTTGTATCGTTAATATAATAAAAAATA
Organism: Leptodirus hochenwartii; assembly: GCA_947310635.1. Taxonomy (NCBI): domain Eukaryota; kingdom Metazoa; phylum Arthropoda; class Insecta; order Coleoptera; family Leiodidae; genus Leptodirus; species Leptodirus hochenwartii. The sequence continues at coordinate 34,230,197 of OX371179.1, read as the reverse complement.
AGTCACTAGCAGAATCTGAAACAGAATATTCTGCTATATCTAAAACTTCTTTGATAATTATACTGTATTAATATTTATATTTCCGATTAGATGTTATCCTTAATCATTACGAAAAAATTGAACACCGGGAAAATATGTATATTTATAAGAAAATGTAGGCAATACAATATAAAAAATATTAAAAAAATGTGTGGTTAAGATTCAGAAGATTTTAGTAGAACAGATATTTTATTTTACTGTTAATAATTGTATTTGATGTATATTAAAAAATATGATGAAGGAAATATACTCTAGTGCAAATCTAGTCCTAGATTTGAAAATATATAATCTAGGTGTACATTCAACTACCTATTGAAATCGTTTCTATTTTTTTATAGAAAGCTGTTTCTACTTTGCTACTTTTTGCATGTATCCAATAAATCTATAGAATAAAAAAGATCAAATATCTTAGCAGTGCTTCATGAAGATATAGTGGAGGTATTATAGAATGGTATTACGCTGTATATGCACGAATATCGTAGTGGGTTGGGATCTGTGTGTTAGATGATAAACGACTTTATTATGCCCTGGTGGAGAAACCGGATTCTGTAACTTCATCATTGACTTCAGCAACGGCGGAGTGTCCTCCGAGTATGTACCGGTACGCGTACAGCAAACTATCAAATCAGTGTTGTAATATTGCTATGCCCAATCGGAGGATTCCTTCGTAATATGCTTATTTTTAAAAGTAATTTTTTTTTTCGTACGTAAATTGAAGAAATCCTTGAAGAATGGATTGGTCAAAACGTTCTTTTGTCATGCCCATATTGACCATCTACGAATGCCACTTATTTCCAGCATAGAAAAGCAATTAACTTGTGAATTTCATAAAAATGTAAAATACGCGGGTGTATACATATTCCTATAATCTCAGGTAGTCGAGTTAATGATGGTCAAATTCCTACAAAGGTACATGTAAATTCCTATAATATTTCCAATTGAAATCAAACATTGAAGAAGAAGACATAGATATAGGTTCCCATATATTTAACGATCGTGACAATGACCCAGATGACCCAGTTGGTGAAAGTACAGAAATTCAAAATGCAGAAGCCTGCATGATTTTATTGCATGATCACACCATGAGGAAACAAAGTTACATGTGCAAAAAATAAGTGCTTCGTGCAAGAGGAAGGCGATGGACAACGGGCGTTTGTAGGAATTTGTCCATACAAATTTTCGGTTTCTTCTACCTGACCCCATATTTATAGGAATTTACCGTCCTCGAAATACGCAACCTTTAACATAAACTCTGCGTCTTTAAGATAATAGTTTATATTATTTTGAACGTGACCTTTCAATTCATATCTTCTAAATTTCGATATGGTGGAGGCCAATACCTTATTCATGCCCTTACATAAAATGATCTGGTTTTAGTAAGCATTCCTTATATTAAAACATTATGGCCCTCTTTCTGAAAATGCGTATAATTTGTCGCAACGTATTGTTGAAGAGCATTATTTTTTCGTAAAATGGTCACTATGGCGTTAAATAATTGTATAAAACATCACCCAAAAACCGTAACACAATTTCTGTTACGGTTTTTGGGTGATGTTTTAATCTTCTTTGTTCTGCAGCGAAATAAAAGCTCGAGGATTTAAACCTAACTGTAGGATTAATTATCATATTCGTATAAACCAAAATTTAAATAGCTTGCGTATCACAGATATAAATTCACCTGTAGATTATAATAAACTAAATAGTAATTTATAAATAAATAAGATAGTTATTAGCAAATTAAAATAAAATTCTAAATGAATGAAATATTATCTAAATATACATAATCTTAATCTTAACGGTTTATATATTTTCAATTTTCCAGATATAATTTGTTTTTATAATGTAATTCCCGTTGTTTGTCTTCCAACTTTTGTAGAATATTTACTGGTGAATTTCTTTTTACATTTTCGATATTCACAAAGTCTATCTACCGAACAATAGAATTAGATTTTTAAGTTAAAAGTATTCAAATTGCATCATATCCTACTGGATTATAATAGACTATCCAATTTTTGAATTGAGGCGATACAATTCCGAAGAATGCAGGAGTCCGAAAAGCGTTACAAGGATAATAAATATGTATGTTAGTTTGGGGCGAAAGCTGCTAGCACCGCAGCTCCAAATAACCCTGCGTACTTCTTCAGCAAGCTTTCCACGTTGAAGGTCATTGCGCCTCTACCGCGATTATTATTTCGATTGTTCTGCCGAGCTCGTGTTCGCGTATACAACGCATATGTGACGTCACATACAAAAAGCGCAATGTTTCAATTAATTCCATTGGCCATGCCATCATCATCATCATCAACAGAACAGCATTGCTACGGCAGCAATACCGACACAACAATGGACGCGAGGAATCGGCGCTTCAATTAATATTGATTGTTATTATGACTCGGCAAATTGCACGCGTCGTCTGTGGTGAGACACGAGCGCGCCGCCAATGTTATTGTTGTTCATCGAAACACTATATACAATACTATACGCTATATTATAGTCGGAGAATTGCCGCAACGAAAGAGAAAGAGCTATTACAGTTCTTCTTCAGGCGCTTTTGTGCGGACGAGCGAGATTGTTGTCTTTACGCGGTAATACATAACCACAATATTACTCTAATAAATATCACGTTTTGTTTGGGATCAAATTAAATGTTTACCAAATTAAACTCTGAACCCCCAGGCACTGTACTCCGAAAAAAATTGGGAAATCAAAAATACTTGTGAGATACAAAAAAATAAATAATATCAAAAATACTTGTGAGATACAAAATGATGATAAATCGAAAAATGAAATTTGCGCCACTTAAATAATAACGGTTCCTCTTGTTTTAGTAGTACCTGTATTTTAAATTGTATGGTAATATTAAATACTATTTAAATACTAATTTAGTAAATGTTCACCAAATGTATAAAACTAAATTTACGCGATAGTACTGCCAAAATAAATATTTTGTTCATCATTAACACCTGTAACTACAAGTATTTGCAGGTAAATGTAGGCAGGTGTATGTATATTTCTACTGTTATTTTTTCGTCAGAAAAAGAACTTTAGATTTAATCGTGAATTATTAATTTTAATTCAGTTCCAATATCACAAGAAATAACATAATTCTGATTACCATTTTCCCCGTTTTAAAAATATGTAGTCTCACATTTGGTAAATATTAGTTTGCTTACAAATGATAAAAGATACTAACAAGAAGTCACACTTCAGGATTAAATATGGTGTAAAAATTGGTGAATATTCATTAGTTTTTTTTTGTATGCATATTTTCATTAAATGTGGTAAGCAGTTAAACAAAACACAAGCCTTTTTTTTCTGCAGGAAAAAATAAACGACATTCCAAATATTTCATATATTTTTGGTAAAATGTCTGTGGTCATTAGATTATTTAGTTCTTTGCTATGTGGAATTTCAACAAAATGTTACGATCTATTTTTTTTTCACGTGTATACAACTAGTATATTTTATTTTAAAAATTATCACTACAGTGTTAAATATTAATATAGAATATCACCCAAATACCGTAACAAGCATTAAGTAGCTAGATGTACATTTCAAGCGCTATGCGCCCATCTTATGATATAACTTGTGCTACTGAAGATGGGCGCATAGCCTTCGAAATGTACATCTAGCTACTTAATGCTTGTTACGGTATTTGGGTGATATTCTATATTAGTAACTTTTATGTCGATCAGTTATTCAACTAATGAACTTCAATAAAGTAATTTTATAGTCGATTTTCCGAATGCCGAATTGTTTCGAAAGCAAATAAAAATGTATCTGAAGTATGGAATTAATAATTGCCATAGATATCTTGAAGCAAAGTAATGTAGGATTTTCCAAGAAAATATTCTTGTGTTGCAGATACAGTCGTTTGAGTACTTTGCCCAAGTACCCAAGCCCATTTGTACGCATCTTAATCACAGATACACATCATGCTCGAATTGTACGGCCTGTCATAAGATAAATAATTAATTATAATGTATCATTTTGTATATAAGTTAACCTACCTATATCAGAATACAATGGATACTTTAACATAATATGGAGTACCCCACCACACAGCCAAATGCAAGAACACAATACGTGTTCTAATATAGATATCCATCGAATTCTGTATGTGGTACCTATATATAAAAAAAAAACTATATGGTAGACGTTGTAGCAGAGATTTCTCGCACAACCAAAGAAGTGCATTGCACGGTGTTACTTTATTATTTACTATCTGGTTGTCTTGGGTATAGGTGCGCTTCACAAATAAAAGTCCCTAAGCCAAGCCAGCTTTCAATGCGTTATTGTTTTGTTGCCGTTCGTAGTACTAAATCACTGCCAACCAAACGAACAATGCAGTAAATTCAAGTTTCATTTGACTACACTCCCAATTAGTCAATTGACTACACCTTCCACAATCAATGAATCCATAATCAATTATTGTTTTTGGAAACAATCACCAAAAATGTTTTTCAAACGAAAACATACGAGTGAAAATAAAACGGTTTTTATACATTGCTTTGTGATACTTTCATAATCTTCTGTGGATTTATTATTTTGCAAATGTTTCAATGACTTCTGCGGATGACTTTTTGTATCGTGTGAACAAGTGCTTAAAAAAACGCACGCTTCTGGCCGTTTATATAATGGTCTGGTGTATTTATAAACCTTGTATATAGATTGTGGTTTAGTGGCATAGTATGGCAATGAAACGATCCTATCAGGAGCTAAAGGATTTTTCATCTGCCTTAACTTTATCCATGTATTTACATACTACACACCGGATTGATACACTTGGAAGCAAGTAAAAGAGACTTTTTGTATATATTCTTTGACGATAGTTACCTGATTATCACAAATTATGCATTTTTTTTGTCTGGTTGGCCAGATAAGTAAAAATGTTCGCGTAATTTATAAATAACGACTGAAAATAATCATATTTAAAAATGGGTATGAAATTAAATATGGGCCCAGTCTAGGTTTTTGAGAAATTTGATGATTTGTAGCAGCATTCATTTGCAAATACACTGCGTGGAAGCGAAAGCGGAGAGCCATTTCATTTGTCCTCTAGTATATTCGCAGGTGCAGGTGGTATATTATAAGTTATAAGGAATATAAAGTGGTATATGCTGCCCAGTTCGCCCACTTCGCAGCTAATCCCATGTAGACGTTTCGTTTCGATACCGTACGTATATTATACCCGAGCTATCTGCATTTTATCGCGGAGCCGATCAGAATACTGTGTACCAGACGAGTTTATTGAATTAGGAATTGATTACGCTTGGTAATAAAGAGATTAACCAATCGAAATTTCTTCCATACACACAGTATATAAGTTTAAAAAATGCTACTTCTGGCACCTCTGCCGCACCTGGTACTTTGAAATTGTTTTAGATCTCCTAACTCCGTTTCGAAATCATGAATTTCGAACGATTGAAAATGTAATATTCTATATGGCATATTTTTTTTTTTATAAAGGAAGGATCTTCAAATAAATTAAAATATAAAACAACCGATAATCGGATAAGAATATTTTCAAACGATATGTGACTTGAGATATATAAATCCTTTCCTGTTGGTACATTTTTTTCTAAAATTACCATTCTTAAAATTAAACCCCCCGTTATAAACATGCAGAGTGTTTGTAGATCGTTGATAAACCATCCAAATAAACCAACGCCAGATCTGCTGGAGGTAACCCTATAGTTTTCTACAAGTGAAACAAAAGAACGTCTGTCTACCTGCGCTGTGACATTTTCTTTGTGTATACTTGCTCCGTCATCCACGTAACCGATAATATAATAAGACAACCTTCTTTAATTCTTCAATTCTATTCCAACGCACACAATTCTGGAACCTAATACAATACAGTTCCAATCGTCGTCAACATGCAATTCGACACAAAAAGCTAGAAGCAATCTGAAGACCGTCTGAAACTGTCACCGGACTAAGGGACCAGGAGATAGATCGCCGACGATCCTATCGGCTAGTGTGCAAGATATATGCGGGATTATTTTCCACCGGTACTCAAATGTTTCTCGACAATTGGTCTTCAATATACCTCTACACACATCATATAATAAATGATGTAAGGGATTTTAGTCTTGTGTATAAATGTGCTTGGATTTTTGTTTGTTTGTTTGTACAGGAGTTTTTGTTTGGTCGGAATTAATCATCTCTGCAATTGAATTTATACAAACGCATGTGAATATTGTGGGAAGCGATTGATTAAGAATTGAATTAATTTTTGTCTTTCTTAGTGGTAGAGAACCAACAATTAGTACCTGAAGTGATGTCCAAATAAAGACATAAATCTGGATAGAGACTTATAATTGTTTTATGTTTAATTCAATAAAGTTCCATCTACCACCTTCGTTCATTTTAGTTTTTATTAAATGTTTTCTAGTATTCGTCATGCTTAATTTAAAATATTATTATTTGACGAATTATCCTTGTCAGAAATGCCGCGTGAATAATTTGAGGGTTTTATTACTTTATGTGCTTAAAAATTCTTTTTATTTAATTGTTAAGATATGTGCAGGTATTGTTTTGCTGTACACAACCCAGCGAATACATTTGTTCTCTTTACGCAGTTTTCAAGTGGATTTTCAAAGAAGACTTTTGAGAAATATAATCAATGGATTTTCAACTCAGTTCTACGTATAAAAACTTCAGATTAAATATGCTAAAACAAAAATTTGTTAATTTTTTCGTATGAATATACTTTAATAGGCGATTTAAAAAATATAAGTTCACATGAATATATTTCAAAAGTGACGAACTTTGAACTTGATATAAAACATTTCATATCAAATGTCTAACAACAATTAAGTCATTAATGAATAGTTGATATTGATTTTTACACTACGAACTTAAAAACAATTAGTGACTACTTTTTCCAGCGATAATTACAATTTGTTGCTTTAAAAAAACCCACCAACATCAACAAATTGATAAATATTTTTAATACATTTTTGGGACACACGCGAAAGAAATTTACCACTACTGTCAATTTCGCCGCCTTAATAAAATCACTATATTTTATCGCTCTTATATCGAATTTATTTTGCATTTAAATTTTCACCATTTTGTCTTATTATTTATTGTTCGGTCAATGATTCCAGGATGTAATGTTAATACGATTATTTATGCGGTAATAGTTATTTACAATATAAGTGTTGTAAATTCATATTATGAATTTACAATTCGAATATTGTATGAAATTTTATCTACTTTCGTAAGTAATCCGAAAATTACAAAAAAAATATTTAACAAAAGTTTTCAAAATAAATTTTTAAATGATGTTATGTCCTAAACAAAAATGATACCTGCTGTTATAAGGATTTAAGTTTTCTAAGTAGTCTTGAACTGTTTGTTGTTTCTAAGTTGTCTTGGTTACTGTTAAACACGTCAGATTTATAGCAAAGTTTGGAAAAAAAGTACTTTTTGAAAATGTCTGATTCTGTAAAATGTTTACCCTCGGAAGTAGAAGAAGCTGCAAATGGAGCAATTTTAAGTCTAATTCCCGCAAAATCAAAGTTACGATATGAACTTGAATACCAGAAATTTGAAAAATGGTGTGATTCAAAAAGAATAAAACAAGTGTCGGAAAAAATTTTGTTGGCGTATTTCGCCGAAAAGCAACAATCACAAAAGCCGTCAACGCTTTGGACACACTATTCCATGTTAAGAACCATGATTTCCGTAAGAAAAAATCAAGATATAAGCAAATTTATATAGCTAGTTGCTTTCCTCAAGAGAAGTCCAGAAGGATACACGGCAAAAAAAGTCTAGCATTTTTTCTAAAGAAGAAGTATGTAAGTTTTTAGGCACAGCAGAGGATGAATTGTTTTTGCTTATGAAAGTTGTGATGATCGTTGGCATTTTTGGGGCTTGTCGACGAGACAAACTTACGAAGTTAATGTTAGATCACATTGAAGACAAAGTACCATATGTTAAAATCGTGAACCCATCTATAAAAACGAAAATCGTACGAGAATTTATAGTTACCAAGGGAAACTGCCAGGTATTAACTGCTTAACCATTTTTCGAAAATATGCTGAGCTTCGTCCTCCTAGTGCTACTCACAGGCGTTTTTTTTGTCTTCTATAAGCAAGGAAAATGTAGCTCGCAGCCTGTTGGGATCAGTACCTTTGGAAATATACCAAAATTAATTGCAACGCAGTTGGGCCTGAAGAGACCCGAAAAATATACGGGGTACTGTTTTCGGAGGTCCTCTGCTTCCATGCTGGTAGATGGTGGGGCGGATATGCAAATGCTTAAGCGTCACGGAGGGTGAAAATCCTCTGCTACTGCAAAGGGGTATGTTGAGAGTTCTTTAGAAAATAAGAAAGAAATAGCAAACAAAATTATGGGTTCCAAAAAGCCATGACGGTTCAAAACGCCGACCCGAATAACTCAGTGATGTCCATCTCTGGTCTGCAAATTTCAAATTGCAAAAAATGTGTTATAAATGTATATAATAAATAATTTTAAAATGTTACTCTATTAATCAAAAACTCATTACAGCACTAGTGCTGCAATGACGACCACTATAGCACTAGTGCTGCAATTACGACCATTACAGCACTAGTGCTGTAATAGTCATCATTACAAAACTTTTTTTTAAACTGTATAATTCCCTTTACTGAATGAAAGTAGATAAAATATTATATCCTCTATATATTTTAACCACTTCATTACGAACGATATCGATAGTATGTAACAATTAATTACTTTCATCTGACAATTCAATACTTATGCCTAAGTACGATTCATTCTGTGAAAGAAAATTGACTGATGCTCTAATTCGATCAGTAATATAAAGATTTTTGTGTCAAATCCTTCCTATACTAGTATAACCTTTCCTACTTATATATAAATGCTTTTTGCATAAAACAATAATATAAATTGTCTGCAAACTTTTGTTGGAGGCGACGATATTTCCATTTGAATATCTGTGGTCTAGGAACTGTCATTTTACAGACCAGAGCTCCAGTTATTATAACTTGTTATCAGAGTGTTGAACTGTGACCTGAGCTGGTCATAATGAAATATGATAAAGGATATACTTATGGCCATGCACCACATAAACGTACCTTCTATATATGCAAGAATGCGTTCAGTGCAGTTCACTTGAGCGGATTCAATTCATAAACTACAATATAAATGTACAAATATACAGAGAGAACTGTATAGTAGAATTTCTCCCAGAGTTGCAATATGTAAATAAATGAAATAAAATAAATACCCGTCTATGTATTGCAATACTTATCCAGTACAGCTAAAAGCGACCATAATATAATTGCAGAATCTTGTTACAAGTCGACGTTATTCCAATAACAAGCAGTATTTTGAACAAATTATGTTTTATTTTCTTGAACAGGAACTGTTTACAGTCATAACTTCAAGTCGGTAAGTGAATACCTGGTGCAGAAGTTGTTGTAAATATTGTTAACGATGTGGAATTGAGAAAAATTAGCTTAAAAAAGCTATTATTGAACATCGCAAGAGTGTATCATACAACTAAAAAATACCTCTCTCACTGTGACACAATTATCTTTTTAGTTTTTATCTTGTGCTACTAAATATGGGGGGTGTAGCTTCCGAAATGCGCATCTAGCTATTAAATGTTTTGTGTTACGCGTACAATACGTTTCGAATAAATGGAGGTGTGGAAGAACCTTAAGTGAAGAAATGTCTTTTGTATGATTCTGCGGTGACACAATTTATTTTGGACTTAATGAAGAAGAACAAAAAATTTCATGCTGCTAGATAAATTTCTTATGTTTGTACATTATCATATATGTTAAAAATTATTATTTAACGGCGCAGTGACAAATTTACTTTGACAAACAAGAATGCATTTTCTCGAATAAATAAAGAGTTACGTTGCAGATTGGTGGATTACAGAAGACATTATCTATGTATATATATATCAAAATTTTATAAATTCAAGCTTCATTATTTAAATTTTAAATTACAATGAATTGCATCTGCGCTAAACTTTTACTTTTTAGCTATCTTAACATAAAATATGATTCATACGAAGCTAGAATACATTTTTCCTCAAATTTTCATTTCTATTGATTATTTCCCTCAAAACTGATACTTTTGACAATTGTGCAACAATTCACCTACATTCTTTTTCACAAGAGTTTTGATTCACATTGTCGATACAGAATATGTTTACCAACACATAGCACGATCTCGTTTTTTTTTTGCTGCACCATGTATAAACGATTACTCTTAGCTTATTGTAATATGTTTATAATATTCCTGTAACAATCGTACAGTCCAGTTTCTTTGTGCTGTCAGAATACGAGGCAAGTTGGAAGGGCCTCGGGTATATAACAGTCGAGAGGATAAATTATAACATTACCGGCGCAATCAGCGCTTATGGAAAAGGGGAAAAGAGGCCAAAACAACGTCGGCACGATCGAAGAAGCAATATGAGTTCTGCAAATATGATACCGAATGAAAAAAATGTATCATCAAAATCGCAAGCAAAGAAATACGTTTTGAGCACTTGCTAAAATACTGCCATATTTCTTTATATGCTTTACTCGCGTTAGGGTTGCCTATTACCACTTAATCAAAAGGCATAATTTACTGAAATCACTTTGTTATTGATACACCTGGTATAGGTAGAGATATAATGAACTGAACCCGGCCCGGGGAACTTTACCCAACCGGAGTGTAGTCTTCACTAACCAGCTCAATATAGTAAACGATCGTTATGAAAAATTCACACCTATTAATCTTATATCTCCTTATTAATCCTTAAAAAATTCTTTGCTTAGAATGTCACAACAATTTTTTTTATAACCTACATGCACATTTCTTTGTCCTATCATTTTTCTTATTTAGTTTAGTTAGATAGTCCTCAATCCTAAGGATCTTAACACGCCATCTGTCGACATATCCTGAGCTAATTCCTTCATCTCTCTATAGCGATTCATCCCACACGTCCTCCACTTGATCTGACCCACATATCCACAAATTTGGACTTGCCATTACAAAAACTCTATATAAAGAAAACACTAAATATTTTCAAATATTGATTTAAAAAAAGCGTTGATGTGATGGGCCATCGTACATAAATAAAAGATCAATAAATAATTATATGAATAAGTGAACTAATTTGAATAGGATGACCTGAGTTAGTCAAAAATATGTTCGGCTACAGCACTTTTATCGTTTGTATTTAATCTGAGATGAGCTAAATGCTCCTTAAATCCAGTTTCAATTGGTCTACGTGTTTACTTTAGGACAACTAGAACAAGATATTTCATAAATACCAGATTTTTTTTATTGAAATCAATCAAATCTTTTGGATTTCCTAGAAAATTAGCAAGACTATTATATGTTACTTTAAAATTATATTTATATAAAATACGACCTAAATCACGTGCAATTATAGGATCAAATGGTAATTTAACAAATTTTGGTCGTGCTTTACTTTGAAAAAGTGAAATTAATTTAATAATCCAATAAATAATGTTATAGCATTTAAAGCTCCTAAGATAGGCTAGGGACTATAATCAACTAAATGGAAAGGATGATTTTTTATCATTAGTTGATCACTTTTGAGTAAAGTATTCTTAATATAGCAAATACATACGCTTGAATGATGGAAACTGCTGATTCTAGAAGAAGAATTATAAATTGGGTTGTAATTAAAATATTTAGGATAGTTATTGATGAATTAAAAGGTCCGATATTTCCTAATAATGTTAGGTGTAACTATTAGGTGCAATTATATTAGCAGGTCGTTTAATATTTCCAATAGTTTCAATACAAACTATAAAAGGTATAAGAATAGGAGGAGTTCCTTGAGGAACTGTATGAGCAAATATATGAAGAGTATTGTTTCGTCATCCGTAAATTATAAAACTAAGTCAAAGAGGAAGAGAAAGTCTTACGAGTGAAAATTATATGTCTTGATCTTATAAAAAATGTAAGGAAATAAACCTAAGGAATTATTTCATAAAATAAATCTGAATAAGGAAATAAATATAAATATAAAGTTGTTGTGTCCTTTATTACTTCTAACACTTTCTAAGTACATTTTTACTCTATTTCTGGTTCCTAAACTATGTATGTCTGCATTGAACCGCAACTAGTTTGCAGTTTTCTATGCAACTTATTTGGTTAATATTCGATAGTTCTAGGTTTTTGTATAATATCACTGTGGGTGTCATATGAGGGATCTTGAACATTACTTTAAGTACCTTATTTTGAACTACACTTAATTGTTTAAAAACAGTTCTTGCACATTGTGAAGTGACTGATATCCCATATATTAAGTTCGGATATACGTACGCATGGTATAGAAGTTTAAACAAGTTTTTCAGGTAAAGTTGGCAGTCTATTCATTGCACTCACTAACGGTATTATTTTCTTTTTGATATTATTAATATTTAGTTCATAATTTAGATTAGAGTCAAATATTTTGCACTAAATTTCATGACTTAATATTTCATTGTCTATGTTAAGGTTCAGTTGTAAATCACTTTTGTTCTTTTGCTTGTAAAGTAAGTATTTTGTTTTTGTTGTGTTTATAGTAAGTTTGTTGGTTTGTAGCCACTCACAATATTTTTTAAGGTCACTATTTATCACGTTTTCTATTTCAATAGATTCTATTCCACTATATAATAGCACAGTGTCGTCCGCGAAGATCTTGTAGGTCCCGTTCAATCCTATTCTCTGCATATCTTGTATATAAAGTAGGTACAATATTGGGCCAAGGATCGACCCTTGCGGCACTCCTTTTGTTATTAATAGTGGTTCACTAATGGCTTCATTTACATACACTTGTGACTTTCTGTTTTGTAGATATGTTTTAAAGATGTTGGCTGCAGTTCCTTGAATTCCAAGCTTATCATGTTTCTTTACTAGTATCCCGTAGTCTACCGTATCGAATGCTTTTTTAAAATCAATAAATACTGACACAACGTAATCGCCTTGATCCAGACCTTTGTTTATAAAATCAAGCACCTCTATCGTAGCCATTTGGTGTATTGCTATTACTTTGAAAGCCGTGTTGTTGTGGGTCAAATCCTATATTTTGTCCTATATAATTGTATAGTCATAATTTGATCACCTTTTCTGCTATTTTTGAAAACACGTTCAGTAGTGATATTGGTAGGTAGTTGTTACAATCAGTCATGGTCCCTTTTTTGTGAACTAGTATGACTTTGGATTGTTTTAATGTTTCTGGGAACGTCCCTTCGCTTCAGACCTCGTTTATTAATGTGGACAATATATATGCTATTCCTTCCATATTATAAACTAAGTCTTCTTTTGTAAAACCATCAGGACCTGGAGCCTTATTGTTCTTAAGGTTTATTATTATGGATTTTATTTCCAATGTTGTGGTTGGTTCAAATCTCCATATATTTGCATTTATTGGTTCTTCATATATTTCCTCTATGCTGTCGTTTTCATTAAATGCGTTTGCTAGTTGTTGTCCGATATTTGTGAAGAAGTTGTTGAAGCAGTTAGCTATTTCATTTGCATCTTTTATACATACATTATTGTGGTTTAATTCTCCTACGATTGTTGTTTTTTTATTCATTTCTCAAAGCGTTGTTTATATGATACCATAACGATGATGTTGGTTTGTTTTGCGTCAGATCAAGTTTCTTCTGCGAAAAGTCCATTTTTGCTTTCCTTATTTCATTATTCAGATGGTTTTTGTAATTCAAGTAATATAAGTAATATATTAAAGTTAATCCTTTTAAAGAATTATTATTTATTGTGTAAGAGATCAATTCTTGAAAATCTTCCCAAATATTTCCAAAATAGCCCCTAGTATATTTATTTGTTTATTATTATGTTGTATATCTTGTTATTATTATTATTATTATTATCTATTATCTTAACTAACAACTTGTTTATTTGTTTATTTCTAAACTTTCATATTTCCCGATACTGTCGGTACAAAAGCTTCCTTATTACCTTCCGATATTATCGATTTCCTCTATAAAATTTCTTTACCGGACAACTCTTGCTCTACAGTCAGTCTTCATGAGATTTCGTGGCAAATAGATTAGCGCCACAATTTATTGTATCTGTTCCAGTTGTCTTGGTATGTAGATTAGGTTGATTAGAAGCCTTAATTAGATGCGCGACTCATCCATGCCGAACGTAAATAAAATCAGCATGTGCTCGGAACTGATTGAGTATTTGATTGCGAATCAGCTGGATATGTAAGAATATTGGCTTTCGATGCCATGTACCAATCCCTATGATTATTGGATACCAACGATGACATCAGGACAGACGCACCGGAGAGTGCTCTTCTTCACAATCTGTAGAACATGCTAATGGGGAGATAAATTTATTGTTTATGTGACTTAAAATTGGATTGGTATATGTGTATTCCTTTTCTCGCTGGTTGACTTAATTATATCTTTAGTAAATGTGAATTTAACGAAAAATATATTCGAAGACACCCCACATTACACTATTATAATGAATAATCTTTTTGTTGCCCGGAAGGAAACGGAATATTACAACAAATAATGGACTACGTAAATATTGAGTTGAGTTAGTTGACTATGCTTTCCTCTAATTTTTTTTTATAATTAATATTTCATATTTCTACTAAATGGTTGTTAAATTTATATTAATTCTGTCCATGATATCGAAGGTATTTAATTTAACGTAAGACTTTTACTACTAGGTGATATTAAGTTTATATTTGGTGTGTTCTTTACCATTTCCGGCTCTGATGAAGATCCACTATACCACTATTTCTTGTAATATTAACACTATTTATTTATGTTGTGATTTGAACGCTCAAATAACGTCCAAAACTTACGATACTATTTGAAATGTTCAATATCTGAGTATGAGAATCTTACAAAGTTATTATCGCTTTTGATTAAATAAAAACAACGTCTAAATCGAGGTACTACTATATTTTTCTTGATGGAGCAATATATACATTCTTCTATATCGTCTTAAAGCGCATATTGGAGACTTAACTGTGCATTTTACGATTGAATCGTAAAAATGCTCTGCTCAGGAAATTAAAATATTTTTTTACTACTTATTGGATCTTTCATTCCGCTCGGACTGTTGATTCTCTTGTAGAAAATGGTGTTTAAACTATATAACTTTATTATTATAATTTCAGTACTTAACACCAATTTAAAAGGATTTTTTTTTGTATGATTCTCCTGGCGTTAATTAAAAAACAATTATTATTTTAACGTATATTGTACATTTCCATTTGCGTGCACAATAACGTTTAAATTTAGATAATTTTTTTGAAACATTTCTTTAAACCATTGAACATTATTGTTATTTTTAATATCGCTTCGTCTCTTCGTCTTGACCAAATTGAATTAAAGCACAACTGCGAATTATATTAATTAGCAATTTTATGGGTTCGTATTTACATTCTTTGTCTATTCATTTTTCTAGTGTTGGTTGCACATCGGTGCAAGGGTTGCAACTGTACCGCCTGCCACCCCACATGGAGTACCTCTACTCCTTGCAACATTCCACTGCCAACTCAATTCACGGTAAGTTCAAATATATTCGTACATTTTAAATATTTATTCTTTGCTGAAAATATATCATAAATTCTGAGTGTTTTTAATTTAAAATTTGCACGTTTGATGTTCCAAAATTGTAATGGTTATAATTTTTGGTTCTTGTAGTATTTATAAATATGTATATCCAATTTAATGATATGTATATAAAAAAAAAATTAAAATTCTTTAAGCGAAGAAAGAATATATTCAATAATTATTGCAATGAATTAATAATAAGCCTAAAATCGAAGGTACATGAAAAATATAAATGATCGCATAGTTAAAGATCATTATATCTTCCAACGAACTTACTGCGTTCATTTTATTCCCTAAGGATTTACGACAGGATTCATGCCACTGACAGATTGCTATGCTAAACTAAAGCTTCCATAATAAATTTTAAGTTAATGTGACTAAACTTATTTTTATGAAAAGAATAGTCATATATATATATTTTTTTTTTTCGCATTGTGATGAAATAAAACATTGATTATTCACAATTCAATACGTTTGCTATATTCATAAATAAAATTAAAAATTAAAATCTAAAAAACCGGTACTTTATCAAACTATAAATGGTTAGAAAAGTAATAAATTATGAAAGATGGAGTAATAATACAATTAGGAAATAATGAATACTTAACAATTGCATTTTACAATATAATTTTGTAATCGATTTTGTAATAATCACATTTTGTATAACCGATTTTAGAATCCACATCTTAAGAATCAAATCGTTTTTCAGCATAACATTTAATTTTATAGTTAGGTATATCACTTTATTTAAAAACTCCAGGTATACAAATTTTTCGAAAATAATTAACTACGATGGAACCAGAAGCCTAAAATTAAAATACATATACCATTGTGAAGTTACTTTGATGTGAGTTATAAAACTATTTTTTTGTATTAAAAATTAAAGAGTTATCGATGTGTATAAAGCGTAAATGAAATATCGTGTATAGTTAAAAATATTTATATATATTTTGGATTATACAAGAGGTTGCGTGTGATCACTGATGGATGACCCTGTATACTAGACTACATTTGAATTGATCATTTCAGAAATTCCACGTGTTAAATTGACATGTTTTTCCAGAAAATTGATAAAAAGTTTTTTGTAAATATGGTTAAAACATTTTTTTTTGTGGTTAATTTAGATAAAACAAACCAAATCCAATATAATAACATTGTTTATTTAAATCAAACAACAGATAATTAAATCTTAATTAACAAGGTACGTTGTATAAATATATTTAGGCTAGTTTAAATTTTCTATTCTTTTTTCCTCACAAGTAGACTTCTTCCTCACAAGATACCTTCTGCTGGTATGTTCTGAATATTTTTTTAAAAATCGTTTAAATTTTTTGAATAAATTGTTGCAAAGCCCTCAGGGTGTTTTCTTTGCCATTTGAAATAAAGTTACATGTGGTTTCTTCACAAGGGTTGACGTGTCGATATGTGAAACGAAGATTAACTCCAAAATTGTGGAATTTTTGAAATGACCAGTTCATTTATACAATGACAACAAATTTCAAATTCTTCTTCATATTATAGACAAATAAATAAATTGATTCTTCAACCGTTTAGTTCTAAAATTTTATTAAATAAAAAATGTTCTTTTATTTATTTTTAGATGAACCTTGATATCTTGATAAAAAAATGTTTATGGCGCAGGCGCTTCATAATATCGACTATTTCATAAATCTTAAATTCCATAATATATTATACAAGCTTTTAATTATTTAAAATAATGTTTGCCTTAATAATATCATTAATAAAAACCATGTCATTTTGCAGCTCAACTTTTCTTTGTTATCAAATTCTTTCTTCATGCTCGCATAGTCTTCAGAAATCAAAAATAGTATCTTAATCTTCATATTAGGTAAATGACTTCAAAACTAACATAAACATATTGGTGTCTTCACTTTTATAGACATATCCATTTAAATATTATTCCAAAATATTTTTTGTATGTTATAAATTTTTGGGAATACTATTTTATACAGGAAAATTAAGTCACATTTTTCTAAAGTAAAACCAAAGGGTAACATTATATGTGATAAGCAGGGTAAGGAACTCACAGAAAATAAGGAAAAAGCTAGAAGATGGAAGGAGTATCTTGAAGATTTATATAAAGGTAGGTAGGACATGGAGGAGCTAGAAAATGTGGAACAGATAGATGAGGATGACTTAGGTCCTAGCATACTTAGGTCAGAGTTTCATAGAGCATTAAATGATTTACGGAATAACAAAGCAGCGGGGATTGATATGATACCAGCCGAATTAATAAAACACGCAGGGGAAAAAATGCAAGAGCGATTATACAGGTTAGTTTTTAAAATATATGAGAAGGGAGAAGTACCACAGGATTTTCAGCGTAGTAGAATAGTAACAATGCCGAAGAAAATAGGAGCTAATTTGTGTGAGAACTATAGGACCATTAGCCTACTATCACATGCATCGAAGATATTGTTAAAGATTATTTATAGGAGATTAGAAAATAAAGTAGAGGAAAGGCTAGGAGAAGATCAGTTTGGTTTTAGGAAAAACAGAGGGACGAGAGAGGCGATTCTAGCACTAAGAACGGTAGTAGAAAAAAGAAAGAGGGTAGGAAAGGTAACTTGCATAGCTTTTGTAAACTTAGAAAAGGCATTTGACAATGTAGATTGGGACATAATGTTTAGAATTTTAAAAGAAACGGGTATAGATTATAAGGATAGGAGAATAATTTTTAATTTATATAAACACCAAACTGCCTTAGTTAGAATTGAGGGGGAAGAAGAGGTAGCAAAAATAGGGAAGGGAGTTCGGCAGGGATGTACACTTTCACCGTTATTATTTAATCTATATATAGAAGATGCAATAAACAAAGTAAAAGAAGAGTATAGTGTAGGTGTGAATGTACAGGGAGAGAAAATATATATGCTGAGATTCGCCGACGATATAGCTATATTGGAAGAAAGCGAAAAGAATTTAGAAAGGGTATTGAATGGTATGCAGGCAGTATTGACTAGGGATTTTAACATGAAAATAAATATAGGTAAAACTAAAGTGATGAGGTGTGACAAAAAGGAATGCAGTAGAAAAATGAGGATCACAATAGGAGATAATAGAATCGAAGAAGTGTCAGATTTTTGTTATTTAGGCAGTAGAATCACAAAAGATAATCGAAGCAAGGTAGATATAAAGTGTAGGATAGCACAGGGTAGGAAGGCATTCGTAGAAAAAGAACAGATTTTAAGATCAAATATTGACTTGGGTATTAGAAAAAGATTACTGAAGGTATATGTTTGGAGTGTAGCACTGTACGGGTGTGAGGCGTGGACTATAGGAAAGGAAGAGAAGCGTAGATTAGAAGCACTTGAAATGTGGTGTTATAGGAGGATGATGAGGATTGGTTGGGAAGATAAAGTAACAAATGAAGCTGTACTAGAGTTAGTAGGGGAGAAGAGAAGTATTTGGAGAGTGTTACAGCGTAGGAGAGACAGATTAGTAGGGCATATTCTTAGGCATGGGGGGATTATGCAATTGATCATAGAAGGTAGAGTGGAGGGAAAGAGAGGGGTAGGTAGGCCTAGATTGGAGTATGTGAGTCAGATAGTTGAAGACGTTGAGATGAATAGCTATAGGGAGATGAAGGGATTAGCTCAGGATAGATCGACATGGCGTGCTGTTTCCAACCAATCTTTAGGATTGCGGACTCTTTAACTAACTATTTTATAAATATTAAAAATCATATTTTCTTCGGCATCGACTATTTCCTTATGATTGCGCCAATCGTTTGTACATAAACAGATTCCTGGCATGAATTATACGAATAGATTTCTAAAGAACAGCCATTACTTTTAAATTACACAATTTATTTGAATACAAATGATTCCTGACATCCTGTTCTTGAATGGATATGGTAGTTCTGCAGTTTTTGCGTATTTAGCAATATGATATAAATTATAAGCCAATGTTTCAATTCCATTATGAATAATCTATGCGCTAAATCTGTCCTAATTCAACGTCCAGAAAATTTTTGTTCATTTGCTGCGTTTTTCTTTTCCTCATTTTGGCCCTTTTTCCATATAACGAATAAAATGCTCTAGTTCAATCATGGAAAACAAAAATATTCATATACTTGTGTATGAGACTGAACATGAAAATTTTAATTCAGTTTTTCAGATTGATGGTCAACGAATTCTTGTAAATTCGACAACTATTACGTAAAATTGTCACATCTAATCTAAAGTCAATATTTATCTAAATTTTTTTTTATTATTAAATTAGAATATACAATTTAAAAAATTCTTCAGAGCCTATGCAAATAATAATAAAATTCTTGGTTTATAATAGAGTTGAGAAATCATGAGTGAATAAAGGAGTCGTTTAACACATTTGTTATTATCATAAAATTTAAAGACTTCAAAATTTTCCTAATTTGATAGCACAAATAATTACATTTTTTACCAAAAAATTTATGTTATTATCTTCCTAGAGATTTGTAGTGATTTTATTTAGTGCTAATATAGAATGATATATATTATATATATAGAAAAACTGAGTTAAGACAATTACAAAAAAATTACAAAAAAACAAGAGAAATATACACTCGTTTGAAATGATTGCAAATTTTATTTAAGAATTAGAATTTCATGCAATATCTAATTGACATATTAACTAAAAAAAAAGTTGGCACTTGTCGTTATACAAGTTCTTGAAAAGTAATTCCTACGTCAATTAGATAGCCAGAATTCTTTAGTCCAATGCCCATGGTATTTGTTTTAAATTACCTATTTGGTTATTTGAATACTTTAGTTTACATAGCAACTGTTTGGACAATAAAGGCTACTACAAGCGCAGATAGGCGCCTTCTGTTGCCTATTCACCTTCTTCTCCAGCTGTAGTAAAGTCCTCTAGTTCTAAAGGAACGATGGTATAATGCACGAGCGTACTGGCGGACGAGTGTGTGTAATTTTCGTTTTATATCGCAATAAAGCAGCTCACCAAATGCAAGAAAATACGCTTCATTAGAAACACATGCATATTTAGTACCAAACAAAAGTTAATGACGTTATCTACTTTGTGTTCTCGGAGTATATCTAAATCTAACATTATCCGTAATTTAAAAATGCTCTGGAATGAAACATTTCAATTGCAAATAACTTTGATTATTAACACTGACGTGTGAATAATAATTCAGGGTTCAGTTTTTATTATTTTTTATATATAAAAAAACGAAGCTCCAGAAAATGATGAGTCGCTTTTAATAGATCAATACACCACATTCACATGTCAAATATTGTAAAAGACGATTATTCGATTCGCCTATTTCATTTAGGTATTTTGCTAGTTAATGCTATTTTGAGGAATGGTTTGCAGCACACAGGAAGACAGTTTGAAATCACATATGGCCACGACGAACTGCCGGTTTATTTTAAATCTTTACGGGCGTTCTTGGTGAAGCCAAATATAAACACCGCCAATCCACCAAACCGAGTCAACAATACATTGTACGTCCACAAATGTCTTCTGTGTAGTTTTTGCAGTATATATAGATTGCAAATGTACCACAACAGGCTTCTAATAAAAAAAAAAGACTCAAGAAGTTTAAACTGTGCATATGTCTTTTAAAATATTTCATTTTCTAATACTAATTTGTTTCGTGAATTTGTCATAATGAATAATCAATTTGAAGGTGACATTAATTTTGCGGCGACTAATACATCGTATTTTTAACATGACAAAGTTTGCAAATAATTTTGTGAAAAATTAAACATAAATCATAAGAAAACACTAGTAAAGGCAAGATAACGATTATGCTTCTTGCACGAAGTATGGTCACTTATGGTAGATTACAAATTTTACTCCTCTTATTTCCTCGCAGGAATAATGAAATATAAAGTAATATAAGAAGCTTATCAATTTTTTTCATTAATGTCTGATATTACTTTGATAAAAACTTTTACTATCTTCACCACGCTGTATTTTCTACTGCACTTTATCACTTTAGGTTTAGAATAAATTACATCTATAGCTGTGTATCGAACATTTCTTTCTATTTTTACAAAATTTGACAAAATCACACATACAATCTTCTTTTATTAACATACCAGACCTTACCTTATTCATAATATCGATAAAAATTTGATCAAAGCATTTTTTTTTTGTTCACTAAACAATAGCTTTCATTAATATAGCTTAAACAATATGCTGGGATTGAGATTTTTTAAAATTGAAAAACACCCTGCTTCAAAATAACAATCTGTGATGAATTGTTCTTAAACCTAGGATAAATTTAATTGCACAACAACATCATTTTCATTTTCTATCTGACTAATGAAAAATCCAAACAGATAATTAAAATACACGCATAATTAGATAAACATTTCTAATTATTGTTATATTTTTAGCCATCCACATCTGTACAATGACATTACTGCAGTTTTCTTGGATTTTTATAGTTAATTTATTTAATTGCTGCAAACTTCCTTGTCCCATTAACACATATATACTCAATTTGACTCTTCTTCATTGTGAGACTATATTCTGTTCTTTTCAATGTGATTCCACAGACTAAAGAAAGTCATGCAACAGTTGCAAATTAGGAAATAACTCGATGGATGACAACGAAACATCTATTTAAGAAGTTGAGAACAATGTTTTTTTTTTTACACCAAAAGTAAGTGTGCTTGAGGATGAAAATGATTATCATCATTCGTTAAAAAATTACTGAAAAGATGGCGTCTTCTCTAAAAATAGCCTATTTTTGCGAGATGATTTGTTATTTTGTAACTACTTCATTTTTATCATTTTCTTTTTATTTCGTTGGCAAAACGAAAAAGACCAGATGTTCCTTCATTGAGATTTTTTTAAATTGAAACAATTGAACAACACCCTGCTTCAAAATAACAATCTGTGATGAATTGTTCTTAAACCTAGGATAAATTTAATTGCAGAACAATATCATTTTCATTTTCTATCTGACTAATGAAAAATCCAAACAGATAATTAAAATACACGCTTAATTAGATAAACATTTCTAATTATTGTTATATTTTTAGCCATCCACATCTGTACAATGACATTACTGCAGTTTTCTTGGATTTTTATAGTTAATTTATTTAATTGCTGCAAACTTCCTTGTCTCATTAACACATATATACTCAATTTGACTGTTCTTCATTGTGAGACTATAATCTGTTCTTTTCAATGTGATTCCACAGACTAAAAAAAGTCATGCAACAGTTACAAATTAGGAAATAACTCGATGGATGACAACGAAACATCTATTTAAGAAGTTGAGAACAATGTTTTTTTTTACACCAAAAGTAAGTGTGCTTGGGGATTAAAATGATTATCATCATTCGTTAAAATTTTACTGAAAAGATGGCGTCTTCTCTAAAAATAGCCTATTTTTGCGAGATGATTTGTTATTTTGTAACTACTTCATTTTTATCATTTTCTTTTTATTTCGTTGGCAAAACGAAAAAGACCAGATGTTCCTTCATTGAGATTTTTTTTAATTCAAACAATTGAAAAACACCCTGCTTCAAAATAACAATCTGTGATGAATTGTTCTTAAACCTAGGATAAATTTAATTGCAGAACAATATCATTTTCATTTTCTATCTGACTAATGAAAAATCCAAACAGATAATTAAAATACACGCATAATTAGATAAACATTTCTAATTATTGTTATATTTTTAGCCATCCACATCTGTACAATGACATTACTGCAGTTTTCTTGGATTTTTATAGTTAATTTATTTAATTGCTGCAAACTTCCTTGTCCCATTAACACATATATACTCAATTTGACTGTTCTTCATTGTGAGACTATATTCTGTTCTTTTCAATGTGATTCCACAGACTAAAGAAAGTCATGCAACAGTTACAAATTATGAAATAACTCGATGGATGACAACGAAATATCTATTTAAGAAGTTGAGAACAATGTTTTTTTTTTTACACCAAAAGTAAGTGTGCTTGAGGATGAAAATGATTATCATCATTCGTTAAAAAATTACTGAAAAGATGGCGTCTTCTCTAAAAATAGCCTATTTTTGCGAGATGATTTGTTATTTTGTAACTACTTCATTTTTATCATTTTCTTTTTATTTCGTTGGCAAAACGAAAAAGACCAGATGTTCCTTCATTGAGATTTTTTTTAATTCAAACAATTGAAAAACACCCTGCTTCAAAATAACTATCTGAGATGAATTGTTCTTAAACCTAGGATAAATTTAATTGCAGAACAATATCATTTTCATTTTCTATCTGACTAATGAAAAATCCAAACAGATAATTAAAATACACGCATAATTAGATAAACATTTCTAATTATTGTTATATTTTTAGCCATCCACATCTGTACAATGACATTACTGCAGTTTTCTTGGATTTTTATAGTTAATTTATTTAATTGCTGCAAACTTCCTTGTCCCATTAACACATATATACTCAATTTGACTGTTCTTCATTGTGAGACTATATTCTGTTCTTTTCAATGTGATTCCACAGACTAAAGAAAGTCATGCAACAGTTACAAATTATGAAATAACTCGATGGATGACAACGAAATATCTATTTAAGAAGTTGAGAACAATGTTTTTTTTTTTACACCAAAAGTAAGTGTGCTTGAGGATGAAAATGATTATCATCATTCGTTAAAAAATTACTGAAAAGATGGCGTCTTCTCTAAAAATAGCCTATTTTTGCGAGATGATTTGTTATTTTGTAACTACTTCATTTTTATCATTTTCTTTTTATTTCGTTGGCAAAACGAAAAAGACCAGATGTTCCTTCATTGAGATTTTTTTAAATTGAAACAATTGAACAACACCCTGCTTCAAAATAACAATCTGTGATGAATTGTTCTTAAACCTAGGATAAATTTAATTGCAGAACAATATCATTTTCATTTTCTATCTGACTAATGAAAAATCCAAACAGATAATTAAAATACACGCTTAATTAGATAAACATTTCTAATTATTGTTATATTTTTAGCCATCCACATCTGTACAATGACATTACTGCAGTTTTCTTGGATTTTTATAGTTAATTTATTTAATTGCTGCAAACTTCCTTGTCTCATTAACACATATATACTCAATTTGACTGTTCTTCATTGTGAGACTATAATCTGTTCTTTTCAATGTGATTCCACAGACTAAAAAAAGTCATGCAACAGTTACAAATTAGGAAATAACTCGATGGATGACAACGAAACATCTATTTAAGAAGTTGAGAACAATGTTTTTTTTTACACCAAAAGTAAGTGTGCTTGGGGATTAAAATGATTATCATCATTCGTTAAAATTTTACTGAAAAGATGGCGTCTTCTCTAAAAATAGCCTATTTTTGCGAGATGATTTGTTATTTTGTAACTACTTCATTTTTATCATTTTCTTTTTATTTCGTTGGCAAAACGAAAAAGACCAGATGTTCCTTCATTGAGATTTTTTTTAATTCAAACAATTGAAAAACACCCTGCTTCAAAATAACAATCTGTGATGAATTGTTCTTAAACCTAGGATAAATTTAATTGCAGAACAATATCATTTTCATTTTCTATCTGACTAATGAAAAATCCAAACAGATAATTAAAATACACGCATAATTAGATAAACATTTCTAATTATTGTTATATTTTTAGCCATCCACATCTGTACAATGACATTACTGCAGTTTTCTTGGATTTTTATAGTTAATTTATTTAATAGCTGCAAACTTCCTTGTCCCATTAACACATATATAATCAATTTGACTCTTCTTCATTGTGAGACTATATTCTGTTCTTTTCAATGTGATTCCACAGACTAAAGAAAGTCATACAACAGTTACAAATTAGGAAATAACTCGATGGATGACAACGAAACATCTATTTAAGAAGTTGAGAACAATGTTTTTTTTTTACTCCAAAAGTGAGTACGCTTAAGGATGAAAATGATTATCATCATTCGTTAAAATTTTACTGAAAAGATGGCGTCTTCTCTAAAAATAGCCTATTTTTGCGAGATGATTTGTTATTTTGTAACTACTTCATTTTTATCATTTTCTTTTTATTTCGTTGGCAAAACGAAAAAGACCAGATGTTCCTTCCGAATATATTCGCCGTGTCATTCCAACCAGATCGAAATAGAATACGGTTGCTCATCTGGTCCAGCCTTTTCCCTGCTTCCAGCTTTGGTGTTACTTCTCTCTATCTGAAATGTCTTCTTGCGTTGTAACGCACAATAAACCTGACGGATTGACTGAGAAGCGTCAACAAACGAATGCCATTAATTACGGTTGAATATTTAAATTATATCGGCTTATCTTGAGCCTCTTAGTTTCGCAACTGAAACTTCCCGCAACAATTCATCGTCATTAGTAACTAATGAGTGTTTTTTTAAGAGTAAGAGTCGATTATGATCTTCACTTTTCACCGAATATTTTTAGATTATTTTAAAATAAAGATTATTTTGTAGGGAATACCAAATATTAAATAATAATTTATTAAATATATTTATTTTTGTGTTTACTTTGCAAATGCGTACAAAAATGATGTGTCACATAAATCTTCATCAAGGTGTAAATGTATTAACGTTGTTACATCATTATTCTATTTTGAAATAACCTTCTTCACCTGCTACTGAAATAATATCATCTTCGGACAGAATGAGTAACTGGCTTAACGATCTTACGTGAACGTTACCGTATAATTGTGATAATAGTTATGTTTCTATTTCTTCCTGTTGCAGTAACTTATTGGACAAATAGTCTTGGAAAAGCAACGTGGATAGAGGAAACATAATTTCCGCTGTAAATCGAGCGCATTGTAGTAGACCAGCATATGTAATAATTATTCTCGCAGACACGTGTCTAATTTTATGTTACTGAACCGGCGCCTAATTGTATTTATATCTCACGGTTGACGTTACGAAGACAGAAATATGCCGGAATATTGCATGTCTCTATGTGTTTAATATCTGCTAACCGAATGTTGATCTACGTATTATACCTTTTGCTATTTAGAAAGTACTATTACATAAAAAGATGGCTCATTAAATGTCTATCTTTAATTGAAGCGTAAGGAAACGATTTTCAAATATACGAAATGTGTTTAGTAAATTGTATTTATATATTTATATTATAACAGCCACCGAACAGCTACGAATTTAATAATTAAAATATTAAACAAACTCCTGACATGTAAATAATATTGTATCCCGAAGAAAATTTCAGGTTCTTCTTCAGGTATAATTTATCCTGAAATAAATCTTGGAATAAAACAAAAATACCAACAGAATTGAAGATATTTAAAAGATTAAATACTGATATAAAATCAACATTAAATTCTTCAAAAACTACTAATATTCCTATAAGTAATTATTACAAAATTAGGGTATATATGAATATATTTATTGTAATATTAATTTCAGTTCTTTTTAAACCTTATTTGACATTGACTTGTAAAATCAATGACAATCGAAATGACTTATTTCATAGTTTTCTAATAATTTATAATAATAAGTGCGAGTATTTCTTACTTATTTAACAAAATCGATTATTTTGTTTTAAGTTTACTTATATTTCAAATGTAGCTGGAATCCACCTCTGACATAATTTTGTATATTCTTAATTTATATAACTTTTTCAGGGTTGGGCTTATCATCCGAATATTTACGAGCTGAACTTCATCCTGCTTCTACCTTAGCAAGCTCGGAATTTCCTTTTAGTATTGATGGTAAGAATATTTATATTCCCCTTTTTTATTAAAATTAAACAAACATTCTTAACATTTGCGCAACATCAATCGATGTTAAATGTTAATTTTGCATGTCACAGCATATTTTGGTTAGCGTTTTTGATAACTTTACTCAGCACAATCTCAAAATAACAGTTACTTGTACTATAGAATATCACCTAAATATCGTATCAAGCATTAAGTAGCTAGATGTACATTTCAAGCGCTATGCCCCCATCTTCAGTAGCACAAGATAAAACTAAATAAAATACCTCTGTCACGAATAAAAAAAAAATCACTAAAAAAAAAAAAATAATAATAATAATACTGAAGATGGGCGCATAGCGCTTGAAATGTACATCTAGCTACTTAATGCTTGCTACGGTATTTAGGTGATATTCTATATTATAATTTAACACCGTAGTGATAATTTTTAAAAGTTTGATTTGTACGTTTGATTCTTATTAAAAAATTACTAAATCGTATCCATTTCTTTATAGTGCGAGGTATTTGCACATTATATTATTAGAATTGGTATGCGGGCATTTTATTAAATCTACTGTAATATTTTAAAGGATTTTTTTTTATTAAATTTTATTTTATTTATTTTATTTTATTTTATTAAATTATTAAAGTTGCATCTAAACTTTATTAGACACTTTCAAAGAATAATCATAATATTTCTGAATGTAATGAAAATAGCCACCTTGTGTTAGGCCATTATTTTATTATTAATCCTACTTTCCATATTGCATCTTTTAAAATATTCCATACCTTTTCATACAGATGGTGCCGTTATTGTCTACCAGATAGAAAATTTCTTATTTACTTAATAAGAATAATAATAATAAATCTATTTATTGGCATATGCTGATTATGAAAGTACAGCCAAAAGGAATGCCATCAAATAATAAGCCTTATAATATATATGGCTCATCCTTGCTCTTCCTGGCACCCCTGGCTTGTTACTCCCTAAACCAACTTAACAACACACCAAGAGCTATACATCGTTTTTTTTTAAGTGGCGGACCAGTATCTTCCACTACTGCGCATAAGAGCTGCACTTATACACATACATATACTTATATACACAAGGTACTCAGCCACACCCAGTTTTTCTATTGATAATACACAAGCGTACCCACAGCATATTCAATGTGCCGTACGACTGACGCCATACTGTTTTGAATAGCACTGCTCTGTACTGTATTGGTCAAGCCATTACTGTCACTTTCCTCCACTTCTGTCACTTTCCGCCACTTTCAATAAAACGGTGCACATGAGTCATGCCACACAATATAAGCAAACACTAATCCAGGAGAAAGAAGTGCCACGGTTGAAACTCCATTTTACAGGTCCTACCAGGTCCCCCATCACAACAGCATGTCTTGTTACTACCTTCAAGATAAATACTAAAATATTATTAAATTGAACGAGCCATAAATGGATCGCTCAGCAGGTTCAGGATCTCTTCTTTCACCAAACATCGGCCTTCTCAAATTGTAATAAATATTTTACAGGGTCGCGCTTGAGCAGCCCACGACCGGGCGGCAGCAGTGTAACACGGGCGTCTCGAAAGCGCCCTCTATCCTCGTCACCGTACTCGGACTCGCCATTTGACATCAACTCGATGATTCGCTTTTCGCCCAATTCGCTCGCATCGATCGTTAATGCGGGCGGGGGGGCTGGTGGTTCACGCGCCTCCAGCACAAGCGCAAGTGGTTCGTACGGGCACCTGAGCGCAGGCGCCCTAAGCCCGGCGCTCTCGCTGCACCCCAGCGTCCACTTACAGCAACTGCAAGCGCATCTAATGCGCAGTGCTGCAGCGGCTGGTAGTGCGCTACTGCCACCTCCGCCACCACCACCACCACCACCAGTACCAGTATCGGTGAGCGCTGCCGCTAGTGCCCTATACGGACTGGGACACCATCAGCTGCATATTTCGTCACGAAGTAGTGTTGGTGGTGGTGGCACGGTGGCGGCTCTGCATCATGGCGGTGGCGCTACAAGTGGGCTGACAATGCTGGGGACAGGCAATAAGACTGATGTAAGTTGTTATTATTATTTGCAATATTATTATATATCTTATTTCTAATAGTATTATAACTGTTAGAATGTTTGTATAGAATATCACCCAAATACCGTAACTTAAAACAATAAGTATCTAGATGCGCATTTCGAAGGCTACGCCCTCATCTTCAGTAGCACAAGATAAAAATTAAATAAAATACTTCTCTCAGTAATCGTGCTTTGAGTTACGGTATTTGGATGATATTCTATACATTTATTTAAAACCGTAGTAATAATTTAAAAATATTATAATGTTAATTATCAATTTGATTTGTATACGACACTCAAATGACGCTTCATTCGTAAAAAACACTAAAGTGCAATCAGAGATTAAATTCACCCATTAAAAATAGAAGAGATTAATTTTGAATTCAAAGTACTATATATGTAAAATATATTACAGACCATGACCGAAGTGCGAATTAAAAATGAATCGGCATCAACCAATGTAACGGTCATTGAGGAACTTTCTCAAACAAAGAAGAATAGACCGAAGAAAGAGTCACCTGTAAATAATACGAATCAAAAGTGCCTGTCGAATTCGGACGGTCAAGGAGATCCAGCGGATTTAAAAGATGAGCCTGGCGACTTCATTGAAACAAACTGCCATTGGCGAGATTGCGGTCTAGAGTTTCCCATGCAAGATGATTTAGTCAAAGTAAGTAGTTTTTTTGAAATCAACTACATAAAATTCATTGCGTAAGCGAACGATCTTTTAATTATTTGTATCATTGTTTTTACAGCATATTAACAATGATCATATACACGCGAACAAAAAGTCCTTCGTTTGTAGATGGGATGCCTGTCTACGAGCGGAAAAACCATTTAAAGCTCAGTATATGCTCGTTGTTCACATGCGCCGTCATACTGGAGAAAAACCGCATAAATGCACTGTAAGTATTGATTTGCCCAAATTTGATATTTTCCAAAAATCTAGTACGTAACATTAACGAAAATGTATATCAATTTCACATGTATTTTGTATGGTGACCACAATGGCATTTCTAAATCTATAATGTTTTTAAAATCAACATTTGAACGTTTATTATTCTACACGAATATTTAATGTTTCAGTTTGAGGGGTGTATAAAAGCATATTCAAGATTGGAAAATCTTAAAACTCATTTAAGATCGCATACAGGAGAGAAACCATATACCTGCGAATACCCGGGATGTTCTAAAGCATTTAGCAATGCCTCAGACAGAGCCAAACATCAAAACAGGACACACAGCAACGAGGTAAGATATTGCTTAAATGGCAATCATTCTATTCGTCTAATTACTAGAATTATCGCAGGAACGCTATTCTAATCCCATTACAAACTATTCTTAATTCAAAATATTTTCGTTGCAAACTTTTTCACATCGGAATAGGAAATGTAAGTCTTTAATATAATTTCAGCTTTTTATTTTGTCTGGGCAGTTTCTAAAATAGTTTAAATCGCCTTTAGAAACCATACGTATGTAAAGCTAATGGTTGTACGAAACGATATACGGATCCCAGTTCCTTGAGGAAGCATGTGAAGACGGTTCATGGCACGGAGTTTTATCTCTCCAAGAAACATAAAGGTGAAGGTGGTGCAGGTGGCGGCGGATCTTCGGACGATGGTGGTGCTGCCGGCGGCTTCGATTCTAGTCCACGTAGCGAGGACATGCACAGCCAGAAGACAGCTAGCCTCAGTAGTCCTAGTGTCAAATCCGAAGTGAGTGCAAATGATACATCGATATTTTCGCGATAAAAATCGCAGAAGTAGACTAACAATATTAACAATTTGTATAAATGTCATTATATATCATTACATAACATATAATATAAAGTTGAGGAGGACGTGAGAGTGTATGAATCGGAAATGCAGTCACTCAGGAATCTACACCATTATCGATAGTATTTCAACTATGTGAAGAAGATTTCAACAATAAATATGATTAAACAAGATTATAGAGCAGGCATAAAAATTCAGGGAAAAGAAATGGATATGTTGAGGTTTAGTGAAGACGCAAACATGTTAGAAGAAAGGGAGCGGAATTTAGTCGGCCATTAATTGGTATGTATGAGGTAATTACTAGGGATGGCAAAATAAAAATATATAGAACAAAAGTAACGAGTTGTGTGTAGGAAGAAAGCAAGTGAAATGTTAAGGTTAAAATGGGCATTGATCATTGTAAATTTGTCACTAAAGTGTTAAATAATTATATGGAGTATCACCTAAATACTACAACACAAGCTAGATGCGCATTTCGGAAACTATACCCTCAATAATTGCCACATCATTAATTGTATAGCAATCTTGGTTACTGACAGAGGTATTTTATTTAGTTTCATCTTTTCTTCTGAAGATGGGGAAGTTCGACACAGTACGAAATGCGCATCTAGCTATTAAATGCTTTGTGTTGCGATATTGTAGAATTTTGATATTTAGGAAGTTAAATTCTTCAGATGATTTAAAAAAATATATATATATTGTATGATAGTTCATTGGTTCCATTGAATCGTTAGAAAAAGTGAATAGTTAAAAATAAAGAAGTAATAGAATTATTTGCGGAATTGAGAAAAGCATTTGAAAAGTAACACATCTTAGAAGAAATTAGTGATATTATGCAATTCGTTCTTAGAAGGTAAAGTAGGGGGACACCAAGGGGTAGGTGCACCCGGATAAGAGTATGTAAGTCAGATAGTGCAGGACATTGCGATGAATAGCTATAGGGAAATGAAGGAGTTAGCTCAGAGCAGATGGAGCTATTGTGCTGTAGACTGGAAACATTTCATTGAATGATGACAAATTGAGCGAATGGTAAAAATTCATATTTTACAGCCGGACATTCCTTCACCTGGTCAGCATCAAGGCAGTCCTTCTGGTGGAACACAAATGGTCTGCGTTGAAGAAATACCCTGCATTGCACCAGCTTCCGAAACAACATGGGGATATCATGATTTCGAAGTATTAATTAATTTTTATACCATTGCAATCATATTGCTTAATTCGAATATAAATTACAATTATACTTTTTAGCAGGAAGAATTAAATTTGCGAAATTCAATGGAGAAGCTAGGCAATGGACGGCTGGGAGGGCTAGGCATTGGTGGTGTTGGAGGTGGCGGCGGCGGCTTAACAGCGGGTGGTGGCGGTGGTGCTGCGGTGGCCGTATTTAACCGCTTACACCAGCCGCAACGCTCGTCTCGCATAAAAGTTTGCGGCGTTATGCTGCAGATGCCCAGAAAACCGGTTGGAATCGTACGAAGTGACGTTAAGATAGAGACGGGTACAGTGATAGGGACTTTATCCAAGTCACCAAGCTCACAAAATGAACAGCAACACGCCAGGCTTCAACCACCTCCATTGGCAGGAATTACGCAACCAAACCGCAGGGACAGCAACTCAACCGTCAGCTCGAATTATGGCAGCATGAAAAGCTACGAGATTAGTAGAAAGAGCAGTTTCGCCAGTCAAGTAAATAGTGAGACTTTAAATTTCGATGTTTTTTTTATGTTGTTATTTTATCAAGGCTTCTAGTCTCCGGCCAGGCACCGTTCCATCTTCCTTGTATGATCCTATATCTGTGGACGGTTCAAGACGATCCAGCCAATTATCCACTGGAACTAATGCAACTGGCGTTCCGCCCACACCCGCATCTCACCTTCTCGCTGCTCAATTACAACGTCCACAATCGAATCAACCAACCAGTAATCTAGTTCTTCAGGTATGTTATATTTTCCTTTGCAAATAATTAGAGAAAGTGAAGCGTCGATATAATTTTTATATCCTGCGTAAATGAAAGTATTGACATAAAGTCAGGTACCGAATTTTCAACGACTATACGCATTTAAGAAACATTAATTACAATAAAGTTACTCTCGTGAAGATATCTGCCAATTTTTATAGCCACTCTGAAATTTAAATATTTAACAAGGTTTAACTAAGTCTAATCACAGCTTGGAACTAAAGATTATAGTATTACCTAAAAGGGATGATTAGTTTCTAATCAAAATTCTACAAGGAATGTGGAAGTGGAAATAACTTTCATTTATTGAAACTTAATTAACATCAATAAATATCATATATCTAGAAAATTTGCCTATGTGATTTTTACTATATTGTTTGATACTGCTTGACGTAAGCCACGCAGTTTCTTAGTTATTAAATTATTAAGTTTATATCTCATCTTCCATAGATACTGGATAGGTCTTCATTAATTTTCGTTTATTTTACATATATTTTCATAGTACTTATAGTGAAGAACCCTAATACGCGATATGAGATTATATTAATAGCTAACAAATTTTTTTAACAAAATATATAAAGCGAAAGTGCGACCTATAAAGTTTGCAATAGCTTCAAAATTTGTGCTAGTATTTGTTTAGTAATGACGATCATTTTGTTCAAACTGTTTACGCAAGTCAGTTGCGCAAATAATTTGAGCATTTAGTCAAGAATATATCAAATGTGAGGGAATCCTCAAATTATATTAACACACATATTAACAATCTCAATAATAACATACATAAAATAATGATAAGAACTTGAAAAGTATCGTAATTTTCCTAATTTTCTGGAATCTGCTAACGAAAATCGTGTGATTTAACATATCTCACCATTAAAAAATCTATTCATAAGAACATTGGAATGTATGAATTATGCAATTTTATTTCAGACTCAAAATATGTCCTTACAAGAGACCGCACTGCAACAATCTTGGCTTAACACTACATTGGCATCAACAGTTGAAAGTACTGTCCGCCAATCAACCGCAACAAATGCTAGTTCCGATATACGCAGAATGTCTGAACCGTGTCGAATGATAACCGATCGAAAGAGTCCGCCACCACGACCACTATCCGTCACTTTATCGCCACTCAAAGGCAATAGCGCCGACTTACATCCCAACGAGAAGGTGGTTTTAGATGAGGTCGGCGAAGGAGAGATGATAGAAACGAAACTGGTAATACCGGATGATATGTACGAGATGCTGCAACAATTGAACGAGACCGTCGACAATACCACCAGCAACACCACTATGAACGTACCTAGTGGATTAGCCATGAGTTGGTCGGAGTCGTTACAACAAGAACATAGTCCCAATCAGAACATGATGCCTTCTCCATCTGGACCTGAGCCCACACTAACACAACTCCTCCCGCCCACATCGCCAGTTTCCTTCAACACACTACTCTCCCCGCTACCAGCGACATTGCCAACTCACCAGCAACAGACCATGCTACATTCGCCGGCCCCAAGTACCGTTACTATGATTTCCCAATCGCCAGCTTCGCAGTCTATGAACCATATGTTACAATCACCAATACATCAGATCCAACACTCACCAGTTCACACGAATGGAATGAATCACATGATTCCTTCACCAGCGAGCATAAACCACCCCATGATGCATTCGCCGTCTACGAACATCACCCAGATGATCCATTCACCGCAATCAAACTATACTAACAACCATCAAATGAATCCGTCCCCGGGACCTAATTATACTCAGCTTATGTCACCAGGTGCCGTACCACATCAGCAAATCGTCCCGCAACAACAACAGACCCGCTGCCAGTCCCAAATCAGATCTCCATCCGCGCAACAACACCAACAGCAAGTGGTACCTCTACACCACAATCACACACCAGTGCTACCTTCACCGTGCAATAATGGTATGACACATCCACACCATCAAGGTGTGACTGGAAACAATTCGCAGCAGTGTTATTCTACACGAAGTAGTTTGTGCTATTCGACCAATGGCAATTGGAATAATTTAGTACAGCATCAACACCATAATCAGCAAAGGCTATGCGTACAATCTCAACAAGACCACCACTTCGAATGTAATAGTTTGCACAATAACTACCCAGCAAACCAGTGTCAGCCACAGCAAATGTTTAATAACCATTGCGGTGATAATGTTGCTTACCAAAACTGTCATATGCAACAACAACAGCAAAGGTACCCAAGCGGGTGTTCAAAGCCCCCATTGTATGGATGCGGTAATATGACATACGCCCAACAGCAATTACAATCAACTGGGTATGGGGCTGTGTGTCCGAACATGCCCGATCCAGTAATCACATCCTTGCATGAAACGGGAAACTCACCGTCACAGCAACAGCAATCGCAGCTTGCTCGCCGATGCGTTATGCCGCAACAGCTTGCGAAAAACAATTGCAACTGCCGCGGTACCCAATATAACAACGCTCCATCGACAATGCAGAAATCATGTTTCAATGGTACTATTGAGATTCAATGTCGAGATATAAGCCAATCGCAAATGTCACCCGGCATCGCGAATGTGTCTCACCAGCAACAGCAAGCGGCTGCGGGCCAGGCTATGCCTGGTATGCGACAAGATGCGTATCAAAGAACACTAGAATACGTGCAAAACTGTCAATCTTGGGTAGGTAACAATGAAGCGGTTAGTAGTAGTACGCACCCATCACCCGGGAAGTGCGGTGAGTCATCAAACATGATTGTGAACGATATGACATCGTCCTTGTCGTCCCTTTTAGAAGAGAATAGATATCTACAATCGCGTCTTCAAATGATACAGTAATCTCACAAATATTTCTTTAGTTTTCACAGTTATATCATGTTTATGTAATGATAGACAATGCGCCCGTATGAGAATTCCGTGCAGTACATGAAAATGATCATGAAGCGTACATGAGCGCATAAATAGCTGCTGATGTGCCTCCTTATAGTGACGCATTAGTATTGTCTTTAATAATACTTGCACCTGTATCCCATATTGTATATTGTGATATTGTAAAAAAAAAGTTCTTTATACATTGTAGTTCTTTATATATTTTGAAGTTGTAATAGATTGTTTGGAAAAGGCTTTAACTTTTTATTGTACAAATCTGTGTATAGATTGTTACAATTTTGTGTATTTTGAATGCAGACAGATGAACTATTTATGTGTTAAAGATTTTATAAATATTTAGATCTCATTTAAACAACTGATATCGTGTAATGTTCAAAGTTAGGTACTATATAACTTAAGACTATAATCCATGTGCCTAATATTAAAATGTAAATAAGTATAATTAAGGAGTAATATGTTTTGTAATGCTCTTCTTACATGTCTGTCTAATAAACTATGTGCTTAATAGTAAAAATCGATTTTTGACAATATTTAAAAAACGCTAAAAATAACCTAAAATGACGCATTTTTATGGATTTTTAGGTAAAACATTTTATAAAAATATTTATAGGTCATATTATATGCCATTTTTGAAGTACTTCTGTCATATTGACTTATTTATTTAACTTAAAAATTTATTCAAATTTTTTATTATTTTTTTATTTTGACCAAAATCGACCAAAGAATTAAAAATTTCGACAGGTATATATATCTGTTCTTTTCAGGTATAAACCTCTGTTCTTTTTTGATACTTTTTCGATAAATTTGATGAAAATCGACAGCTATATACCTGTGTTCTTTTTCGATAATTTTTCGTTTATTTTGATGAAAATCGACAGGTATATATACACGACTTCTTCACTTTTTTCGACGATAATTTCAACTTTTTCACTTTTTTCGACGATAATTTCAACTTTTTCACTTTTTTCGACGATAATTTCAACTTTTTCCATTTGAACCGGAAATCACTAAAATATAGTTTTAAGACGATTTATAGTCATTTTGCATTGTTTTGGGCAGCACTTCTTAAACTTTAACCAAAATCGCCAAAAAATCGGAATAATTCAAAGGTATATATACACGACTTTTTCACTTTTTTCGACGATAATTTCAACTTTTTCCATTTGAACCGGAAAACAGTAAAATATAGTTTTAAGACGATTTATAGTCATTTTGCATTGTTTTGGGCAGCACTTCTTAAACTTTAACCAAAATCGCCAAAAAATCGGAATAATTCAAAGGTATATATACACGACTTTTTCACTTTTTTCGACGAAAATTTCAACTTTTTCCATTTGAACCGGAAATCAGTAAAATATAGTTTTAAGACAATTTATAGCCATTTTGCATTGTTTTGGGCAGCACTTGTTAAACTTTGACCAAAATCGCCAAAAAATCGGAATAATTCAAAGGTATATATACACGACTTTTTCACTTTTTTCGACGAAAATTTCAACTTTTTCCATTTGAACCGGAAATCAGTAAAATATAGTTTTAAGACAATTTATAGCCATTTTGCATTGTTTTGGGCAGCACTTGTTAAACTTTGACCAAAATCGCCAAAAAATCGGAATAATTCAAAGGTATATATACACGACTTTTTCACTTTTTTCGACGATAATTTCAACTTTTTCCATTTGAACCGGAAAACAGTAAAATATAGTTTTAAGACGATTTATAGTCATTTTGCATTGTTTTGGGCAGCACTTCTTAAACTTTAACCAAAATCGCCAAAAAATCGGAATAATTCAAAGGTATATACACACGACTTTTTCACTTTTTTCGACGAAAATTTCAACTTTTTCCATTTGAACCGGAAAACAGTAAAATATAGTTTTAAGACGATTTATAGCCATTTTGCATTGTTTTGGGCAGCACTTCTTAAACTTTAACCAAAATCGCCAAAAAATCGGAATAATTCAAAGGTATATACACACGACTTTTTCACTTTTTTCGACGAAAATTTCAACTTTTTCCATTTGAACCGGAAAACAGTAAAATATAGTTTTAAGACGATTTATAGCCAATTTGCATTGTTTTGGGCAGCACTTCTTAAACTTTAACCAAAATCGCCAAAAAATCGGAATAATTCAAAGGTATATACACACGACTTTTTCACTTTTTTCGACGAAAATTTCAACTTTTTCCATTTGAACCGGAAAACAGTAAAATATAGTTTTAAGACGATTTATAGCCATTTTGCATTGTTTTGGGCAGCACTTCTTAAACTTTAACCAAAATCGCCAAAAAATCGGAATAATTCAAAGGTATATATACACGACTTTTTCACTTTTTTCGACGATAATTTCAACTTTTTCCATTTGAACCGGAAAACAGTAAAATATAGTTTTAAGACGATTTATAGTCATTTTGCATTGTTTTGGGCAGCACTTCTTAAACTTTAACCAAAATCGCCAAAAAATCGGAATAATTCAAAGGTATATATACACGACTTTTTCACTTTTTTCGACGAAAATTTCAACTTTTTCCATTTGAACCGGAAATCAGTAAAATATAGTTTTAAGACAATTTATAGCCATTTTGCATTGTTTTGGGCAGCACTTGTTAAACTTTGACCAAAATCGCCAAAAAATCGGAATAATTCAAAGGTATATATACACGACTTTTTCACATTTTTCGACGATAGTTTCAACTTTTTCCATTTGACGAAAATCGCCAAAAAAATGATATTTTCAGAAGGGTCAAAGAATCAGACTCTTTGCATTTTTCGACGATTTTTTCAACTTTTACCGATTGACGCGAAAACCACTAAAATTTGTTTCTAGGACGATTTATAGTCATTTTACGTTGTTTTAGAAACTTTTTAAATTTCGACGAAAATCGGCAAAAAATTGATATTTTCAGAAGGGTCAGGGAATCAGACTGCATTTTTCGACGATTTTTTCTACTTTTACCGATTGAAGCGAAAACCACTAAAATTTGTTTCTAGGACGATTTATAGTCAATTTACGTTGTTTTAGAAACTTGTTAAATTTTGACAAAAATCGGCAAAAAATTGATATTTTTAGAAGGGTCAAAGAATCCGACTCTTTGCATTTTTCGACGATTTTTTCTACTTTTACCGATTGAAGCGAAAACCACTAAAATTTGTTTCTAGGACGATTTATAGTCAATTTACGTTGTTTTAGAAACTTGTTAAATTTTGACAAAAATCGGGAAAAAATTGATATTTTTAGAAGGGTCAAAGAGTCCGACTCTTTGCATTTTTCGACGATTTTTTCAACTTTTACCGATTGAAGCGAAAACCACTAAAATTTGTTTCTAGGACGATTTATAGTCATTTTACGTTGTTTTAGAAACTTGTTAAATTTTGACAAAAATCGGCAAAAAATTGATATTTTTAGAAGGGTCAAAGAATCCGACTCTTTGCATTTTTCGACGATTTTTTCAACTTTTACCGATTGAAGCGAAAACCACTAAAATTTGTTTCTAGGACGATTTATAGTCATTTTACGTTGTTTTAGAAACTTGTTAAATTTCGACGAAAATCGGCAAAAAATTGATATTTTCAGAAGGGTCAAAGAATCAGACTGCATTTTTCGACGATTTTTTCAACTTTTACCGATTGAAGCGAAAACCACTAAAATTTGTTTCTAGGACGATTTATAGTCAATTTACGTTGTTTTAGAAACTTGTTAAATTTTGACAAAAATCGGCAAAAAATTGATATTTTTAGAAGGGTCAAAGAATCCGACTCTTTGCATTTTTCGACGATTTTTTCAACTTTTACCGATTGAAGCGAAAACCACTAAAATTTGTTTCTAGGACGATTTATAGTCATTTTACGTTGTTTTAGAAACTTTTAAAATTTTGACAAAAATCGGCAAAAAATTGATATTTTCAGAAGGGTCAAAGAATCAGACTCTTTGCATTTTTCGACGATTTTTTCAACTTTTACCGATTGAAGCGAAAACCACTAAAATTTGTTTCTAGGACGATTTATAGTCATTTTACGTTGTTTTAGAAACTTTTTAAATTTCGACGAAAATCGGCAAAAAATTGATATTTTCAGAAGGGTCAGGGAATCAGACTGCATTTTTCGACGATTTTTTCTACTTTTACCGATTGAAGCGAAAACCACTAAAATTTGTTTCTAGGACGATTTATAGTCATTTTACGTTGTTTTAGAAACTTTTAAAATTTTGACAAAAAACGGCAAAAAATTGATATTTATAGAAGAGTCAAAGAATCCGACTCTTTGCATTTTTCGACGATTTTTTCAACTTTTACCGATTGAAGCGAAAACCACTAAAATTTGTTTCTAGGACGATTTATAGTCATTTTACGTTGTTTTAAAAACTTTTAAAATTTTGACAAAAATCGGCAAAAAATTGATATTTTCAGAAGGGTCAAAGAATCAGACTCTTTGCATTTTTCGACGATTTTTTCAACTTTTACCGATTGAAGCGAAAACCACTAAAATTTGTTTCTAGGACGATTTATAGTCATTTTACGTTGTTTTAGAAACTTTTTAAATTTCGACGAAAATCGGCAAAAAATTGATATTTTCAGAAGGGTCAGGGAATCAGACTGCATTTTTTCGACGATTTTTTCTACTTTTACCGATTGAAGCAAAAACCACTAAAATTTGTTTCTAGGACGATTTATAGTCATTTTACGTTGTTTTAGAAACTTGTTAAATTTTGACAAAAATCGGCAAAAAATTGATATTTTTAGAAGGGTCAAAGAATCAGACTGCATTTTTCGACGATTTTTTCAACTTTTACCGATTGAAGCGAAAACCACTAAAATTTGTTTCTAGGACGATTTATAGTCAATTTACGTTGTTTTAGAAACTTGTTAAATTTTGACAAAAATCGGCAAAAAATTGATATTTTTAGAAGGGTCAAAGAATCCGACTCTTTGCATTTTTCGACGATTTTTTCAACTTTTACCGATTGAAGCGAAAACCACTAAAATTTGTTTCTAGGACGATTTATAGTCATTTTACGTTGTTTTAGAAACTTTTTAAATTTCGACGAAAATCGGCAAAAAATTGATATTTTCAGAAGGGTCAGGGAATCAACTGCATTTTTCGACGATTTTTTCAACTTTTACCGATTGAAGCAAAAACCACTAAAATTTGTTTCTAGGACGATTTATAGTCATTTTACGTTGTTTTAGAAACTTTTAAAATTTTTACAAAAATCGGCAAAAAATTGATATTTTCAGAAGGGCCAAAGAATCCGACTCTTTGCATTTTTCGACGATTTTTTCAACTTTTACCGATTGAAGCGAAAACCACTAAAATTTGTTTCTAGGACGATTTATAGTCATTTTACGTTGTTTTAGAAACTTTTTAAATTTCGACGAAAATCGGCAAAAAATTGATATTTTCAGAAGGGTCAGGGAATCAGACTTTGCATTTTTCGACGATTTTTTCTACTTTTACCTTTGAATTATTCCGATTTTTTGGCGATTTTGGTCAAAGTTTAACAAGTGCTGCCCAAAACAATACAAAATGACTATAAATCGTCTTAAAACTATATTTTACTGATTTCCGGTTCAAATGGAAAAAGTTGAAATTTTCGTCGAAAAAAGTGAAAAAGTCGTGTGTATATACCTTTGAAATATTCCGATTTTTTGGCGATTTTGATCAAAGTTTAACAAGTGCTGCCCAAAATAATACAAAATGACTATAAATCGTCTTAAAACTATATTTTACTGATTTCCGGTTCAAATGGAAAAAGTTGAAATTTTCGTCGAAAAAAGTGAAAAAGTCGTGTATATATACCTTTGAATTATTCCGATTTTTTGGCGATTTTGGTCAAAGTTTAACAAGTGCTGCCCAAAATAATACAAAATGACTATAAATCGTCTTAAAACTATATTTTACTGATTTCCGGTTCAAATGGAAAAAGTTGAAATTTTCGTCGAAAAAAGTGAAAAAGTCGTGTGTATATACCTTTGAAATATTCCGATTTTTTGGCGATTTTGATCAAAGTTTAACAAGTGCTGCCCAAAATAATACAAAATGGCTATAAATCGTCTTAAAACTATATTTTACTGATTTCCGGTTCAAATGGAAAAAGTTGAAATTTTCGTCGAAAAAAGTGAAAAAGTCGTGTATATATACCTTTGAATTATTCCGATTTTTTGGCGATTTTGGTCAAAGTTTAACAAGTGCTGCCCAAAATAATACAAAATGACTATAAATCGTCTTAAAACTATATTTTACTGATTTCCGGTTCAAATGGAAAAAGTTGAAATTTTCGTCGAAAAAAGTGAAAAAGTCGTGTATATATACCTTTGAATTATTCCGATTTTTTGGCCATTTTGGTCAAAGTTTAACAAGTGCTGCCCAAAACAATGCAAAATGGCCATAAATCGTCTTAAAACTATATTTTACTGATTTCCGGTTCAAATGGAAAAAGTTGAAATTTTCGTCGAAAAAAGTGAAAAAGTCGTGTATATATACCTTTGAAATATTCCGATTTTTTGGCGATTTTGGTCAAAGTTTAACAAGTGCTGCCCAAAACAATACAAAATGACTATAAATCGTCTTAAAACTATATTTTACTGATTTCCGGTGCAAATGGAAAAAGTTGAAATTTTCGTCGAAAAAAGTGAAAAAGTCGTGTATATATACCTTTGAATTATTCCGATTTTTTGGCCATTTTGGTCAAAGTTTAACAAGTGCTGCCCAAAACAATGCAAAATGGCTATAAATCGTCTTAAAACTATATTTTACTGATTTCCGGTTCAAATGGAAAAAGTTGAAATTTTCGTCGAAAAAAGTGAAAAAGTCGTGTATATATACCTTTGAAATATTCCGATTTTTTGGCGATTTTGATCAAAGTTTAACAAGTGCTGCCCAAAACAATACAAAATGACTATAAATCGTCTTAAAACTATATTTTACTGATTTCCGGTTCAAATGGAAAAAGTTGAAATTTTCGTCGAAAAAAGTGAAAAAGTCGTGTGTATATACCTTTGAAATATTCCGATTTTTTGGCGATTTTGATCAAAGTTTAACAAGTGCTGCCCAAAATAATACAAAATGACTATAAATCGTCTTAAAACTATATTTTACTGATTTCCGGTTCAAATGGAAAAAGTTGAAATTTTCGTCGAAAAAAGTGAAAAAGTCGTGTATATATACCTTTGAATTATTCCGATTTTTTGGCGATTTTGGTCAAAGTTTAACAAGTGCTGCCCAAAACAATGCAAAATGGCTATAAATCGTCTTAAAACTATGTTTTACTGATTTCCGGTTCAAATGGAAAAAGTTGAAATTTTCGTCGAAAAAAGTGAAAAAGTCGTGTATATATACCTTTGAATTATTCCGATTTTTTGGCGATTTTGGTCAAAGTTTAACAAGTGCTGCCCAAAACAATGCAAAATGGCTATAAATCGTCCTAAAACTATATTTTACTGATTTCCGGTTCAAATGGAAAAAGTTGAAATTTTCGTCGAAAAAAGTGATAAAGTCGTGTATATATACCTTTGAA
Source organism: Leptodirus hochenwartii (assembly GCA_947310635.1). NCBI lineage: Eukaryota > Metazoa > Arthropoda > Insecta > Coleoptera > Leiodidae > Leptodirus > Leptodirus hochenwartii. The sequence goes on along the minus strand of OX371179.1, from coordinate 34,186,716 downwards.
TTATTCCGATTTTTTGGCGATTTTGGTCAAAGTTTAACAAATGCTGCCCAAAACAATGCAAAATGGCCATAAATCGTCTTAAAACTATATTTTACTGATTTCCGGTTCAAATGGAAAAAGTTGAAATTTTCGTCGAAAAAAGTGATAAAGTCGTGTATATATACCTTTGAAATATTCCGATTTTTTGGCGATTTTGGTCAAAGTTTAACAAGTGCTGCCCAAAATAATACAAAATGGCCATAAATCGTCTTAAAACTATATTTTACTGATTTCCGGTTCAAATGGAAAAAGTTGAAATTTTCGTCGAAAAAAGTGAAAAAGTCGTGTATATATACCTTTGAAATATTCTGATTTTTTGGCGATTTTGGTCAAAGTTTAACAAGTGCTGCCCAAAACAATGCAAAATGGCCATAAATCGTCTTAAAACTATATTTTACTGATTTCCGGTTCAAATGGAAAAAGTTGAAATTTTCGTCGAAAAAAGTGAAAAAGACGTGTATATATACCTTTGAAATATTCTGATTTTTTGGCGATTTTGGTCAAAGTTTAACAAGTGCTGCCCAAAACAATGCAAAATGGCCATAAATCGTCTTAAAACTATATTTTACTGATTTCCGGTTCAAATGGAAAAAGTTGAAATTTTCGTCGAAAAAAGTGATAAAGTCGTGTATATATACCTTTGAAATATTCCGATTTTTTGGCGATTTTGGTCAAAGTTTAACAAGTGCTGCCCAAAATAATACAAAATGACTATAAATCGTCTTAAAACTATATTTTACTGATTTCCGGTTCAAATGGAAAAAGTTGAAATTTTCGTCGAAAAAAGTGAAAAAGTCGTGTATATATACCTTTGAAATATTCTGATTTTTTGGCCATTTTGGTCAAAGTTTAACAAGTGCTGCCCAAAACAATGCAAAATGGCCATAAATCGTCTTAAAACTATATTTTACTGATTTCCGGTTCAAATGGAAAAAGTTGAAATTTTCGTCGAAAAAAGTGAAAAAGTCGTGTATATATACCTTTGAAATATTCCGATTTTTTGGCGATTTTGGTCAAAGTTTAACAAGTGCTGCCCAAAACAATGCAAAATGGCCATAAATCGTCTTAAAACTATATTTTACTGATTTCCGGTTCAAATGGAAAAAGTTGAAATTTTCGTCGAAAAAAGTGAAAAAGTCGTGTATATATACCTTTGAAATATTCCGATTTTTTGGCGATTTTGGTCAAAGTTTAACAAGTGCTGCCCAAAACAATGCAAAATGGCCATAAATCGTCTTAAAACTATATTTTACTGATTTCCGGTTCAAATGGAAAAAGTTGAAATTTTCGTCGAAAAAAGTGAAAAAGTCGTGTATATATACCTTTGAAATATTCCGATTTTTTGGCGATTTTGGTCAAAGTTTAACAAGTGCTGCCCAAAACAATGCAAAATGGCCATAAATCGTCTTAAAACTATATTTTACTGATTTCCGGTTCAAATGGAAAAAGTTGAAATTTTCGTCGAAAAAAGTGAAAAAGTCGTGTATATATACCTTTGAAATATTCTGATTTTTTGGCGATTTTGGTCAAAGTTTAACAAGTGCTGCCCAAAACAATGCAAAATGGCCATAAATCGTCTTAAAACTATATTTTACTGATTTCCGGTTCAAATGGAAAAAGTTGAAATTTTCGTCGAAAAAAGTGAAAAAGTCGTGTATATATACCTTTGAAATATTCTGATTTTTTGGCGATTTTGGTCAAAGTTTAACAAGTGCTGCCCAAAACAATGCAAAATGGCCATAAATCGTCTTAAAACTATATTTTACTGATTTCCGGTTCAAATGGAAAAAGTTGAAATTTTCGTCGAAAAAAGTGAAAAAGTCGTGTATATATACCTTTGAAATATTCTGATTTTTTGGCGATTTTGGTCAAAGTTTAACAAGTGCTGCCCAAAACAATGCAAAATGGCCATAAATCGTCTTAAAACTATATTTTACTGATTTCCGGTTCAAATGGAAAAAGTTGAAATTTTCGTCGAAAAAAGTGAAAAAGTCGTGTATATATACCTTTGAAATATTCTGATTTTTTGGCGATTTTGGTCAAAGTTTAACAAGTGCTGCCCAAAACAATGCAAAATGGCCATAAATCGTCTTAAAACTATATTTTACTGATTTCCGGTTCAAATGGAAAAAGTTGAAATTTTCGTCGAAAAAAGTGAAAAAGTCGTGTATATATACCTTTGAAATATTCTGATTTTTTGGCGATTTTGGTCAAAGTTTAACAAGTGCTGCCCAAAACAATGCAAAATGGCCATAAATCGTCTTAAAACTATATTTTACTGATTTCCGGTTCAAATGGAAAAAGTTGAAATTTTCGTCGAAAAAAGTGAAAAAGTCGTGTATATATACCTTTGAAATATTCTGATTTTTTGGCGATTTTGGTCAAAGTTTAACAAGTGCTGCCCAAAACAATGCAAAATGGCCATAAATCGTCTTAAAACTATATTTTACTGATTTCCGGTTCAAATGGAAAAAGTTGAAATTTTCGTCGAAAAAAGTGAAAAAGTCGTGTATATATACCTTTGAAATATTCTGATTTTTTGGCGATTTTGGTCAAAGTTTAACAAGTGCTGCCCAAAACAATGCAAAATGGCCATAAATCGTCTTAAAACTATATTTTACTGATTTCCGGTTCAAATGGAAAAAGTTGAAATTTTCGTCGAAAAAAGTGAAAAAGTCGTGTATATATACCTTTGAAATATTCTGATTTTTTGGCGATTTTGGTCAAAGTTTAACAAGTGCTGCCCAAAACAATGCAAAATGGCTATAAATCGTCTTAAAACTATATTTTACTGATTTCCGGTTCAAATGGAAAAAGTTGAAATTTTCGTCGAAAAAAGTGAAAAAGTCGTGTATATATACCTTTGAATTATTCCGATTTTTTGGCGATTTTGGTCAAAGTTTAACAAGTGCTGCCCAAAACAATGCAAAATGGCTATAAATCGTCCTAAAACTATATTTTACTGATTTCCGGTTCAAATGGAAAAAGTTGAAATTTTCGTCGAAAAAAGTGATAAAGTCGTGTATATATACCTTTGAATTATTCCGATTTTTTGGCGATTTTGGTCAAAGTTTAACAAATGCTGCCCAAAACAATGCAAAATGGCCATAAATCGTCTTAAAACTATATTTTACTGATTTCCGGTTCAAATGGAAAAAGTTGAAATTTTCGTCGAAAAAAGTGATAAAGTCGTGTATATATACCTTTGAAATATTCCGATTTTTTGGCGATTTTGGTCAAAGTTTAACAAGTGCTGCCCAAAACAATGCAAAATGGCTATAAATCGTCTTAAAACTATGTTTTACTGATTTCCGGTTCAAATGGAAAAAGTTGAAATTTTCGTCGAAAAAAGTGAAAAAGTCGTGTATATATACCTTTGAATTATTCCGATTTTTTGGCGATTTTGGTCAAAGTTTAACAAGTGCTGCCCAAAACAATGCAAAATGGCTATAAATCGTCCTAAAACTATATTTTACTGATTTCCGGTTCAAATGGAAAAAGTTGAAATTTTCGTCGAAAAAAGTGATAAAGTCGTGTATATATACCTTTGAATTATTCCGATTTTTTGGCGATTTTGGTCAAAGTTTAACAAATGCTGCCCAAAACAATGCAAAATGGCCATAAATCGTCTTAAAACTATATTTTACTGATTTCCGGTTCAAATGGAAAAAGTTGAAATTTTCGTCGAAAAAAGTGAAAAAGTCGTGTATATATACCTTTGAATTATTCCGATTTTTTGGCCATTTTGGTCAAAGTTTAACAAGTGCTGCCCAAAACAATGCAAAATGGCTATAAATCGTCTTAAAACTATGTTTTACTGATTTCCGGTTCAAATGGAAAAAGTTGAAATTTTCGTCGAAAAAAGTGAAAAAGTCGTGTATATATACCTTTGAATTATTCCGATTTTTTGGCGATTTTGGTCAAAGTTTAACAAGTGCTGCCCAAAACAATGCAAAATGGCTATAAATCGTCCTAAAACTATATTTTACTGATTTCCGGTTCAAATGGAAAAAGTTGAAATTTTCGTCGAAAAAAGTGATAAAGTCGTGTATATATACCTTTGAATTATTCCGATTTTTTGGCGATTTTGGTCAAAGTTTAACAAATGCTGCCCAAAACAATGCAAAATGGCCATAAATCGTCTTAAAACTATATTTTACTGATTTCCGGTTCAAATGGAAAAAGTTGAAATTTTCGTCGAAAAAAGTGAAAAAGTCGTGTATATATACCTTTGAAATATTCTGATTTTTTGGCGATTTTGGTCAAAGTTTAACAAGTGCTGCCCAAAACAATGCAAAATGGCCATAAATCGTCTTAAAACTATATTTTACTGATTTCCGGTTCAAATGGAAAAAGTTGAAATTTTCGTCGAAAAAAGTGAAAAAGTCGTGTATATATACCTTTGAAATATTCTGATTTTTTGGCGATTTTGGTCAAAGTTTAACAAGTGCTGCCCAAAACAATGCAAAATGGCCATAAATCGTCTTAAAACTATATTTTACTGATTTCCGGTTCAAATGGAAAAAGTTGAAATTTTCGTCGAAAAAAGTGAAAAAGTCGTGTATATATACCTTTGAAATATTCTGATTTTTTGGCGATTTTGGTCAAAGTTTAACAAGTGCTGCCCAAAACAATGCAAAATGGCCATAAATCGTCTTAAAACTATATTTTACTGATTTCCGGTTCAAATGGAAAAAGTTGAAATTTTCGTCGAAAAAAGTGAAAAAGTCGTGTATATATACCTTTGAAATATTCTGATTTTTTGGCGATTTTGGTCAAAGTTTAACAAGTGCTGCCCAAAACAATGCAAAATGGCCATAAATCGTCTTAAAACTATATTTTACTGATTTCCGGTTCAAATGGAAAAAGTTGAAATTTTCGTCGAAAAAAGTGAAAAAGTCGTGTATATATACCTTTGAAATATTCTGATTTTTTGGCGATTTTGGTCAAAGTTTAACAAGTGCTGCCCAAAACAATGCAAAATGGCCATAAATCGTCTTAAAACTATATTTTACTGATTTCCGGTTCAAATGGAAAAAGTTGAAATTTTCGTCGAAAAAAGTGAAAAAGTCGTGTATATATACCTTTGAAATATTCTGATTTTTTGGCGATTTTGGTCAAAGTTTAACAAGTGCTGCCCAAAACAATGCAAAATGGCCATAAATCGTCTTAAAACTATATTTTACTGATTTCCGGTTCAAATGGAAAAAGTTGAAATTTTCGTCGAAAAAAGTGAAAAAGTCGTGTATATATACCTTTGAAATATTCTGATTTTTTGGCGATTTTGGTCAAAGTTTAACAAGTGCTGCCCAAAACAATGCAAAATGGCCATAAATCGTCTTAAAACTATATTTTACTGATTTCCGGTTCAAATGGAAAAAGTTGAAATTTTCGTCGAAAAAAGTGAAAAAGTCGTGTATATATACCTTTGAAATATTCTGATTTTTTGGCGATTTTGGTCAAAGTTTAACAAGTGCTGCCCAAAACAATGCAAAATGGCCATAAATCGTCTTAAAACTATATTTTACTGATTTCCGGTTCAAATGGAAAAAGTTGAAATTTTCGTCGAAAAAAGTGAAAAAGTCGTGTATATATACCTTTGAAATGTTCTGATTTTTTGGCGATTTTGGTCAAAGTTTAACAAGTGCTGCCCAAAACAATGCAAAATGGCCATAAATCGTCTTAAAACTATATTTTACTGATTTCCGGTTCAAATGGAAAAAGTTGAAATTTTCGTCGAAAAAAGTGAAAAAGTCGTGTATATATACCTTTGAAATATTCTGATTTTTTGGCGATTTTGGTCAAAGTTTAACAAGTGCTGCCCAAAACAATGCAAAATGGCCATAAATCGTCTTAAAACTATATTTTACTGATTTCCGGTTCAAATGGAAAAAGTTGAAATTTTCGTCGAAAAAAGTGAAAAAGTCGTGTATATATACCTTTGAAATATTCTGATTTTTTGGCGATTTTGGTCAAAGTTTAACAAGTGCTGCCCAAAACAATGCAAAATGGCCATAAATCGTCTTAAAACTATATTTTACTGATTTCCGGTTCAAATGGAAAAAGTTGAAATTTTCGTCGAAAAAAGTGAAAAAGTCGTGTATATATACCTTTGAAATATTCTGATTTTTTGGCGATTTTGGTCAAAGTTTAACAAGTGCTGCCCAAAACAATGCAAAATGGCCATAAATCGTCTTAAAACTATATTTTACTGATTTCCGGTTCAAATGGAAAAAGTTGAAATTTTCGTCGAAAAAAGTGATAAAGTCGTGTATATATACCTTTGAAATATTCCGATTTTTTGGCGATTTTGGTCAAAGTTTAACAAGTGCTGCCCAAAACAATGCAAAATGGCCATAAATCGTCTTAAAACTATATTTTACTGATTTCCGGTTCAAATGGAAAAAGTTGAAATTTTCGTCGAAAAAAGTGAAAAAGTCGTGTATATATACCTTTGAATTATTCCGATTTTTTGGCGATTTTGGTCAAAGTTTAACAAATGCTGCCCAAAACAATGCAAAATGGCCATAAATCGTCTTAAAACTATATTTTACTGATTTCCGGTTCAAATGGAAAAAGTTGAAATTTTCGTCGAAAAAAGTGAAAAAGTCGTGTATATATACCTTTGAATTATTCCGATTTTTTGGCCATTTTGGTCAAAGTTTAACAAGTGCTGCCCAAAACAATGCAAAATGGCTATAAATCGTCTTAAAACTATGTTTTACTGATTTCCGGTTCAAATGGAAAAAGTTGAAATTTTCGTCGAAAAAAGTGAAAAAGTCGTGTATATATACCTTTGAATTATTCCGATTTTTTGGCGATTTTGGTCAAAGTTTAACAAGTGCTGCCCAAAACAATGCAAAATGGCTATAAATCGTCCTAAAACTATATTTTACTGATTTCCGGTTCAAATGGAAAAAGTTGAAATTTTCGTCGAAAAAAGTGATAAAGTCGTGTATATATACCTTTGAATTATTCCGATTTTTTGGCGATTTTGGTCAAAGTTTAACAAATGCTGCCCAAAACAATGCAAAATGGCCATAAATCGTCTTAAAACTATATTTTACTGATTTCCGGTTCAAATGGAAAAAGTTGAAATTTTCGTCGAAAAAAGTGATAAAGTCGTGTATATATACCTTTGAAATATTCCGATTTTTTGGCGATTTTGGTCAAAGTTTAACAAGTGCTGCCCAAAATAATACAAAATGGCCATAAATCGTCTTAAAACTATATTTTACTGATTTCCGGTTCAAATGGAAAAAGTTGAAATTTTCGTCGAAAAAAGTGAAAAAGTCGTGTATATATACCTTTGAAATATTCTGATTTTTTGGCGATTTTGGTCAAAGTTTAACAAGTGCTGCCCAAAACAATGCAAAATGGCCATAAATCGTCTTAAAACTATATTTTACTGATTTCCGGTTCAAATGGAAAAAGTTGAAATTTTCGTCGAAAAAAGTGAAAAAGTCGTGTATATATACCTTTGAAATATTCTGATTTTTTGGCGATTTTGGTCAAAGTTTAACAAGTGCTGCCCAAAACAATGCAAAATGGCCATAAATCGTCTTAAAACTATATTTTACTGATTTCCGGTTCAAATGGAAAAAGTTGAAATTTTCGTCGAAAAAAGTGAAAAAGTCGTGTATATATACCTTTGAAATATTCTGATTTTTTGGCGATTTTGGTCAAAGTTTAACAAGTGCTGCCCAAAACAATGCAAAATGGCCATAAATCGTCTTAAAACTATATTTTACTGATTTCCGGTTCAAATGGAAAAAGTTGAAATTTTCGTCGAAAAAAGTGAAAAAGTCGTGTATATATACCTTTGAAATATTCTGATTTTTTGGCGATTTTGGTCAAAGTTTAACAAGTGCTGCCCAAAACAATGCAAAATGGCCATAAATCGTCTTAAAACTATATTTTACTGATTTCCGGTTCAAATGGAAAAAGTTGAAATTTTCGTCGAAAAAAGTGAAAAAGTCGTGTATATATACCTTTGAAATATTCTGATTTTTTGGCGATTTTGGTCAAAGTTTAACAAGTGCTGCCCAAAACAATGCAAAATGGCCATAAATCGTCTTAAAACTATATTTTACTGATTTCCGGTTCAAATGGAAAAAGTTGAAATTTTCGTCGAAAAAAGTGAAAAAGTCGTGTATATATACCTTTGAAATATTCTGATTTTTTGGCGATTTTGGTCAAAGTTTAACAAGTGCTGCCCAAAACAATGCAAAATGGCCATAAAT